>VXBA01004302.1:169415-253461 GCA_013399895.1 Serilophus lunatus
GGACAAACTGTGCTTGTTTATTCAGCTTCTTTCTCCCTCTCTCTCTTGACAATACCCTGACACCGTGTCCTGCCGCGCCAGGACTGCAACCCCAACAGGCTAAATTTATCCCAGCTGGAGCCCTGTTTACAAGCTTTGTCCTGTTTTACAGCGTGGTCCATCCTGTCCAGGACCAGGCAGTGGCCATCTCCAGAGTGGACAGTTTATGCCTAGCCTTCCTTGGTCTCTGCTGCTCCCAGGCTGCTCCTGTGGTCCCTGGAGAGATGCCAAATTCCCTGAATTCCCCATGCACTTACACACAGGACAGCTCTGTGGCCCCCTACTCATCTGGGAAACAATGGGGAGATGTGGGCTTGCATGAGATGCTGCTTGTCCAGCACGTCTCCATAGTGGTACAGGTGACCATCAGTGCTGGCTGGTGGCAAACCATCAATCAGGATAAAGTTGGTTGTAAGCGCAGTTATAAGGGTGCAGCACGTTCCATGAGAAGCCAGCTGGGAACACCATGATCCACCATGAATGCATTAGTGGAGCTGTACATCTCATGCAGCCATATGTAGATGCTTTCCTCTCCTTACCTCACACTGCAGTCACTTTTTTCTTTTTGCCATCACTCACTCATCCCTGTCTACTTGATGGGCTCGCATGGGCTGGGAGGGCAGAGCAGGAAGGAGCTGCTCTAGGTGTCACCCCTTCTGGGTGACAGAACTGGATGTCACACCAGGGGACTGAATGGCTGCACCCATCCAGGCATGATGGGTTGAAGGTGTGAATAGACTGACTTTGGGGAGGTGGAGAAGGAGTGCTCACTGCCGACACCCTCCTTGCATTCTTCCTATACCAGTTCCCATCTCTGGTGGAATGCACTGACTGCGGTCTGCTAGAGAGCGATGGCAGCTCACCTGGCTGTCCTCCAGCATAGGGGCCTCCTGCAGTCCTAGGCTGCCTCACCTTCAGGAGCTGCCTTTGGCACAGTTCAGTTGACAACATCCGGGCTTTTATTTGCTGTTTAATGAGGTTCAGCTAATGAATCGCAACACATGAAGGCTTTTCATTAAACATCTGGCTTGCTGTCAGCATTGGCCATCAGTTTGGAGAGGCTGGGTGTCACAAGAGTGTGACTAAAAAGCCTCACCTAGGAGGCCGTATGCCATCTTGTGTGCTGCCACCCCTTCCCTGTCTGTGCTTGGTCTCGGTGGATGCAGAGGGAACATGAATGCCCTGTAGATATGAAACAAAGCAGCTGCTCCTGTTCTCCCTCAGCCTCCATCATCAGGGGCAGTGAAGAGACCAGTGGCAGGGCCATTGCTCAGCAGTGATGGATCCCTCTTTGCACCTGCTCCTAGCTGCAGGTACTTAGGCTTTATGAGTCAGCAATCTCCAACACACACAGTGCAGCCCTTTTTCACACAGACCTGGTGCAAACCATTGTTGGAAAATCTTCTGCTTGAAACCAGAAGTCCTGGATCACATCTTGTGATAAGGGGCCCCTTGTGTGCACATGGAGAGGAAAGGAGGGTCTTACAGAGAGACCCTAACCTGGGTTCAGCTACCAAACTGGATGAGAAGCTTAAACCTAGGTGCCCAAGGCTCCGGTTGCTGCAGGTTCAGGAGCAGAGCAGAAAGCTATGAAGAATTTTCTGTTGCTCACATTTTCTGGAGAAAAGTGGATTGTCCAGAGCAATGCCCATGGTGCACAAGAGTCCACCAGTGCACCAGTGCCCATCTTCCAAGAGCCTCTTCATCTCCCACTGCTCACACCTACCTCACTTCTTACCCATGGGCTAATTCTGGAGTTGTTTGTAAACTGGGTGGGGGGAAGCCTTTCTGCACTGCATGCCCCTGACCACACCGCCTGGTGAAACAGGAGCTCTAGGGAGAGCAGAAGAGGTGTTGTACACCCCAGTCCAGCTCCTTGCCCAGAGCTTAGGAGACGGTCTGTGCATGACTGTGGGTGGGGGTGAATTTGAGTGTAAAGGCTTGTCCACACAAAGTGCTGCTCCTGAGAAACCCCTCATATTGGGCATTTCCTATTCCCAAAACAACACCCTGCTCAAGTTCACCAGACCCCCTTTCACTCTGAAATATAAATGCAGCTTTTGGAGAATATTTCACAAGTCAGAACACCACCTCCATCCTCTATTCATGTTCACTTCCAAGTACAGGCAGGACATTAAGGGAAGGGCTAATGGAGTGGCACATCTGCACACAAACATGTATGTGTGTGCCCCTCACACGTGTGGCTCCTCATCTCCGGAAGAAGATCTTCTTGTCAGGAAGTCACGGCCCTGATTACTTTGTCTTCCACGTTTAAGAACATCCCTAACTGCTCCTTGGATAGCTCAATTAGTAAAGTGAATATATTATATAAAGTCTAAAAGATTAAACTATCATAGGCAGCCCATAATTTCATGAAGAAGTCAGGGGAGCATATCCCTCTTATTAACTCTATAACAAATGTGATGAAAATGTTCAAATAGAATGTTAATGCAATGTTACGTGTAATTTTCCCAGGCGATTTTCTGCTGAAATATTTCTTTATTAATAGTAATTGAGGGTATAAATTATGAATGAGGCGATTTTCTCCTTTCACTGGGAAAGACGTACTAATGGCAATAATTCTTTATAATAATTTTTTGGGGGGAGAATGGGGAGGGAGCTGGGGTGAGGGGTTTAAAGAAAAAAAAGTCTTTAAAGGGATTGCAAAATATATAGACTAGCAGTGCATGTTTTATGGCGGGGCGCTGTATTTTATATCCATGTGCTGGCCATCAGTCCTGTGTGGGTCTGTACTGCATATGCACAAGGCTCGGGATTCTAGTGAAGGCTATTTCCTCCTTTATTCTGTGTGTGTAAAGCCTGGCATCAAGTAAGAGGGGTATGAGAGCACCAATGCTGTGAGTGTGCAAATTCAAGACTCCTTGTTTCACTGTGTAAGGGAAAGAGGGGCGGGAAGCACATGATGAGCTACAGGCACCTCTGGTTATTAGGTAGGTACTCAGGGATGAGCAGGTTAGCAGTACAGGCTCGCTCCCACCGTAACCAAAAGCACTTCTTTGTGCTTGTGTTGGGTTTTTTTGGGGTGTGTTTTACCACTAATGCAGCCTGCTGATTTTGACCCCAAGCACTTTCATCCAGAGAGATGCATAGGAGTGAGGCTTGGTGCTACAGCCACTGAACCTTGTACAGCCTTGAAGCCAAGTGGGAATGGGGGCTACGCTGGCTTCCAAATGCCACCCCTCTGTGGGACAGGGCCTGGGTACACACACACAGCCAGCCCAGGGTCACGCACTCACACACCGTGGACAGGCAGCACAGAGCAGCACAGCTGGCCGCTGAGAAACAAAGTCCTTTTTGTGATGCCAGAATGAAAGAGGCGTTTTACAAGGATTTCAGAGTTTGCTCTCCTTCAGGTTTGTATGGTTTTTCTCAACAGATCAAGCGATTTCAAAGTTTTTCCATTCAATTAAAAGAAATGCTGGTTTGAGTGCAATTCTTAGCCCCTTCCCCCTGCACACACACCTCTCTTCACAGAGAAAGATAAAGGAGAAAGAAAAGGTGGTATCCCTTAAATTTTCATTACACTTCAATTGGCTGAAAAAAAACCCTCTAAAAGGTTTAAAACTTTTATACCGAAGAACCCACTTTCCCTTCCTATTTGATTTAAAACTCTTCCCAGGAAGGAAACTTTTTGAACAAGCTCCGGTCTACAACAACCATAGGAAGAAAAACCTCCTGACCCCAGGCCTTTACTATACAAACTAAAGAGCTTAAGCAAGCTAAAAATTGCCTCTGGTAAGGGAGTCCACTGAAGGTGGGCAGCACATACTACTACCCAGTAAAGGCAAGAGGTCCTGGACACCCAGGCACAAGGGTGCAGATGTGACCCACATGAGTGCAGGTGTGCTGGGGAGTGAGTGGTTTTCCTCTTCCCTGGGGGCAGCTCTTACATTCTCTATTTCTACTGGGGTATTCCCCCTGCTCAAGCTCTTGCTGAGCTCTTCACTGGATTGGAAGAAGAGCCAGAGCTGGTCTTTCTGCAGGCAGCCGGGCTGTGCTGCCCTGTCTCTCCCCTCCTCTAGAGGCACGGACCCTCAGGCTCTGCCTACGGCTCACCCCACACCCGTAGACTGGGCGAGAGGCCGCAGAAAAACGGACAAAATCAGTGTGATCCGTCATCGACCCTCCTCAAAATTAGGTTAATAATTTATGATGTTAAATGGGACAGTTAATAGCTGGGCCAGATGATTCCTCAGCTAATCTAGAGCATGGGCTGAGCTGCAACGAGTCCTCTGAGAGTTCATTACACTCCCCAACCCCCGGCACTAGTGCTTTTGGCTCTACTGATACCTGCGGGAGGCTGTGGCTGGTGCCGCTGGCAATGCGCCTAAGACTTGCCCCTCATCAATTAAGAGAAATAAGGAAATCGACAGGAAAATTAATTTCCAAAGAGACAATGCCTCTGACACCTGCACTGCCCTCGGAAAGCCAGTGGGGGGGTTATCTAGGAATCTGCCTGCCTAGGGAGGAGGTTGTGTTTCCTGTATTGCAGAGCAAGGTGAAGTTGCTTTCCTAAGGACTGGAGAGCAGGGAGGGATATTAAGCAATTGCACAGAAGGTGCTTTTGCTCCTGGGTCAGTCCCAAGCAAGCTCCTTATGAAGGAGGGTACTCAGCTGCATTTAGAAGGAGACATATCATCCATGCCTGCTGCTCAAAGCCCCCTAGCATCCCCTCCCCAGCACAGTGTGGCTCACTGGCAGCAAGGATTTACATCCTGACAATGTACATGCCCAAAGAAGCCTTAGAGATAAAGGGTCGGAATGAGAAGGTTCAGGAGATCTTTTCTATCAAGGTGACAGAGCAGGATTGGCTACCTCTGGGACAAAACAGACAGTGCACCCCAGGGCCAGCCCTCATCTCAGAGTATGGTGGTGAGTGGATCTTCAGCCTCTTGCCTGTCTCTCTAACCTCCCCAATGCTTGCCCCACCCCCTCACCGGAGATCAGATCAAGCTCAGCCACACAAACCAAGTGTTGGGTATAACAGCCTCCCTCCACCAAGACTTCAACCCCTTTGCATGTCCTGAGCCATCCCATCTCTCCAGCCCTTTCTGCTTCCTTCTGGATCCCAGCAACTGTCCCAAGATGCAGGACAAGCTTGCCAGCCACAGCAGGGAAATGCAAGGAATTACCAAGACCCTATCTTGTCAGTGTGATGGAGGCTTTCCATCCCTATCCAGTATAAACAGATCACTGAAATCTACGGCACCCGAAGGCAACAAAAAGACCCTCCAATACTGACAGAATAGAAGTCCCACTTTGCCTGCCCAGGCTTGCTTCTTCCTTTGCAAAGGCCAGATCCTGCAAGGCAGAAATTCTACAGAAAGCTTGCTGTCTGTGGGGCCACACTAAAGAGAAACAAAAAGTAGGCAGGGACTCACCTCGCTAATCCCAACTGTATATGGATGCAGAAATCAGTTCCTTTGATCCAGCATCTCACTGGAGGATGTTGCCAGCCTTAGGCAAACCTGGAAGAGGGTACCACAGGCACTCTCCTCTCCAGAAGAGCTACAGATAGGTACCCTTGAGTGTGGTCCTTCAGACAGCCTATATCTATTTCACAAATAGAAAAACTAAGGCACACCACGTCTGAGTGATCCCCTCAACATCAGCAGCAACAACAGGTGAAGGGAGTAATTCCTTTAGCACTCTAGGGTTCCCAGTCCCAGGGTGTCCATGTCTTGCCCTCAAGTGGGAGCAGACCCAATGGGCTAAAAAGTGACTGGCTGGGCCATGAGCACAGGCTGCTGCAGTCAGGTGTGCACTGATGACTCGTGCAGATGTTGGCCCTGCAGCACGTCTGGGCAGTAATTCCCTTTCTCCTTTCCACATTCCTGCTCTGCCAAATTCAAACCATGCGCAGTGCGGGGGGGATTACCTGCAATTACAGCTTTCACACATCAGGGCTGGTTTTGCTCGTCTGGGGAAGGAGGGGAGAGTGGCAAGATGTAAGGGCATCCATATGGCGGGTTTCTATAACCATTACCTCTCCCTGCCTCTTGCCTCTAACGAGGCAGCCAGTGCTGTCTCATCCCTGCAACTCTACCCCCTCCTTTGAAGCCCCTTCCCCAGGGGAAAACTAGGAGGGACTTAAGGGGTAGAGGGGAGCACCAGCCAGTTTTCCTTCCAGCTTCTGCCCAAGTGTGTATGGGAGAAATGACAATTAGGGGGACAACAAATGAGGCTGGCAGACCCTGGGGGGGACATGTGCAGTAACTTGAGGCTGAAGCGGAAATAGCTCCAGTCAACCCACTTAGAAAATCATCATTACTGTAAAATTTATGGCTGACATGAGCTTGTCTGATAGATATGACTATTTAAAGGCAGCCAAAGCCTCCATTTATATCAATGTGAGGGAAGGAGGGGGTAGAGAGAGATGGGGCATGTTTGAAGATCAAAGGGGCACCTGGGAAAGCAAAAGGGACCATTTCTGCCCTGGTGGCCGGGGCAAAAAGACAGTTGCTTCAGGTATGGAAAGGGCTGGTATGGTGGGGCGAGGCGCTGTATCCTGTGGGAGGCAAGCAACCCTCTGCCCGTGGGTCTGCTCTCCCGGTCCCTGAGATCACAGCATTCTCTGCGACCCCCACCAGCCACTCCTGCCTTTGGGGATGACAAAGTGCCACCATCTGGGAGCAGGCTGTCTCAGGCTCCTGGCACACAGGTGAACCCTTCTGGATTTGGCATCGTCCAGGCAGAGGTGGGCATAGCCACTGTCATCCATTCAGGGTGTACTGCAGCATTTGCCAGGAGTGTGCTTGTAATTAGATGTGAAGGAGAAAGCAATTGCTGGGAGTGGGAATGAAAAAAGGTGGCAGGTGGCAGGTTTGGAACACAACAAGCAAATACTCCTCGTGAGTTTCAACAGGTTTTTTACCTTCCTTTTTTGAAGAACAGAAAATTACTCCTGATTGCCAATCCTGATAGGCCATTTTTGTACCCAGCCCGTAAACTGTCCTCCTTACCTGCACTTCCCTCAGGGCTTTACAAAGAGGATGGTGCAATCAGTCAGTCTTTGGTTTTTTTTTGGGGGGGGGGAGCACTTTGTCCCAACAGCAAAGCCAGAAAAAAGACTCACTTGCCAGTTCCCTGGGCCAGTGAACCTTCATCTCTGGTCAAACAGAAATTCTGCAAGTGTGCTGGGGGATGGACTCCAGGGGCGCCCAGCTTGGCTGGACACACACTGCACGTCTCAATCACCATGTCCCTGTGCCACAGGTCCCTACAGATGCGCAAGGGAATACCACACCCAGCCATTAGCAAGTCGCAAATGAGCACGGAGGGAGGGGACGAGCCCTCCACCAAGGCCCTCCCAGAAGGCTGATGGATGCAGAGCAGCAGGCTGCGGGGCAGCACTCTGTGCCATCCAGAGCAGGGAGCAGTCGCCGGAAGGCACCCTGCCCAGGGACGACACGGAGCCAGTCACCGGCATTCCCGTCCGGGCCCTCCTCTCCAGTCGGGCTGTCCTTCGGGGATGGCGATGGCTCCTCACCTGATTGAATTTCCAGGCCATCACTCGCTCTCCCTGCAGCTGCGAGGCACGATCGCCCTCCCGGCAACCCCACGCTCAACCCGCGGAAGGAGGGGCTAATTCAGTTAGCCCAGTGGCATTAGCTGCCGTGAAGAATAACCCGCCAACAAGGGCCTGCGAGCCTGACACAATATTAAAGACCCCACTGCCCTCACTTGGGGCAGATTAAGCTGGGCTCATTGCTTTAATGCTGCACTCCTCGGCCGGGCTCCCTCCAAGGCTCTGCACCTTAACTGTATTACCCCAGCACCGATGTGCTTGACCTGCTGATATTGCTCCCACTGATAATTCACCTCCCAAGAAACTTTGCCTTTTTGACCTCCTGCTGGAGCAGTCTCTAACCCTGCGGAGCAGGGCTACCCCAGCATCCCACCATCCATGGGCTCACTTTCTTGCAGCATCATCTCCTGTACCTCCGACTTGCTAGAGGTCTTCAGGTGCCTTCTTCTGCCAAGCTCCAACAACTCACCCCTGCAAACAAGTCACTGTCATGATTCCAGGATCCCAATCATGATCTATGACTGCACTGCCATGCACAGTGAACATGTGGCACATGCAAGGGTGTTTGGAGGATGGAGAACATAGCTTACATCACCAAGGATGTGTGGGACATCCTGGCTCACTAACTTCATCTGGGGTACCAAGGCTCTCTCAGTAGCAATGTGAAGTGATGCAGAGAGGGAGCATTAGGTACTTCCTGTTCCCACGGATGCAGATTTCTCATCTGACTTAAGGAAGGGATCAGGAAAAACATCCAAATACCAGCCTAGGGGGAGCCTGGGCTCCAAGGGAAACCCAATAGAGCGGCATGAGAGCAAGATACAGGATCATTCTGCTGCTGCCAAGAGCAGCCAAAGCCAACATCATCTTGGCCTGATAACATTCACTGCCTCCTCTCATCCACAAGCTGTCAGCAGCTGTCTTGTGCTCTTATCCCTGCTTCACCGTGTGGTCTGCAAGCAATACAGAGGGAGTCCTGAAGACGATGACTGCTTGGGCTGCTGGCATGTACAGGCTTGCTTTTCACAGGAAACAGCAACACTGTGGAACCACTTCCCTACTTGGTAAAAACCAGAGGACCAGTGTATCCTACAAGACTCCAGAATAAAATTTTTAAACATGAAAAAGTCACCTTTTCTGAGAAAAGAAGTAACAGTCTAATTTAGCTATTAACTTCGGCCCTCCTCATCAGAAAACCAAAATAATCTATGCCGACTTTTCCTCTTACTTTTATCATTGGCCATGACATCACTCATGTCATGGCCAATCACTCATGTAGTTTTATCGCTATCAAAAAAATAGGTTGGACTGCTGGATACCATGTCTTGCCTCCTCAGAAAGGAGCATGTTTGCAACAGTGCATTATAGTTCTAGCTTTAGACCTAGAACAAGGCATCTGCTGCCTGCTCTGCTCGCTTGCCTTTGCACAGGTACTGCCTTATACTTTGCCTTTATACTTGTCTTGCAGTTCTTGGGTAGAGTACATGAGGTTGAAAAACTAGTTACGTGTCTTTACATATGTATATTGGTCATGTAAATAATAGTGACATTATTATTTACATTAATTAATAATAATGACCAGGCACTGCTCACAAGCAAGCTCTCCTTTCGGACACACTTGCTTCCTTATTTTCTGATTTCACTTTTCAAAGGTATGTTTCCTTTTTTTTGAAGAAACAAAACTAGAAAAAGGAACAAACCTAGACTTCCACTTATAACTCAGACCACAAGTCCTAGCATTTTTCTTAATAATAAAAGCTTTGGTGAAGCTGTGTTTGACCTGGAGCTGCTGGTACAGGAAGCAGAGCACCCACACGAAAGAGATGTCACAGAGCAGTTGTGAAGCCATGTGGTTTGGTGGCTACTGAGACAGAAGGGGTCTATTTTGAGGTTTGCCATCACTCAAAGGGTTCTCTGACCCTGAGGAAGGTACAGCACCTCTCCTTCTGCTGGATCCCTTCTGCCCTCCTCTGGGAGCACACGGATATCAGTAGGTGAGATAATTTGCTGCTGCCTCTCACCTGGGGCAGAAAAACTTCTTACCTTCCCAGCATGAACCACCACCTGTGCTGTCTCACATCCTGGCTGGATCACTTCTCAGAAACTGTACTTGCCCCTGGTGCTCAACCCAGAACCTGGCCACACTTGGGGGCCTGTTCTAGCCTGATACAGTTGCCATACTGAGCAACACCAGAGGCAGAAATTTTCAGGGACACAAATTAATACTACACATAGGAGCACAGCTGGAACATGTAAATACACAGGAAACACAAAGGCTTATTCCTTCTACTGAACTCCTGGAAAGGATCCCTTTAGCTGCTTTCACATACATTGCTGAGCAGGGACTCAGTCCAGTTCCCACTTATGTAGGCCATGATGTGGCTGAGGAGAGGGCAGATCCACACCACTGAAAGCAGGAACAGATCCTGCCTTTGGTGTGCAGCTAAATGGACTGGAAAGAAGGAAGGGCGCGTAGCTTTTGCAAGCATTTCTTAAAAAAGGTAGGTAGTGTCAGAGTAGAGTCAGGCCCCACACTTAGGCTTGGGCAAAGATACAAGAACCATTTATTCCCCATTTTCTTTGGGAGGAGAATGGAAAATGGTTGATGTGAACACTTTTCCCTATTGGAGTTTGTTTTTCTAAGTGCAATGCCTTTTAGTACTGAGGCCTCTGCCCTGCTGCAGGGCCTGAGCTAACCTGCTGCCGTGGTCGTCCTCAGGTCCAACAACTTCCCTGTGCCATGCTCCTCTCCAAATGGGCAGCAGCTGTTGGCACTGTGAGCCCACAGCATCTCTCTGGTTTTCCACCCATTGGTTCAGAAAGAGACTGGTCAAGCCAGTAATGTGCACAAAGGGGAGCCACCCATCCCATCATGAGAACAAGGAGCACCTTCAGTACCATCCGGCAGGCGACATGGGACACTGGGGCCTCTGCTTCTCACCCTTCTGACATGACCCCTCCTGTTAGGGGGAGATTTAAGGTGCTCTTATATCTCCCTGCTGTAAATGGCCTCATAAAAGTGACAGAACGACGTTCATATAGATGCTTGTTAAAATTTTATTACTAATCACCACCAAAGTTAGCTGCTATATTTAACCCAGGCTGGGAAAAAGAGCTGGGGGGGCACTGCCTAGGCAGGATGAAGATATCCACTTCAGAAAAGCAAAGGCAGGAAAGGGTGATGAGTGGCCCTGCCATAGCTCATGGACACAGATCACCAGCAGTTGCAATTAAAAACCTCAGAGCCTTCACCCTTCATTTAGCAACAGCCATAAGCCTTTTACAAACCTTAATTCAAGAGCAGGATGGGCTCTTGGTGGATCACAACACTATGGATTGGAGACCTTAGCTGAACTCCCACCTCTGTCACAGCCTCCCCAAGTAGCCCTGGGCTCTTTCCTGAGTGGAAGCTCCTCCTGCGCAAAGCGAATGGGAACAGAGATTTAACAAGACAGACAACTCTCTAGGCTGGGGAAGTCTCTCACTGGTGTGCATTCCTCTGACAGTCCTAGGATGAGCAAGGCCTCTCCACTGGTCTTGTGAGGACACACAGGTAAGCTTCCTTTCCTGCATCAGTCAGATTTCACCCTTGCAGGTAAAAGAATTGCTTAGAGGAGAGTGAAGAAAGCCCAAAGATGGTGTCTTGGCAAAATGGAAAGTTCAACAGTTGCAAAGGTGTCACAGGGTATTACCAGACCTGGCCTTGCTGAAACGTGAGTAGAAAAGGACCAGAGTGAAGTTCTGCTATCCCTAAGATGACAGATGAGGAAGAAGGAAAGGTGGTGAAAAACAAAGAGCATGCAGGTCATATGGGCTCAGCTACCCCTGCTGGACCCATTGATTCTGGTCACCTCGCCAAACAGAAACACAAAAAAAAATCGTGGTCCAGAGGGCCATGAGGGCAGGCCCAGAGGGATGAAGAAGATGGTCATCTTCATGTTCTGATGTGTTAGTGGCATGCAGCTGGTTCTGCTCCACTGCATGTGGCTTGGAGCTGGGGCAGCTGGGGCAGGGACTCTTCTACCTTGGCATGACACACCTAGCAGAAGGGGACCTACTCTGATCATAACTAACAAAGCACCCTTCTGCAGGGGGATCATGAAAAGGCCATGATGAGTTTGCTGCTCTGCTATCTGTTCAGTGCTGGGAATGGTAGGAAAACATTTCAGTAGAACAGGGAAGGGAGCAGAGGGAGAGAAGTCTCACAATGAAAATAAACAGCTTGGAGTGTCACTTCAATTTAGTAATGGCATCCAAGAGACTACAGATTTCTGGAGAATGAAAGACAAACTACTGCTTGAAAGACTTCAGCTGCCAGTACACCTGCCTGCCTGTACAGTGGAGGGGAACAGGAGAGGGAGACATGCTCCTCTCTGAGGATGCTCTCAGAAACCTCCCTGGTACTCCCTGTCTGTGTAGCCTTCCAGCTTTACGGCACCCCCAGGTGTTTTTGACAGGTCCAGACATCCTCATCTACCTTCATACTTGCTGCACTGAAGTGTCACTGAGACACTGCCATTTGGTTCCCCATCACCACTTCCCAGTTAGCATGTTCCTGGCACTCTAAGGGAGCTGCTGTCCGTCAATCCTCACATCCATCTTCAGGGCCCCTGTATAAATCTCCTGGAGGCCTCTTTGCTCCCTATATATCTATCTAATTAATGTTAGTATAAGTAAAGCACAGCCTCTTCCCCTTAATAAGCAGAGTGCTGACTTTATTACAGGTCTTTTTTTTTTTTTTTCCTCTTCTTGCTTCAGTGCTTTAAATCATGTTGAGGAAAGCGCTTACGAAGGGAAAGGCTGCATGTTGCATCTCACTATGCCTTCACCCCGGCACAGCTGGGGAGGGCCGTGGGGACTGGGGGGCAGAGGGCAGCAGGAGGAAATTGGACAGGATGTGTTCACAGTGATGCCAAGAGCGCTGCACTGCCAGGTTAGCTGGGGTCAGGAGAGAAGTCAAAGGCCATCGATGTGTTGTCTGGCTGAAGGCAGAGACCAAGCCAAACAAGGTGTTAAATGTCTGCTAATTAGAAGTGTCAAAACAGGACTGGAAAGGCAAGCATGGCTAGGGAGGGCCTGGAAATGTGATAAGTGGGGCTTGGTGGAAAGAGAGATGAAATCCCGGGGCTCCAGACAAGCACTGCAGGTGAGAGTTGGAAGGCCCCTACAGCAGCATTTGTGCTTCTCTGATTTATACTTTTTTGTTCAGAAATCCTAAATGTGAGATGTAAAAATGGGCTCAGAGTACAATAAGGTCTGTCCTGTATTACTACAAATTCTTAGGATGGTATGAAGCAGAAAGTATTTTATCAATATGTTATTTGTCTCTTTGATGTTAGCTGCCTTTTTCCCTCTTTTTCCCTCCCTTTCATCCCATTTTGCTCTCTGTCCCATAAGAAGCGTTTTTTCTCCCTTCCTCCTTCTTCCACACTGCCATCAGGCTGCCTTAAACTGGGTGCACCCACCTCTGCCTGCCTGCAAGTGCCAGAGGACGTTGCAGAACATGATGTAGAAGAGAGACCCCTAACTCCCAGTCTCCTGAGGCTGCACAGCAAATTGCTCGTGGAGAAGTGATGGAGGAAGACCTGGTCTGCAGTCTGGGCTTGGCTCAGCTCTGCAGTGACTCTCCAGCCCTTTACCAGTGTCCTTCTCCTTGTGCATCACACAGATGCAGTGTTTGATACTAACACACGTGCACCACACTTCAAAGAGCAGTGGGGACACTGCTGGAGGGGACACCACTGGAGGGGACACCGTGCACATGGTGCTCAACACTCCTAGTGCCCAGCCACATATCACGTACACGAGAGCATGTGCCATCAGATCCCTTGCAGCCAAAGAAACACACCTGGCCTCCAGCAAGCCAGGCATGTGGAAGTAGGGCCTCACTGCTTCCTGCTGCTACATCAGGCCACAACCTGGTCATCCCCTGATCCAGCACTGGATACAGAGGGCTGCCCTGAAAGCGTTAATGGTCTCCCTGCCTTGGGTGCTGAGGTGAAAGGGTTACCCATGTTGTGCTCAGATTCTTTCACTGTAATGTGATTTCTTGGCTCTTGTGTATATATTTATGCAGTTTTGTCCACACTCTCGCCCACTCCCCCCACACAGTGGCTATCGATCAGACTAATGGAAGGGATCCGATTGCACATGCTCCAACGTGCTCCCACACAGCCTTGCCAATGCTGGCCCAACCAATCAATGCTGAGGTGCCCCCGAAAATTTCCCATAATCTGATTTGAAGATGTGTTATCACTTAATAAAATCCACACTTGCCCTTCCTCTTCTTCCCCTACTAAAATGCATTTGCACTTTGGCTCTCAGGCCAGCCCTTCCATGCCCCTGCATCCTGCCAGTCTCTGGAAGAAGGACCATGAAGTGATTAGGGGCTAAAAGTGCCCTAAGTGGGTAAGGGAGGGATAGAGACGATAGTTCTCCTCTCCTGGATAATCAGCACTGCCCAGCAGTGCCAGGGGACATGCATGGTGATATGGGCTGGTGTGTGAGGGATACTTGCTCCTGGCTCCCTTTCATGGTACAGTGGCTGTAAGGGTGGCAATGAAAAATGGGGATGAAAAATGTTCCTGTTGAAAATATGGCGAAAAAGGCTATCAGTCTTCTATACACAATACACATTCCTATGGTTTTTGGAAACTAATTCACTAAAGCATATGAAAACACCGAGAGTATTTGTGGTTGCGAATGGGTGTCTGCTTTCTGATAGAAATAAACTCCTGGATACCAGTAGGGTTTAAATGAGATACTCCCTGCCACTGTATCTTCTCTAGGGAGGTTTGTTTCTCTAAGAAAAGCAAAGTCAGAGGTTCCCCTGTTCTAACCAGACTAATTCCTTGTCCCTTCCTGGACCTCTGCTCCAACAGAAAATCTTGGTGCTACCTTGACAGTACACATCTGTTTCATAGGAGAGGACACAGAAGGCTCAAGGTTCCTGAGCTATCAAGCTGTTTGCAAATGGGAAGACTGACACTAATAAGTCTGTCTCCTCCCAACCCTGTCAAATACGGGGAGGATGATGGTGCAGGATGCATACCCCAGAGGTGGCATCTTTTAAAGCCCTGTCCCTAAAAGATGGGAGTCTCCTCCTACAGCAGACCAGAAGGGAGCAGACCATGCAGGGAGCCATGTCTGCCTGGGGACCCAGGGACAGGCATGTGCCAGCAGCAGGCTGAACCTGAGCCCTGCAGATCAATGGTGTGCGGGGCTGCTCCCTGGGGCCTGAAACCCGATGCTGAGGTTCAATAATTCAGGGGAAGAGCTATCAATGGCTTCTCAGCTCTTCAGAGAGGAGAGCAAATTGAAAGGCTTGTCAGGAGTCAAAACAGAGCAGGGCAAGGCTGGGCTGAATGTCAGAGAGATTAAACAGGCAGAAAGCCACAGGGATGGGAATAGGGACAGGATGAGCTGGCAGGCCAGTTTTTTATGGCTCACTTTGGGCAACTGTAAGACCAGTCCAGTTGTAACAAAGCAGGGCACTTTCACAGAAAGTCAGGTGACCAGTGCTTCATGAAAGCTCTCTGACAGACAAGGAGGGTTTTGGCAGCTGTGGCTGTTTAGGTTAAGGAGCCTGATGGCATGAGGCTCCCAAAGCTTAGGCACTGGGTCGCTGAGAACCTCCATGGTGTGACCATCTTGCTGCTGTGCTCATGTGGTCGGGGGGGCAAGGGAAGAGGAGATCCATGCCAAGGCTGTGTGTCCCATTTCATACAGTGCCTCGCATATGGAGAAGGATACCAGTCCTATGGTAGTATCCAGTAGAAAATAACTCTTCTAGGCCCAGGTGGGACACTGCACCAACAGTGGATGATAAATAATGGTGATATTTCAATAGACACAGGTATGATAATGAAGAGCTATTCTTCTTTTGCAAAGATCACTTGTAGGATTAAATATTTATAAATGATATTTAGGCTCCTAGTCCTGTAAAATGCCTTTTTTACTCAGATAATATACGTTGACTTGTTGGAGAACCAAACCAGTTTGATATGATTAAATACAGAGCCGAGTGACATGATTCATGCCCTTTCTTCCACACTTGCCAGCCTGTAACATATGCAAGACTCTCTCAACACATTTCTACAGACATTCACCTAAAATAAAATTAAATAAATAAAGCTACAGCCATCCCAGCTGCAAAATACATTGAAATCCTCCCAATAACCCCAAATGACTCTATCAACTTTGCAGTGCCTGGCTTGTAAGACAAAGTTTTGTGCACCACAACAGTAAATTAAAAAAAAAACCCAAGTTTTATTTGTGCTTCACATGCAACTTATCCAACTCTAGTGTCTGACCCTGAAGGCCCTCATGTGGGGACCAAGAAGCTGAACTGGCAGTCATGAAGATGATCAAGGATACAGACCTAAGCCCTCTCTCTTCTTTCTCACAGCAGTTTGGTACCACAGTCAAGAACGTTGCACTGCAACAATCATTTCATTTAAGAGGGATGTGACCAGGAATGTGTGCCATCTCCAGAGCCTGCACTGGTTTCACATCTAGAAAGCACTCTCCATAGCTAAAAAACAGACACGGAAAGAAGCAGAAGAAAGAGGAAGAGATTGCCAGGCTGGTGAGATATGCCCAGGGACACCTGTCCCACAAAGCTCGCCTAGACCTCAGCCTGACCATGGCATGGAGCCTCCATTTTGCAGTTTCACATGTACAAGAAAGAGAAAACTGTCCATCTTGTAGAAACTCCTTCTTAGCTTCACGTTACATATAGTCATGGCCCGTTCACACCACACAGTTCTTGCAACAGTGTTTGGTCCTGCCCTAAGTGCAGTAGGGTTGGGCAAGGATCCTGGGAGCCATCTGCACCCCGAAAAGCAAGGCTGGTTTCTATTCCCCAGAGCATGCAGTTGGACTTGTTAAACAGCACAGGCAGCACTATTGGAAGGAGAAGTTTCCATTAATTTGCAGGTGCTGGGGGGAAGGGGGGAAGGAGAGGCCAGGTGCTTTCTGGATGCTGCCCCCAGCAATCTCCCCCTGGTCCACTCCCATTGTTCCACAGACGTCCCACGCGGCCCCGCCAAAGGGAATAACAGGCTCAGGAACAGGCTGAGTGACAGCAGACACCTTATAAAATGCCTCGCAGAGCGGGCCTGGCGCCTTGCTGCACGCAGCGCACATGCCCACAGCCCAGCCAGGCTCAGCCCCCGTGCACAGGTAGCGGAGGGGGGGCTTGACATCAAAGGCTCTGGTTTTGCAAGGCTCAAGACGCGGGAGGGCGTGAATTATAGACTTTGATGTCTGGGCAGCAGCAGAGGAATCGGCGTGAAGATCGCTTATAAATTGCTATTTATGGTCTCCACTAAGTGCCAGGCAGCCCCTTAAAGCAAGAGATCAAGTTTAACTGAGGGCCGCTGCAGAGAGTGGCTGCTGGCGGCTGGGCCAGGGCTCAGGATGGGCTCTGTGTAGGCAGGACCTATTTTAGACACTCTCCATCCCAAACAGCGAAGTTCAACTCTGAGATCTTCCAAGTGAAATTCTCCAGGGCTTCGCTAGTTTCAGGGAGCCCCAGTGTGTGAAGCTGATGATGCTTGCAGAGCACGAGAGCTACGCCTCCCAGAGAGTGCTGTGCCACAGGATGGTGGGTTTTGGAGCTCACATGGGGCTGATCCTGGTCCCTGCTAAGAGGAAAGGGGGCAAATGGAAAATCTCAGCTTATTGCCTCTGCTCCTAAAGGGTTTTCTGGCTTTGCCTTGCTGCTGACTCTGTTGCCTGATGCAGTTTGTACCAAAACCCAAGCCTTGAGAGTGCTGCATGCCTTCCCTCAGCTAAGTCTATTGCAAACATGATCTGTCTGCTATGTTCCTCTTGAAGCAAGGCTGGGACATCAACCAAGCAGCTCTGTAGCAAAGGAAAGGACAGCATTCAATCAGGTACAGGGTTACTTCTGTCCATGGTTAGTAGTTGGGTCCTACCACACACTGCTAAGAGCACCTGGCTCTCCGTGAGGGAGGGACAAATGCATGTTGCTGCCTATGGCACATCTGGGTGTGCTACCTCAATGTTAGGGATTAAAACCTCTGAATCCTGGGAACATAAACCATTCAGATTTCAATCTATTGATCTGGAACTGCTCTGTCCTCCCCCGACCAGGACTCAAGAAATACCTGCTTTTAGGTTCTTTGTCTGACCTGAGAACAACTAGTTTGACTGGATTTCATCCATGCGGTTTGGCTCCAATCCCTGGGGTTAGAAGTCAATGAACAGCTGAGTCCAGGGGGAGCTGCAGTGTGGAGAATGCTTTGTCTAGGGCTGGCACACTCCTAGTGAACCCCACAAGACCCACCATCCTCAAATGCTTTCAAAGGTGATAATTAGTCCATAGAGGTGACTGTGTCCTCCTTGCCTCTCTCCTCATCCCAGCCAGAAATACACATTGCTCTACACACACAAGGAAGGACCATTACCTGAATACTGAGAAGCACATCTGGAAATACCATGTGCCATGCCTATACCTGAGCATCCCCCACCTACCATGCACTGGCCTCTCTACCCTGACAGTATTTCTTTGCCCTTCGTGGTACTTGCAGCTCCCTCTGTTGTGGCATAAGCTACAAATTCCTCTGTATAGCTTCCCAACCTCTTCAGCATTACCAGCTCACACATTGGCATAGGCCAGGCATAACACCAGCCACTGCCTTTTTCCCTGAAGAGATGCCAACCAAACTGTAATCTTTGAGCTGATCTACTTTATAATCCATCAGACAGTTTTGAGGCCACCAGCTGCATTGTTCTTGGATGCACAAGAATGCTGGTCTAGGCACTCACTGCTGTTCAAACAGCACAAAAGGCCATTGCTAACAGAACTGACTTTCCCTCATATCTTAAATTAAAAGTTCATGTCCAGCATCTGCACCAAACTTGTCAAATGCAGCTGCTGTACTTTGGAAATTGTGACAGACCATGCTGGATTTTTCCATGAATTACAAGCCCCAAATCCAGTGCTGGCCTCCCAGATCAGTGGACATTTTTGCACACTGACTATTAAGTCAGGAGCACACAGACAGACTTCCCCATTGTCTTCTCCTTGCCTTACAGCCTCTGGTGTAGCAGCACTCAGCAGGCCTGGTTCTGGCCTTGCACATGCACATATAAATTGTAGATAAGCACATAATTCTTCTTGCTCCAGCCACCCTCCAGGACTTATCTCAAGCAGGACGGGGAAGCCTCCATCCCAGCTCAAATTGATCCCTTCTCAGACACAGTCATTTTTATGTCTCGAAATATTTATATACTTTGCACAACTGTTGTTTGCAGATTCTCTCTTGGTGGCTTCCACACTTCGCGGCATCCCCTGTTTGAAGTTGGACCAGATGGGAGCCTGGACCAAACATAAATAAACCAATCAAATCTGAGAAAACAAGCCCCCAACCCTCTTGCCTCCTCCTCAGACCAGTGTGAAGATCCAGCCCAGGAGAGGGGGGCAGGCTGTGCTCTGATGCTCAGACTGCTCTCTCCGTCCACCCTTGAAGTCCCTTCCTCTGGGCAGAGTTTGGTATGTGCTGTTTGCAGGGGGCTTGTTTTTCTAACATGGTGAACACATGCTCTCTCCCGAGAATCATTTATTTTACATCAGAGATCCTGGGGCTCCTGACCCAGAGTTTTGCAAGATGGTTTTGTACTTTTCCCTGTGAGGAAGGAAGATATATTCCTCTAGCTACCACTGCAAGAATGGCAGGTCCCGGATGTGTCCTTCACAGATCAGGCTCTCCCTCACTTCCCTCTCAGGACAAAGGTTAAAAATGACACACTGAGGTCAGAGGATGCTCCAAGGGGTTCCACAAAGGTCTCTCAGGAATAAAATCCTTTTTCTTTTGGTGATTAGAGCCTTCTGTTTGTGGGGCACGAGTAGATCAGACCAGTAAGGAAAGATGGACCCTATTACACAGGAATTGAAGGGACATCTTAATAAATTATCCACTATTTTGACTACACCCCAACATTTCACACCTCAAAGGAAGGCCAAAAAAATCCATCAAGGATTTTTGTCTGCCATCAAGGTCCCTTCAGAGCCACTGACAGCCAGTGCAGTACTTGTAACAGCACAAAGTCAGACCCACCTGCAGTTCCACCAGCAGGCCTGGCTGCTGCCATGCCCTGCAATGAGTGCTCCACCCTCAGCGCTAGCCAGGCTGCATTGCATGTGGCTGAAGTTGCTGCCTTGCAGGACCAAAGGCACCATCCAGCCCCAGGACACAAGTCAGCTCGTTCTCCTCTCCTTGAGGGGGGGGGAGTCCCCTGAAATCCCTGCTGCACATGGAGTCCAGCATGCACCTTCCTCCCCTGGCAGGGGAAAGGATGGTGAGGGAGAGCAATGAGGAGAGCAAAGCATCTCTGCGAAACCCGATCCCTTAACGCGGAGCTCCTCTGATGTGGGCAGCTTGTGCTTTACAGCATTAGAGGAGCAACATTTCATGGAAAATTCAATAAATACCCCTGTACAGCCAGACATCTGTAAACAAAGGCTTCCAAATTCAATCAGGCTGTGGGCTCAGAGCAACATTTATAGGCTACAGCATGGAATATTATATAGGAAAGCTAAATGTAGGGGGAGGGAGTAGATTCCTGGAAAATAAAAGATCTTATAGCTCTGTGTTACCTTAGTGAAGAGTAACTATGTGCTGTACCACTGTACCCCCTTCTTGAGTGGCTGGGGTAGCCTTGTCATTCCCAGTTTGCCAGCTCCCCTGTCAGTCTGTACTGGGCTGTCATCTAACACAGACACTGCAGTAGAAACCACAGCAAGACAAGTAGGATAATGGTGATGACTCCAGCAACTGCCAGCCACATCATTTGCTGGAGCACACCCCTGCTGCCAGCCATACTAGGAGGATGAACTTTGGGATGTAGATCTGAAGGTGGGTCTGAAACACCAAGCTCTGATCCAGGAGTAAATGCTTCCAGAGCCTCAACTCACAGTGGGGTTTTGGAGCGGAGAACATTGTCTTGTTTGTCCTTTGGGGCTTTCCTCAGGCATGCCATCCCACAGCAGGTTGACCGGGCCCTATCTATCCTGTCTCCTGTTCTATCACAGCCTCAGTTCACATTTGCATCAAATCAGATAAACTGGGCAAAGTGAAATGAGAACATCCAGGCAAGGCTCTTCTGGGCCTCATGGATAGGGCAGTAGTGCCATGACCCATTTCCGTCCACACCAGGTGGCTACTGCACTGGTGCAGAAGATTTGCTCCCAGATTTGAGCAATACCAGACATGCAACAAAGAGCTGAGCACTAGTGGGCAGGTTTGTGTACACGTGTGCACAGATACAGCACCCCTGTAGTAATCCCTCTTCCCTGTTTGACCAAGGTTTTCTTTGTGGATCGTCTCCCTGCAGCACAGTAACTGTAAGAGTCTCCAGTGCACACAAGCAATGCTGGACAGCACTGGGACAAGGAGGTCTGATAATCTCTGCCACCCTGATGAGATTTTCAAGCCCAGTGACAAAGACCTGCACAGATCACAGCACTGTCCTTCCCACACTGACCTGATTGCCCATTTGTCACCTGAAGGCAAACATCTGGATATTATTTTGGTCCAGGCTACATGAAACTATCATTTCAAACACACCGAAGATGGTTCCTTAGCACCCAATGCCTGCACTATCTTGCAGGCTCTGGACTCAGCATTCCCAGCCATGCTGGGGTCCCATCTGCTGGATGCTTCAAGCTGTACCTGCATGGTCAGGGTTCTTGATTTCTCTGAGCTGGACTTTGCAGATCCATACAAATGGCAAGCCACCAGCTCAGAGGAAGCTATTTGGGTCCTGTGGCACTCCTGCACGCGTTTGGGCACCTCAGGAGTGGTTACAGTGGCAGGGACGACTGTAGTCCCCTGCAGAAGACGGCTATCAAGGAACAGCTTTGTGCAGCAGGGGCAGCATCAGTATGACCGACTTGTACCCTCTTGGCAGCACCCCCAAATGTTATAAGCCCATATCTAAGGCAGGCCAAATTAGGCATTTGTTTCCTCCTTCCCCTCGAGTACACTTTTCCTTACAGCTCAATCAGGCTTTACGAACACACCACCATACACAGAGGCCAGTATATATAATAAATAGAGCCTAGCTCTGGGGGCAGCAGCGGGAAATTATTGCCCGGGGGACAGGAAGGTTAGTGGGATTGTGATCTAAAACCTGAGGCTGGCAGCTCTATGCTCCCCAGGGAGAGATTTCCACAGCTACTGTGAGGAAAACAATCACTGTTTTGGTTATTACACTTCATTTATTGGTTTGTTCAAAGATCACAGCCAGGTAGACCTTAAATTCAGGGATGCTTGGAGCAGGGGTCTCCAGCCTTGCTCTCTGTGGTGGGGTCCATGGGGCTGCCCCAGGGTATTTCCACAGCTTGTGCCCTTCCCTACCCCAGCAACTCCATCCTGGCTACCTGTGTAAGATCCCTGCACCATGAGCAGGTGAAGCATAGGAAGGAAGCTGGTCCCAAGGAACATGCTGTGTATTGGGACAGGTGTATAAGCGAAGACTCTCACTGATGTCTACACAGTCTAAACAGATGTCAATGCAAAAGGAAGCATGCACTCCAAGGGGATCATCCAGCATATACACTATTGTACATTCACTTCTCAGGAAGCATCTTTCATGTTATTTGAGAAAACATAAGAAATTATAGTCTGGAATGGACTCATCCATACCTGTACCTTGGACGTCAGGGAGCAGGATGTGAAACTCACTGCTCCTTAACCAACCACGGCAGCTCAGGAAACACTGTAGGACACAGATCAACAAAGTCACCCATTTGGGTCTTGCAACAGGCACTTGAAGTTCTGGAAAGAGAAGTGTGTCCCTGCACTGAAGAGGACTCCAGACCAAGCCACGGGCATCCGTTTACACAGTGGCAGCACAGGCAGCAGTGATGCAGTGACCAGCTGAGCTGCCTTGGTCACAAAGACCCCTAAGCAAATCAGATCAGCTACTGTCCCTCCAAGATGCGAAGAAGAGCACTGGGTGATGGCTGGGATTCAAGAAATGTGGGGCGCTTTGCTCACTGCTCCTCAGCCAGCTGCCCTGGAAATGTTCCTCTAAACTTCTGTTAATTAGTTGACACTTGGGCTGTGCAAACAGGCTGCCCCCTCCCTGCAACCCCCCAGGAGGCAGTGCTGAAACAGGCCAGTGTGGGGGACAAGTCTTGGGCACATTCTTCCAGTTAATATTTCAGCCCACAGTTGCCAAGGGATCAGGGCTGGCGTTTCCCCCCTTCCTCCCCCTTTCACCTCCCAAAGCGCCAATGGTGAGCGGATAGCCAGGTTATTGCCTCCCCCTCCCTTTGCAAGCAGATGTATGGGAGCCAGAGGAGAAGATTGATGGGGTTTATAGAGTCTCCCTCCTGACCACCCACCATGGCTCCAGCTTCCTTGGGCCAGTCCACACCACACTCACAGCGGTGGCTCCACTGGTGTCCACCATACAGAAAAAACATCCTGGCTACTTCTGCTGGGTAGCCTGGGTTTTATTTGCTGCTTTAGGGGATCTTCTTTGGGTCTCAAACACATCAGCTTGGATGGGAGAGAGCAAGCAGTTCTTCTCCAGCCACATCCATGCAGTGATGGGAACTCGGGGCAACCTGAGTATGAGTGACATCAGGCCATTCATAACTGCATCTGGCTTTCACCAGTGGCACAGAGAGGACTCCAGCTCTCCCAAAGCCTTTGGCAAAATTAACATACTGCAAAGAGTGATCCTACAGAAAGGGCTGCAAGAGCGATTCTGGACAGAACAGTGCTTGCACATAGAGGCTCAGTAAAGAGCTGCAGCAGTCCCTCCTAGAGGCACCAAGGCCCTTGGCAGGTTATGGGAGGCATGAGGGTGGGAATAAAAGCCACAGAGGCAGGCCAGGCTCAAGGTGACAACATGCTGGGACAGGGAGAAGACAGTAAAGCATAAGAAGGGGCTCATGGACTCCAGCACTGGACATACAGTGCAGGAGCCATTCAAAGTAGAGGGAGGCTGGGTTTGCTGGAAATGCCCGGAGAGAAGCCTCAAAAAAAACCCCAGCTCACAAAAGTACCAGGTCTGACATTCAGTATGACTGGAATCACTTCCACCAGCAGCACACTGAGTCAGGGGCACCATCCCAGCAGTGGCTTCCATGAAGGACCATCCTGGGGATGAGGCCAGCTGCCATTGCACCTCACAATTTCCAAATGAAACCAACTACTCCCTGCCACTCCCAAAAAGGAGAAACAAATCAAGCCAACTAGACCCATTGCTAGCATTTGGGCCATTTCCTGTATGTTTAACACATTTTCTATTAAGCCCACGACAAATGGCAAGGGCTCCAGGCACAGCCATAAAGGCTCCCTCCTGCAGCAAGCCAAAGGGGCTGCAGGCAGGGAGGGGAAGGTGAGCCGGCTGAACAGGCAGATGGGAGGTGAGCACGTAATTCACAGCAGAGCCACGATTTGATTAATTTCCCTGCTTTTCCTGCTGGAGAATTCCGGGTTTTATTGGCCGTTAAAAGGCACCGTGCTGCCTGATTTCGGAGTGGAGCTGTGCCAGAATGGGGACGCAACATGGGGGCTGGCTGCAGGGACCTGTTGTTGTGTGAATCAGGTGCGCAGGGTTAAGGTGAGTGTTTAAGGGTTTGGGATTCCCTTCAGGAGGATAATCCCCCCACAATGTGTTTTCTAGAGACTTGTCCTCGGGGACCTGGCTTGGTTGGGGGGGAGGCAGCCGGCTTGGGACAAAGCCTCTCTACAAGCCAATGGGACCCTCACCCAGTGGATTTCTCCCTCCCCTCCTTCAGCTGCTCTCCCTCATCCCTCCTCCTCACACCAAGCTGCTGGGATCAGCCCCTGCAGGAAAAAAAAAACCCGCCTAATTTGTCATGTCATGTCCAGCTGTTAACCTCCCGTTGCCGAGCCATAGGGAAGACTTGCTTTCTTCTATTTATTTATTTGCCACCCGGACAATGGACAGCCCCAGGCCTGCTGAGCTCTTCATAATAACGCCACCAACGATCCCCCCTCCCCACACCTCCCCCAACCACCAGCACCAGCTGAGGAGCTGCAGGTGTCAGCGGGCATTAACCAGTGTGGGGATCCCAGCTCCTTTGAGAGCCTCAGACACTGCTGGGAAGGCAGCCATTGAGAGCTGTGGCAGGGCTGGGAGGATGCCTGGACTGGGTTCACATGAAAAGCCCCACACAAAGAGGGAGTGGAGGGAATGGCCAGACGATAACCATTGCTCCGGAAAGTTTATCCTGCCGCTTCGGGGATGCTTGGCCAGAGAAGAACGGATTCGTACAGCCACTCAGAGAGTTCCTGGCGGGGGCAAGGCCTGGCATAGCGACTGTGACCCTGGAGACACTTAGCAACTAAGTGGACGGGACAGCAGCTTGGAGGCCAGCTTTTATCATTTCCAGGGTTCTCCCACTGGGCACAGCTGAGGGTTGTAATTTGTCCAGGTTGAGGCCAGAAAACTGCCCCAGCAGCCATGCTATGTCCCAGAGGGGAGAGGCACCATCTCCTCTTCACCCTCTAACTGAGGCCAAGATGAAAGAACATTCTATGTGAGGCCAGGAGCCAAGGGCCCTGAAGTCATAGGGCTATTCAAGTCAGGAAGCAGAGCTGAGGGTATGGAGCCCCCACACAGGGACACTTGCAAAACGTGGGGAAGGTCCACATCTCCTGCTCACTGCCTCTTGGTCACAGGTGGACACCAAGGGTCCCAACACTTCTGCGGGGACTGCAGTGCTTCCCATCCACCACCCCTGGTCACAGATGGGAGGGAGAAGACCAACCATCTCCTCAGGGACCCAATGCCACGCGCCACGGCACTGCACACTCCCGGCCTGGCCGGCGGCACGCTGCTGGGGCTGCGAACACATCAGCGGCGACCAGTTGGGTGTGCATTTGCTGGTCTGACAATAAAACGGTTCTCGGGTTACTGGGAAGGTATCGGCGCCGAGCAGCCGAGGAGCGAGCGCACACGGGCTGTAACTCCTTCCTGTCTGCCCGGCTGTCTGTCCGGCCTTCCTCCCCCCTGTCAATGTCACTTTATTTGCTGCTGGGGTGGCGATAGGATCACTATTAAAAGCGCAAGTAGTAGGCATTAAAATGCATTTCAGTTAGTCCGGGATAATAAAGGCGCGCGAGGGGAAGGGGGGAGGTGAAAAGAAGGAAGTTTTAACTCGCTAATAAAAATCAAATGCAGGCAGTTTGCAGGAGCGAGCGGCTCAGCGCTTTGCCTTGCTCTTGTTAAGGGCCCGCTGCCATAAATAACTTCCCTGAGCGAAAGCAAAGGAGAGCCGGAGAGCGAGGACGCAACAACACAAAATTTTTCATTTTTCTCCATAAATCATTTCAGCGTGTGATAATATTTGTTTTTTCTAATGAGTCTCCTGTGATCCATTCCGGGAGCTAACATCAGGGCCTGTCAGGGCATGATGTGTGGGGCACTTCAGCGCTTTACAAAAACTGCCGCCTCTACAGATTTCCTCCCCTGCCCTTCGCTTACACTCAGGACAAATGCGGCCAATTTTTTTCTTGCTCTGGGATTTCAGGCTCTCTCTTCTTTTGCACAAAGTTCTTTAGCATTAAACCCTGAGAAGACACCTCCCAGAAAAGCAAACCATCCCTCCAGTTTTCCCTTTCTCTTTGTCCTCCAGAACAGCAAACATCCAGGAAGGTCAGATCTCAGGGTGAGAAAAAACCATACGCAAATGGGAACGGACCAAAGTGAACATTGGCAGTGATCCCCAAAAAGGCAGCTCCCCAGACATGGTTTAATACCTGATAACTGCCACACTTGCCCTGACCCATAGGCAGCCCAACACAGTCTGCTGCCAAACCAGGTCTGACCTCACCCCAGACCCATCACCTGGCTCCACTGCACCTTCATCAAGTCCTAGGTACCTGCAGAAGCACCGCTGTGACTGCAAGAGGTTGTGTTTCCACAGAGTGCATGTGCCCCTTTGTACAACATCTTCTGGCCAAAGTCCAAGGGGCCTCACAGCCAGGGCTTTCTAGCAGAAAACTTTTCAGCAAAACCCTGCCTGTTTCTGAGATGGAGCTCAACACACATGTGGAGGTGACTGCATGCCACAAGGGGCCAAGAAGTGAGGAGGAGGTTTCATTGAGATTCCTTCCATTCTTTCACCCCTGCCAGCTCCTCAATATCCACTACTTCAAACCAAAGAGCACCCTCAACTATGTGAGACAGCAGATCTCAGACCTGAAGAGAGAAGGCTGGGTCAGGGGTGGAAATGAGACTGTATGCATTTCCCCCCAGGTGACCAGACTGACACCAGCCCTGGTTACAACAACCAGAGTACCACAGAGTGCTGGGAACTCGTGTTGGTGGATTCAGTTCCTATGGAGTACAGTCCCACAGCGCCATGCTCAGTGTCCCAGAGAGCATCCATGGGCCATAGAGACTGACTTCAGTCTGTGCCTCAGTGACATATGAGTCACGCTGGCCGTAAAGACAGGATCCTGCAGATGCTGCTGATGCCTTACAGCTGAATTTAAATGGAAGGCACCTATACTCAGGTGTGCCCGTCATCAGATACGTGGTTGGAGAACACCTCAGAGAGAAACAGAGGGAAAAAGAGAAAGTAGAACAACAAGTATGGTGTACAGAAAACAGAAGGGGAGAGGAGCCCAGAAGTATACTTCCAGCTGAGACCTATTACTCCATAGCTTGGAAATCACCAAAGACTATGAAGATGCTTTGCTCTGAGCCTCACATATCAAGAGCAATTAACACAACATAATCCTGTGCTCAAGAAAGCACAGATATCCCTGCGGGGCTGGAAACTGAAGTCAACCCTTGCTCCTTTGCAGCATGACCCAGGTGAAAAAGCAGCTCATTCTGGCTCACTCTGATCCTTCTTCTTGTTCCTGCAATCATCACCACAACTGCCAAAGCCAAGGCTGCTCTTAGCATCACCATCATCAGGGTTGTTATTATTATTATTAACATCATTGTTATGGTGTTTCCAGAGGAGGCTCTTAGTTCTGGTCGTCAGGATAAAGGCAAGCTGGTGGCATCTTCAGGGAGTCATAATGGTACGGAGCCCAGCTCAGTATGTGTTTACTCTCTGCCAACGTATGTGAGAGAGAAAAAGAGAGAGAGGTAGTGAGATAAACACTGTCATGGGCCGCTTCCATCATCTACTCACAAGAGCATAATAAAGCCCTTGTAATATACTAGAACTTGTGTGGTCCCGGGGTCTAATTTGCATACTAATTACTCAGTGCAAATGGGAATGAGAGGTAGAGGGAGGGTGTGCGGGTGAGGGGGACTGGACTATTTGCTCTGTCGTTTCATATCATGCTAACAAGCTAATCCGGCGTGCAGTTAGCTCCTGATATATAACTGCTCATTAGTATTATAATAAAGTACATGAAACAACCATAAAACGTTATATACTGCACAAGTGTTGTTTTCTTGCCAATTATCTGCGGGCGGATTTATCACCGCAGTTGTTGCAAATTCCCCTTGGTGAGGTTTGGGTCGAATAAAGAAAGGTGTTGGTGTGAGGGGGGAATGGGGGGGCTGCTTTCAAGGGGGAGAACATGTGTTTTCTTAAGTAGCACTTACCGATGCGCCATTTCATATGAGAGAGAGGGTGAATGCTGCATCCTTAGGAGGCTGAGAGGGGAAGGGAGCCCTGGGCTCCACGCTCAAATCAAACAAACTTCTGTCCATTAGGAAAATGGGACCAAAACCCTAAGGTTTTAGTCAATCCAGAATAAAACAACCAAGGACAGGGCAGTCTTTTTCGTACTGCCTTCTTCTATGGCAGAAAGACCATGAACAGAGAAAAATAACTCCATTTGATGCAGAAAGGGCAAATTCCACAGAGGAGCCAAATTCAACCCAGAACCCTTGCCTGCTGCATCTTCTTCCCATCACTGCTTCAGAAGCCTGCAAAAATGGAGAAGCCAGTGTCCCGCACCTCTCCAGACTGTGTACTGCTGCCTGCCTATGGCTGATGTTTCTGCCCTTCCAGTCCTTAGTACTGCCTCAAAAGTACTGCATGGCACAGGCATACTGAGCAGCTCTACATGGCACTGAAAGTCATGGAAATCGTGTGGTTCACTGTTTTATCTGGTTGGTGGTAGGACACAACCTCCTGCCCACCCACAGGCATAGAGGCAGTTACAAAACTTCTTGACAGACATAAGCAGAACGCAGTGATTTGCAGCCCTTGGTCTGTGGCCCTTGGGGATCCATGGATTACTTCTCAGCTACCCAGGAATGCTGAACAAGAAAAGGAAACTGAGGATCAAATAATGCTCTGTATGTGGGCTCTACACCTCAGCTGGCAACCCCCCGGGGCACCACAAAATGAGAAGAGGCTGAAAGCTGCTGGGAGGATGTGAATGGCAGAGGACCCACAGTAGAAAGGGGCTGAATGGGGCTGCCAGGAAAACCTGCTGCACTCATCAGCAGAGACATGGCACCAAGTGCTAACCCCCGTTTCAGCCCGGGAGGGATAGGTGACATGGCTGCAGCCTTCACAGGGCACTTAGGTTCTCTTAGAAAAGGTAAAAGACCATGGATACTTTCTGCCCTAGACAAGACAGGCTCCTTGTCCTTGAGAGCTGCATGTACTCCTACCTTAACAGGCACTGACGGAGCTTGCTGAGCACGATGGACACTTCACCCATGGCTATACACAACGCATCTTCACGCTCAGCTCTTTTCAGTGATGCTTTGCGCTCAGAAAAGCAGACATCTCCCTGAACTTTGCATCTTCCCAGCACAAGCAACACAGCTAGACCCACGTGAGTATGCAACAGGTACTTTTAAAGATTCTATCAACCTCAGCATCTCACTATGTCCTCCCAGAAAAGTATCTCTGCAAGAGGAACTCCCCAGCTACCTCTCCTGCTGACACTACCTTCCAAACACTGTTGAGACCATGCTTACACATCCTCTGTGCTGGCACACTCTGACCCAGATGTGCCCTGCCTAGTGTACACATATTTGTGTTTCCAAACACTTAAGGCGAAAGGAAGACAGATCTTCTCTTCTGTGGAGGCCCAGTGCATAAATCCCACCCATTTTCACTCTTACGAATAGGGGTTGCAAATGCAGCCCCCTCCCCGAGTATTTCATACAGAGCCATTCTCCCTCTCTTTCTCACACACACAAACACACACACACACACATACACACACACACACACACACACACACACACACGCACGCACAGGCACGCACGCACACACGCCCCCCCTGCTGTGAAGCATTTGCTTATTTATGGCTTGTTTTTGTCAAGCGGAGGCAGGACTGACAGCTCTCAGTGGTGGGGCTCTGTCTGTCTAACTCCGTAATAAGACGCATGATATCCATTCTGCTGCCAGCGGGGAGTGAATCACGCCAACCCTGTCACCCCCGCTTCGCCTTGGCGAACTCCGCAGCTTGTTAGCATCACAATATTGGGAGCAAAATGTGACCCAGCGCTGCCATGCCCCCTCCTCCTTCAGTCTGAAAAGAGAGAGGGAAACACACACGTTCAAATCTCGACACTAAGGGAAGGCACAAATGCCCCACAGGGCTTTAAAACCATTTTAATAAACTGATTGTAGAGGAAACACCCTCCCTTGGGAGAGAGTCACTGAGCAAATGCCAACACTGGCTCTGTCCTCCTCTGCCTGCTTCGGAGCACCAGGGAAGGAGTTTTACCCGACCCTCTCTCCTGCGGCTGGCCCAGCACCATTTCCCTCCCATCTCTGCTGTCGAATGGGACGTAGAATGATCATTCCGGCCGATCAGGGTGAGAGAGGAATCCTGGGACACATTTCCAACTTCGGTATCCCAGGGTGGGCCAGGAGGAGTCACCGCAGGAGCACAGGAGGACACCACTCTCCCTCCTCAAGCCCCTCCAGTCACCGGGAGGGGAACTCCAACTTACAGCTTGTTCCCAGGAGATAAATAGACCTCAGTAAAAAGATTGCTACATCCTTTCAATAAAGATTTTTTCCTCTTTCCCAGACAGCTTGTGAAATGTTTTAAAAGCTTCTCACATTTCCAGTGAAACCCACAGAGAAGAATTTTGCTTGTTATCAGCCCTGGAAGCCCTTGATAGACGGATGATATTTTTCCCCCCCTCCTTTCTCTCTCTCGCACTCTTTTTTTACAAGCTGAAAAGAGAGTCACAGTGTGTTTTATAACCGGCTCTCTGCATTTCAAAAGCTCAACGAGAGCTCTCTGCGAACCCTGATAAGCCCAGGGCTCTTAGTGTCTTAAATACCTTTGACAAGCTATACATTACAACGCTAATAATTTGCCAAATTTGCGCCCATAATATGATATCTGTAAAACGTCAAGGGTGGTAATGCGATTAGCGGCCTCAAATGAAATATCGAACATTCAGCGTTTAGGCCCTGAATAGGGGAGAAAGGAAAGGAAATCAATTTCAAAAGCAGGAGGGAAAGAAGCGATAAGCGTGCAATAAAAAGGGAGAGGGGAGCATGGTCAGGCCGGGAGAAAGAGCATCTTGTTTTTCATTCTTCCTTTTTTAAGGCATTCAAGTCTTAAAATGAAAAAAAAAAAAGGGGAAAAAAAAGAGATGAAAAAGGCTCAGACAAACACTTGTGAATTAAGTTGGTTGCAACTCTGCAAAATAACATTTGGCCACCCTAACCACCTCAGGGTTTGGCTGACGGCTGATGGTGAAGGTGGGGGAAGGACTCACTGTTTGCTCTCTGATCCTCCCCCCATCCAACTCCCCGCCCCAAACAGTTCGGGTCCATAAAACACAGGATGTGAAATTACAAGTAGTCTGAGGGTGGGCTGCCCCCTCCTCTCTCCCTCACTCAAGGTGGTGGAATCATAATGTACTAATTATCTGAAACCACTCCGAGTAGAAAAGAAACTGTCACATACCAGGCTGTAGACTAAATAACAAACATCCCACACCTGCGGCTTTATGAGCACTCACTGCGCAAGGCGGGCAGGGGGAGGGAATTCCCTGCTCCCCACCGGCATGGTGGACAGGCTCCTGCTAGGATGGGATACCGGATGCTGCGACCTGGAACTAAGCAGGAACCAAGCCCAATGAGCAGTCCGAATTCATACACGAATCTATTGCAAGTGTTGTCGTGACTTTGCATTTGGTTTAGCATGAAAACAAATCTGCCAAGGTCTACACACCAGGGGCAGGGAAGCATGGAAGAGGGAGACTGTCAACAATGGCAGGTTGACTGTTCCAGAAACAGATCTGGACACTGCCAAGACAACAAGGGTGGGAGCAGATAGAAGCAGGCCCTCTGCATCCGCAGCCCAGCTTAGTCAGCACCTCTGAATCCTTTGCATGCAGGGAGAGTTCACACTGGTCCAGTAGTGATGATGAGTCCAGCAGAGCCAGAACAAACACCTGGATGGCCACCAGAAGCACACCTTACTGCAACCTGAAAATCTCTGTGACCTTTCCCAAAGGCACTGCGGTCTCCAGGTGGCCCTGCCTGGGGCAATAAGAGAGCGGAAGGTGCTGGTCCCCTGTGGGAATGAGAAAACACACCGGTGTGGGGGCAGAGCACGTGCCCCTTGGTCAAGCATGGAATGGCCATTACAGGACCACTTCTTGCGGCATCACGAGTCATTAAAGCCAAGAGCACTTGGGGAATCATCAGCACCAGCCAAACGACTTCCCCAGATGTGGCTCATTCTCAGGATGTGGGAGCCCCCACGGACACCCACCTCTGATCCCAGCTCCTCCAGACAAAACATTCCCAGCATTGGAGTCTCCACTCAGGACCCCGCTTGCAGGAGCTTTCTAGGCCATTTAGCAGGAGGTACTGTTTTGTTTTGAACAGATGTTGCTTTTCCCCTGCCCCCAAAGTCCCCAGCAGCTCTACTGCCTTTCAGCTGGGGAGGCAAACGAGTTTTGCACACTTGTTTAAGGTCAGTCAGGTGCATGCGCACAGGCACACACATTCTCGCAAACACGAGCTCAACAGCAGGGCGGGCAGAGAGGTACCCCAGAATAAAGCAATACAAGCACTGGGAACAGTTATGGCTATGCTCAGCCTTTAGTGTTTAAAGGACTTATCTTCCTTGCAGCCAGGCAGTGACAGCTGCTGGGACTTAGTATTCCCATCTCTAAAGTTAAGCTGGAGTTAAGCTGGGCCAAGGAAAGGCCTTCTCCAGGCAGACCACAGCAGTGGGTGATCTGTGTGGGCTTGGTGGACAAGCACAGAGTTATGTGTCACAATTCTCACCTTCCTATGTTGCAGAACTGACAATTACTCATAGCTTAGAGGACAGATGTACTTATTTAATCCTAAAGCATCACACCAGAGCGCAACACCTGAGGCCTGTGAAGTCAACAAGCACCCAATGAGCCCAGGTTACTCTCCAGGACTATGGCAGATCACTTCCAACCCAGTTACACAGGGAATGGTGCTTGCTGAGATTAGTTTTTTCTCTGCTCAATCTGGTCCAAATGACTATTGATCCCTTAACACTGAGGTGTAACGACAGCCCTCTGGCATTTTCACTGAGAGATCCCACTTTAAGCTCCATGTCTCTTTTAAACTGTTCTTCTGCAAAACCATTGGTTTCATTTTGGTCACAACAGAGGCAAGACATCTGTACAAGCGCCCTTTGGCCGTTCCCATGGGATAAATGTACCTGCTGTGCATCCAGGCTGCCCCCTTGGGGTCACTCCTCAAAGAATATTGTCCAGCTTCTACGGAGTGATGGACATGGCTTATTTAACTAGACCCGCTCAGAGGTCCTAAAGACAGGAGAGTGAAAGAATTGGGACCTGTTCAATGAACAAACCAACATGCAGACCTGCACCCCAATTCAACATCTTTTTGTTCATAAGGCCAGGAGCCCTTTATGCTAAATCCAGCTTCAAAATAGAGTCACTTGTCACTCAGTGCCCTCTAGAAACATCTCAGTAGCTTCTAGAATAGCTTTGTGAACCAAATTGCAGCGATCCACTTTGTCATTGAGCTGGCACAACCATGTGTCTGACAAGCACATTTACACAACAACATGCACACATTTTTTGAATGCTTCCTCAGGGTCTTGTACAAGTTTGAGTCCCGAGACAGTGAACATAAAATTGCACAGGCACACACACGAATGTTCGTGGTGCTACATTTCCAAGCTTCTGTTTGCAGTCACAGCTCCAAGCTTGGGGCCACTTTCTGGCTAAGTGTGCAACCCTACAGTATACAACCTTTCATTAGCACACACTATTCCCTTGTTGTTCCAAGGGAAAACCAACTGACTGATACATGTCAAGCAAAAAAACATGCATGGGAAGGTGCAACAGTAGGGAAGACCTAGGTGATGTGGTAGAGAACATCAAGCTGGACCTCAGCTTGCCCTGTGATACAGCAACAAGAAACCTGCAGTGTGGTCCAAGCCTGCAAAGGGATCAGAACTTGGACCAGCATTTTATTTTGGCTGGTGTTGACATGGCCATATTGGAGAAAGGATATTGTCCCCAGGTACAGCAGTGCTAGAGAGAGGCAAAGAAGAGTGCAGCAGCAAGAGATCGTGGGGGATGAACAAGGAGCTGCCTAGGTCTGGAAGAGCTGTGGCTATGTTCAAGGAAGGAAGTTCATAGGGTCTGAAGTTGGGTAGGATATTGTAGATCTCTGCTATCTTCATACCAGAGTAAATGCCAAAGGAAGCACAGAGACCCCAGAGCTAAGGGACAGCACAGCAGCCTGCAGACACAGTGCTGCCCTTCCCTGCCTCACATCCTTTTCACTGTCCTCTGCTTGCATGGGCTCTTGCAGCCGCTACAAATGCAAGCGGAGAAAGGCAAAAGGGATCTCACTCGGTGATGTGGGCAGCAACAAGACGCCCGTGCTCTGCTGCTCTGGCTTCTGCACTCTGGCATGCCTCTTGCTTTCCTGTGCCACCAGCCTTGGCATGGCTGAGCCTCAGAGAAATCTAAGTGGGGTCCCCATGTCCCACTTCTCCTGAAGGAGACTTCAGCAGCATTGGTGTTCAGCATCTGACCCGGAGCTTTAAAAACGTGGGCGCTGCGCAAGGGCTCTCTTGTTCAGAGACCCGCATTCTGACTTTGATTAAGTGATGGACATGAAAACACACAGACACACAAACACAGTGCAAGGCAATGTCCCCAGAGGAATGGGAAAAAAAGAGAGATAAAAACCAAACAGCCGTTTTCACCCCCCAAACCGTATAATTTTGTGTAAATTTTTACTTTAAACATCTCTTTTTTTCCTGAGCCGTGATATAGGCCCTGTCAAAACCAGGGCCAATTACTGCCATTAGGTTCCCATTATGTCACTGCTTCTCCCCCCATTATGAAGGTCTTCGGCACACAGAGCTATAATCTTCACTCACTCTCGCTCCATCACTCCCAGAAGGAACAAAATTGTTTAAAAAAAAATAAAGCCTTTATTTTGCCCCTGTCAACTCTGAAAAGGAAGGAAGGGAAAAAGAGAAAGAAACTGGTAAAGTTTTTAACTGTGAGGTTGCCAAAAGGACCGAGAGAAAGCGTTCAGCACAGCCAACGCCTGTGAACTGAGGGTTGGCAGGAGTGCTCTGTAGGATCACCCATCAGTTACTCTCCTTAACTCTGAGAGAGGAGATATTTGCTTCCCTTCCCCTCTGCCAAAGAAGACCTGTGGTGAGCCTGATACTGCTGCTAGGAATGGAGAACAGAGAGAATGACCGTGGGAGAGCAGCACACAAAACAAAATTGATGTTCCACATCACACTCCCCATGCCAGGGGTTACAAAAATCTGCTACTAAAGCAGCCACCCCGTTTGCTTCCAAATACTCACTAGCCTCTTCGCCCAAAGTACTGGCATTGAGCCTGCAAGTCATCTGAGAACATTCCTGGAGGTAAATGGACCTGACATCTGCTGCCATCAAGGTAGAGACTGCAGGATCATGCGTAGGAAGGATGACCAGCTGTGGAGGGCTGATGCTCTGAGTCCTCAGGAATGAAAGTGCACAAGATCATGAATACATCTGAGAGGGGAGCTCAGCAAGGGAGTCAACAGCTCACCAAAGATGATGAGGGACAAGCACCTGAGGGGGCTGCTTGCTTGTCAAAGTAAGAGCAGTTCTGGTCCTGGAGTTCAGGAGACTGAATCATCCCAAACACATTCACTCTTAGTCATAGCTGGCCGAGACCACGTGCTTGGACATCAGAAAAGGGCTGCTAGGCATGTTCTCAAAAGTGCTGTTGGTGCTGCTGCTGGTGCTGCTGGTGCTCTTGAGTTTCAGCTTCCCTCTGGGAGAGCGGGAGAGGGAGAGCAGTGCCTGCAGTTGTCTGCAGTTTGCTCAGCACTCAGGCACAAAGTGCAGTGGGTGCTTATTCCAGGGAGAGCAGCAGTAGGCTTTGACCCATCATGCCCACTGCCGCATCTCCAAAATCCTTGTGTGTCCACTGATGTTGTTCACTGCTTTTTCTTGACCTCACTCTCCCATGTTTTGTGTGAGGTTCATGTGAAAATCAAGGGATGAATCTACCCCAGCTCGCTATGAGAGCTGGTTACGGTCAGAACAGCTCCAATAAAAATGAACTAGAGAAACTGAAATGCAATACCAAATCCATCTCCCTCAGTGCCAGTTAATTCAGTCCTAGGGCTCCATTTTGGTTAAGGCTGGAGGTAGAAGCAGCATGGGAATCTGATGTGGTATCAAATAACAGCAGAAACTCAAACCAAAGCATCCAAAGGGATAAGACCAAAGGGAGAGCCTGTGCTCAGAAACCACATGCTTCTTGCAGCTCCACGATGTGAGGAAGGAGCACATGTCCTTTCCACCCAGTTGCACTTCTTCCCCGGGTCCTTGCTTACATGCAGTTCCCCAGACACCGACCACAAATCTTCCAAACCTTTCTCTCTTCCCCCTTGTATCTGTGTCTCCCACTGGAAAGTGCTAAAGCCTGCAGCTCCCCTCCCAAGCTAGAGCCCTTCCTCTCCTCTCGTGGCTCCTGCACCCCTCTCTGGGGACCCCGCGCATATGACAGCATATGGCAACTCTGGATCCACAGAGAAGGGGCACAATTTGCCCCTAAACAAAGAAACATCATCTCTGCTAAAGCGATTTCCACCCTCAGTGAGACCTCACAGAGCCATCCTCCCTTTGAATGCAAAGGTCTTGCCCATTCCTCTGCGGAGAGAGGGAGGGAAAGAAAGGGAAAAGCAAAAGAAAAGGCTTGGGGGGGCCAGAGAGGGACACAGTGACAGACACTTTGGCTTTCCCGAGCGAAAGGCTGAGCCAGTGTAATGAAAGCGCTCAACAGCGGCCCACTGAGCTGTCACTTATGTGAGTCTGTGTGTGTGTGAGACACAGAAGAGGGGCTGCGCCCGCCAATTGCCCCGCTTTCCACCAGCCCCCTTTTGTTTTTGTTTAAATCAAATCAAGGGCTGCTTTAAGATGTGCAGCAAAGCAATTTGCTGAGTATTCTCCTCCTCCCCCAGTCATGCCAGCAGCAGCCCCTGGTAACTGGGAGGCTGCCCACATGGAGGGGGAGACCCTCCGGCTGTTTCAGTGGGCGCGGGGCAAAGTCAGGGCAAGTGGATACCGGAACGCTGCTGAAAGTGGCAGCATTCCCTGCTTGTCTGCCAGCCTGAGAAGTGACAAGCAGGAGCTTCAGTGGGGTGTTTGAGGTGACACACATGCCCCAGGGATGTCCCCTCCTGGCTGCAGAAGTTGGTGAACTGGGGACGCTGGCCTGGGGAGAGGGGCAAATTTTTTGCTTTGCCTGTGCTTACCCAGCTGCATGAAACAGGCCTGAAGCAGAGATGCACAGGCTGCAGAACTTTGCTGTCATCTACAGCCCCCTTGTCCCAGCTTCTGCAGAGTGGGACAGAGCAGTCTGGGTCCAGGAACCACCTGAATTTGCTCTGGTGAGAAGCAAAGGTCCTTCCTCCCTGCCCTCCAGCTGACAAAGTTATAGTTGGAGAACTGGAGTTATCAATAGCTAAGGACAACAACTAGGCCAAGGCCCTGCACCTCCCTGCACCCCCTGCCACCTCCATGCACCCAGTATGAACGCTGAGAGTGGAAACAGGTATGGGGCTGTCCTCGAGGGTCTTTCCCTCAGATCACTGCTGGGGAAGAGTTGCTGCTGTGGTGCTGCAACAAGAGGAAGGCTAAGGAGGAGGAGGATGTAGAGCTGGGAGGGCTCAGGAAGTTTGTCAAATACTTGAGGAGGGAGGAAAGAGACGAGTTGGAGGAGCGAGACACTGGGAGACTCTGCCTGTGTATGTGCACAGCACACAGGTTACAAGAATTCAAGTTCCCAGGCCAAGGAGAGACAAAAGCAAGGGAATGTGGGAATGACAGGGAGAGTTCAACTCCACTGAATACAGGGAGTAGGTTGGATTTCCAGCTCATGGACCGGAGTCAGCCATAATACTGGTTACCTGGTTACTCTGGTGAGTCCCTTGGTTTCTTTGTGCTTCATTTCTCCTTCAAAATAAAGTACTAACGAGGTTTATCTCCCTTGTGAAGTACTGGGAGTCCTACAGCTGTAAAAGGAGCTTATAAGAACAAAATAGTATAAGGATTATCACAACTGCTAAGCCAGAGGGCTGGAGGGTAAAACATTGGTAATGTTTCTCAAAGAGGCCAAAAGATGGCCATGGGGATTACAGATGAGCAAAGCCTCACTTCAGTATCAGGCAACTTGCTGGAAACAGTTCTGAATTAATGACTGTGTTCAGATGGCCATGATTTAACACATCCCTCACAGGGAGCCCCTCTCTAAAGGCAAATACTCTCTTCCCTGTGGGAATTGTCAAAGTGCCTCAGCTCAATGACTGGCCAGCAAATTTTCTGTGCTTTCTAAATGCACCTAAGACAGTTAGAATCATCAACAGGAAAATGACAGGATTCTCCCCCCAAAAAACCACAATAACCACAACCTGGTGACACACACATGCATCAGCAGCAAGGACACTGCATCCCACTGCATCCCACACTACACCTTTGCTGCAAACATAAGTGTTCATGTGAAACACACACACCATCTGAGGTCAGAAGCAACCTTTTTCCCAAAGAGAATAAAAATATCTTTTCTCCAGAGAAGAAATAAAAATGGTCACAAACGGTCACTCCTATTCCATGTAGAAAATATGGAATAGGAATAGTTTTAATGAAATAACACCTACTACACCTTTCTTCCAGTAAAGGAAGAAGGAAAATGAATGAAGACAATGACTGGCAAAAATCCCTTACAAATTATAAAAAGGCAGTAGTTATAGACAACGCAGAGTTAACCCATGGGACTCCTTGCCACAAGATAGTGTTGAGGCTACAATCAACGAGAGGAAAAAACCCACTTAAAAAGGATAATGAAAACATACTGGGTTATAGCAACAAGAATAAACAAAAGTTGTCAGTGGCATTTTTCAAGTGAGTACACACTCTTTCAATCAATTAAGAAGTTCCCAGGTGGCCCGTTTATTCCAAAAATACATGCCCTTCTGAACCATTCCCTACTGCACAGTGTGTCCTACACCAGACAGGACAGGTGTGTCTTTTTACGTGTGCCATGCACACACTGATATCCTCCCCATCTCAATGGCTTCTAAGGAGTTAAAATAAAACTTCTTCCCAAGAAGAAGAAGAAGAAGAAGAAGAAGAAGAAGAAGAAGAAGAAGAAGAAGAAGAAGAAGAAGAAGAAGAAGAAGAGAGACAAAGTTAATTGAAACTGCTGTTTAATTTTTCAGCTCCACTGGATTACACTGTGGCACAGATGGTTCATCAAGACTGTCTCTGTCTGTATCACTGTCCGTCCCAGCCTCTTCCCCCATCATGCAGAAGGGAGGGGGAGGAAAAAAACACAGCAGGCAGTGGCTCAAAAAAAAAAAAAAAAGGCAACTTAACACAAAAGAGCATTCTGTGCAGCTCTTTTCAAGGCGCTGGGACAATGCTTCCAACTTGATCCTTTCATAAAGAAAACGTTTCGGGGTCAGAAAACAGGACACATTAAGCCCAGAGAAGCACATTGGCCATTTTACCGCTGACTTTCATGGCTAGCTAGAGGACTGCACTGGAGTTGGGTTATTTCAGTTGTTTTTAAAGGTGGCAGCCCTGTAGAAACAATCGCATTTGGGGTTTGGGGTGGCCTCGGCTCCCACCCGCCCACACCATCCCGTGCTCCAGCACAGCTTTACCCACCCCTCTCTGCTGAGAAAAGTCTAATGGAGATGAAAGGCAGCCTCTTTAACTGGATTACCCTTACAAGCAACCAAAGCAAAGAGACTAAGAAACAGCTAATTAAAGCTGTTCAGATACAGAGAGCAAATCCTTCCTCCTGCTCTTCCTTCTCTCACTCAGCCCAATTCATTCATATTTCCCCTTATGCCTTATTAATTCCTCTGTCACTGCTCTAGGGACAAGGGGAGGGGGAAGGGAGGCAGGTGGGGGAGTGTGAGAAAGGGGACCAAACCTATCCATGGGTCAGATTTTCGGTGTTGATTTGGCATTTGCCACAGCTACAACCCATTGATTCTTAAGATTAAATTGATGATTAACACTTTCTGATTGAAATAACTCCTGGATTCTTGCAAAGAAAAAAAAATAAAATCAAAAAAGCCCAACTTCTTTCGTGTAATAATTTGCTCCGCTAATCATATTTCCTAGAAGCCCAGTGAAGATAAAACTCCCTTATAGTTAATTCCCTGTAAGCATTGTGTCTCTGGCTAAGGTAGGAAGAGAGTGCAAAACAAAAAGTTGAATTTTTGCCCGCATGAACTTCTCAGTGAGTATTTGTTGCCCTTGGGGTAACAACCAAATCTTAACTCCAGAGCAAAATTCAAACAAAAGCTTTTGCAAAGATGACATCTGCCTGGGGACTATTTTTGGTTTAAATTTCCCATATCAGGTAGGTAAGGCACAGACTGCCCAAAACACAAAGGTCCAATCTTAAGTGAGATAGATTCTGAATATCTCAGAAACTCCTGGTTGGGCATCCAGGAAAAGGCTGTAGACTCCTTTACAATTAAATCTCATTTCACTGTTTCCTCCTAGTAAAGCAAGTATTTCCTTGTCCCCAACACTTCTAGGAAGGCATGAAGAAAGGGCTGTTCAACTGCTCTGTACCAGGCCAGCTCCCAGCACTCCATCCCATCTTGCCAGTGCACACTGCACAAACAGGAAATTGCTGACTTTCCAACCAGAGGAGGTTTCTCCATCATGAAGGAGACTCAGGCGCTCCGGGGGAGTCTACAAGGCCATGTCAATAAGCAATGATTTTTCCACAACCAGATATTAGATGAGAAACTGCACCCGCCTCTGACAGAGGGGCTCCATAGCAGATCTCTGTCCCTCTGGTATAGCACTTTCTGGACAGTTGTTAAATGGAGACCCTTAACCAGGCAGATTTGGGCCAATGATGGTATTTCCCAGCCAGAACAACTGGGGCTTAGGAAACCTGAGCAGCTTTGTCAAGGTCACAAGGAGCAGATCAGAGCAGACTTGCAGTGCTCCCTGGGAACCAAGCTGGCACTCGCCTTCCCCTCCTTTACCAAAACTAAATGTTAGGGGAAAACAATTCCGATGATTTCAGGCCAGGGAAGAGCATATGAGTGTGAAAAGAGCCTGAAAACCACCAGAGCCCTGGGATGGCTGATGCACCAACCACAGCTGCCCAGCTCCGGGATGCTCCCATTGTCTGCAGTGCAACCGCAGCTGCCTTTTGTGATTAAGAGGAGGAAAAGGAAAGCCTCACCTTAGAAGGATCACAAATGAGACCAGGATACCACGTGTAATTACTTCTAAAAGGGTAATTATTGTGTACAGCAGGATGACACAAGCACTTTCCAGACCCTGGTACCTTGGAAGCTGTGTTTTAAAAGCCCATCTGCCTCCATGACCTGTTCCCTCCTGCCTCCTTCTTGGCAAATGCATGGGCAAGGGTATCCATGCAGGCGTGGGTATCCAGGAGCAGCCTTACCTGCTATGGGCAATGGTATCATTGACGCTATGGAAAAGCCATCATTATTCTTGGGTTGGGACACGTGCTTGTGGTTTCTAGCTGAAGGACATGCCTGGCTTCATGTAAGAAGGTACTTCCCACTGTTATATTTTTTTCTTTGCTTTTGAAGAGGACCTGACAGTTTCCTGCCTCCTATCTCACCTGCCATAAACAGGGTGCCAAGAGGTGGAAGAGTCAGAGAGCCAGAGAGAGAGGGGAGGCTGGAGGGGGAGGGGGAGCAGAGATGACTGGAGGGAGGTCGAGAGAGGAACGAAGAAAGAAGAAAGAAAAGAAAAACCCAGCAGTGCACCATGTTGCATTGTTCACGCTCAGACCTTCAATTTGCTCTCTGCATTCTCCTGCAGCGGGGAGAATGTTACGCTGGCTTAAGAGACAAATCGGACACAAAATAAAGACCAAGCACTCAGCAGTAAAGCAATTATCGCAACATTTTATGCCGGGCCTGTTCCTTTTGAAGGCAGCCTGGTGCTGCCCGCATGTACCTTAACCCGTTCCTAATAACCATAAAGTCACCATTATTTACGGTACAAGACATTAAATAAATAATGAAAAAGCTGCCGGCGACGGAGCGAGGCAAGTGGGGGTTGCAGGGAATCTCCCGAGACCAGAGCTGGCACTGGCTTAACCTGCACTGCGGAAGGCAGAGGAAAACAACTTCCTTGGACCTGGGGAAGGGAGGATGCATTTTTATTTTGGGATGGCACCTCAGGCCCTGGGATCAGCCAGAGAGTAAAAATTAGATTGTGAGGTTTTTTAAAAAGAAGAGAGAAGCAAAACAAGGTTGCATGGGACTCATGGGCAAGCCACAAACCAAAAAAGGTTCCTACAAGAAGAAGGAGAAGTTGCAGGGCCATATTCTGACATCCACCTTACCAGCGTAAATCCTGGTGTAATTCTTCTGGAACCAGGACCTCCTGCAGACTTGCAGGATGTAACTGAGGCCAGAAGTTAGTTCCCTGTGAGGAAACATCCACTCCCATCTTGCTTAAATTGAGAGGTAAACAGACAAAAATAAAATACAAACATAAATATGGGTCACAGCAGGAGTTCCCATAGCTCTGGTTCAGGTTAATGTACAAAGGGCATATCCCCTACTTGAGCTCCACCTCTCACCACCACATCCACATGACCCCATCAGGAGTCAATATCTGCCCTCCAAGCTCTGCTGGAGGCAGGTTTTGTACACAAGCATCTCAACACCTCTGTTTCCAAAGTCTAGCTGCTTTTCCCCAAACCTGTTTCTCTTTTCAATTTCTCCCTGTTCTGACAATCTGCCTTCTCTGAGCAATGCTGGGTCACACTCTGGGTGTGTAAGTTTGGCTGTGTGCCCATGACCAACCCCAGCAGCCTGGGCAGGTACAGGTACCTCCTTCATCCTCAGACTCACACTATCCTTATACTTGCTCTGAAGTAGTGCCAGCAGCTCCTACCTCCACTCTGTAGTTCTACACGGGGTGACAGATACACAGATGGAAAGCAGGAGGCTGTATGCTATCTTCCCCAGAACCTCAGGTAATTTCCAAAGTTCCTCATGAAGAAGGATACAAAGCACCTGCAGCAGCTAGCAATGCCTGCCTAATGTAGGAGTTGACAGCAGCTATGCCCTTGGGTTACAGTGATATTCCTGAAAGGGATAGTGAGTCTTCATTGTCCACCAATGCTGCTCAGTGTTGTGGTGAACATGGACACCTCCATGCCAGCCACATGCTGAAGGTGCTGGGCTTACATCAGAGACTGAAAGCAGGAAGAATTCGGTCATGTCATTCTGTGCCAAGCATCGTACTGATTCTGTGAAGCTGCTTTATAACTCTAAAGGCAATCAATATGAATTTTCATAGTGTTTTAAAGATGAAGAAAACTCCACACAGAGTAGAAAGGGCATATGACAAGACTACTCTGAGAAATATGATTTATATTTTACATGCATTTTTACCTAGTAAGTACTGTTAATAGGTAAAGCTATTGTATTCTTGGATATGCACAAACACAATGGTGGAGACACACCTCACCCTGCAGAGACTGTACCCCCACACAGCTGCTGCCATGTTGCTGGTGAGCTCTCACAGGCCTTCTCTCCCGGGGTTTCATTTTGCTGCCTGTATTTGTCAATAGACTCAACTTTAAAAGAAAAATTCAGGATTAAATGAGACTAGTTTTAAACCAGTCTTTGTGTTGTGGAAATTCCTCCCAAATCATATTGAAATAAGGCTTGGAAAAAGGTGTTGCCCCTGGGACAGGACGGAGATTCTGGATCTTCTGAATTCTGAGGAATGAAAATGGGTTCTTTATATTTCTAGAATAGGAGACCTCCTTTTATAAGACCTAAGACCTGCTCCTGGCACTCCCTCTTCCCCTTGCTCTGCTGCTTCTGATGGATGCACAAGAGGAAGAACTTAGTTCACTACCAAGGGCACGATGGTCTGACAGCAGACACATCTCTGAGACATAAAATGTTTCTAACCAGAAACCAAAGGTTGTTTGGTTTATTTTCTTTGAATCAGAAATGTCCCACTCTATGACCTGAGAATTGGGACCTATTACTGAGAATTTGCCTCAAAAAAGGAAAATCATCATGTGAAACCGTATTCCTCCTCTTCCCGTGAGAGTTTCCACATATTTTACTCCAAGTTTATTCCACAAAGAACTGGAGCAATGAGGAGAAGAGGGCAGCATTTGATTTTTAATGTCAGAGGTGTGCACCTGCATGGTCTCTGTTAGGAGAGCTGAGATCTGATCTTGGAAGTGTGAGTTTGTGTTTTTCTTAAGTCTACTCAAAACAAAGGAAAATAAGCTCTTCTGCAGCTGAATGAGAGAATCAAATGCAGCCACACATAAAAGAGTAAAGGCCATCTGCAGCATCTGATACAGCCAGGGAAGCTGGTACAGGTTCCCACTATCACCGGGGCAAATGGAGGGGCGCAAGAGTAGCATCACCATGTACAAGGAACACATTACTGGAGATGACGACAGGCTGGAATGAGTGATGCTCCACTCACCCAGACTTCTCTGTAGCCAAGGCTGGCCATCCAGACAGGGTAATTCCCTGTTGCCTCTGCACTGCGGAGAGGGTGAGCAGGGTGCGGAGGGAGATGAACCAGGTCACAGAAGTTGTGGTGTGCTGCCCTCACCCCGTCACGGTGCTGCGAGGTAGGAAATTGCAAGCGCTCAGCTGAGGGGTGCTGCGGCGTCCTGCCGAACAAGCTTTTCCAAAGCCTGCGCTATGGTGGCAGCTGTGGCACTGCACAGGGAAGAGGACCAGAGCCATGCATCTTGGGGGGGCACCAGGAACCCCACGCCCCCCTTTCACCTCAAGGTTATAAAACGCAGCACGGAGCAGGCAGGCACGAGGGCAGAGGCAGCTGCTCCCTGTAAGATCTGCTCCATTACACCTCACAGAAACGGGAAGAAGGGGTGAGAAGGGAGGGAGGAGGCGGATTTCTAGGCATGGGTGGGTTCATTCTTCACCAGCTTACTCAAGTCAAAGCTACCGGCGATGTGGGGGGGACGGCCCCGCTGGGGGGTGGCCAGTGCTTCACGAGGACAAGCCATTCAGGGAGGTTTGTGTGTCACACCCAGCTCCTCGGGTAGACATGCCTGAACTACTGAGAAAGCCACCACAGCCGTGTCTCATAGTCCCCGCGCGACACCCTCCCTGTGCCTGCCAAATCTGCAGGCTCTGGGATGACACTCNAAGCCAAAAGCTTTCAAAGCCCAACCTGATTGAAATTCAAAAACTTTTTCAGCCCCTCTCCCTCCTCCCCACCTTGAAAAGAGAGTGTATAAAACTGAGAGACAAAAGCCTCCCCCAGCCCACCCTCTGCATTGTCTGGCCGGGGCGGGTTCGGGCCAGCGACAAGGGGCACCCAGCCCAGCGGGGGCCCCGCTCCCGCTCCCCGCGCCCCACGCCCCGCTCGTCCTCGGTCGGGGGGGTCCCGAGCGTCAAAACACACCAGCACGTACCCGAAATAACCTACTCCCCGCCTTTGTGCGGCACACAAAGAAGAGCCGGGCGGTGATGGAGCCGGGCGGGTGATTTACTCACCTGCCTCTCCGGCCCCCATAGGTTTCTATGGGGAGAGGGGGAGGGGAGAGCTGGCCTTTGGTTTTACACATACACACACACACACACACATACACACACACACAAACAGCTTTTGTTGCTGTCCCGCCCTTCTCTTGAGCCAGCATCTACTGGGTGATCCCTAACCTCTCAGCTAGCTGGTGTCTCTCACCTCCATACCGGCGTTGCACATCCCATTCAGTGCTCATGGTCCATGAGTTCTGTGGCTCCCTTCCCTTTGGGGCAGACATTTCAGCGTTCTTCTTTTGAAATGAGCTCCCCTCTACACATCTTCATCTCAACAGTCGCTGTTTCCCTCTCAAGTACCTTCCCTAGTTCCATATTTCCCTCACAGAAAAGACGTCTTCTCTGTAAGCCCCACTTATGCCTGGTTATGTAGGAAACCAACTCTACTGACTCATCCATTCCTTGCAGCCAAATCAGCATCTCTCAAAGACTTTAGAAAGGCAACAACGTTTCTACAGCCTGTTGGGCTTCAAAGCCTTATGCTGCTGACCTGTCTGGGCAGACCTCATCCATTTTTCCCATGCAGCCAACAGGACAACTGAGATAGAGAGGCTTTAATGCCCAAACTGCTCCACAGGGGTGGTCATGTGTGTCTGATGTAGTTGACTACCTGAACCCAGTAGATTGCACTGACTAAGCCACGGTTTTCATACATTAGCCACCGGCATTTAGGAATAACCTCCCACACTGGTGCTTCCACCAACGCCATCTTACAGAAGCAGAGAGACTGCTTGGCATTTTTACCACCAAGACTTTACAAAGCTCTCTCAGAGGCAGCAGATGTTCCAGTGATAAAAGTTGTCCCTTCCCATTATAAAAAGAAACAAAGGGCCCAGCCTAACACACACTAATAGCAGCCCGTTGATTTGGACTTTGCTCCTACATGCTTCCGAGCACTTCTGCTACTGCTCCATTACAACACCTCAAGCCTTTCCATTTTTTCTTTGGTACTGCTCCTGCTACAGGTCTTTCCTCTCTAGACTGTAAGGTCTTTAGAAGCAGCTGTCCTCCCTGCTCCATGCTCTCCTGCAAAGAAGCCCTAATCCATAGCAGCATATGGGTACACCCTCACCACAACCTGGCTGCACATACTCCCAAGATGTCACCCCTAAGCTACACTGAGTGGTTCTGTGCTCAAAGGTGACATATTCCCCCAAAGATGTGACCTTAACATGCCAGAGATATCCCCTAGTTCTGATGCTGCTATCATGTGATGATCCATTTTAAAAAATCTTAAGAATGGCTGATGTGATGCATAAACAGGGATGAGGAACAGCAGACATCAGATTCTTCTCTACTACTACTCACACCACCAGCCTGGGCACTTGACTCTTTTCTCTGGACCTCACTTTCCCCCACAACAAAAGAGATGCAGTGATTCCAGCTCTCTACTTTAAGCTGCTCTGAGATCTTAAAAGTTTAAAGAAATGAGCGTACAAAGGGCCAAAGTAATAGCTCTGAATCCAGAGCTGGATGACAGACCTGGCTCCTGACTCAGCTGCCTGCCTTTAGAGCTCCTTGGCTATCCAAGACAGACTACTAAATTATGCAAAACCTTTGAGTGAGACTGGCTTAATTAAGTTTTAATTTTAGTAAATTACCAGTGTGGGAGTGGTTGAATCTGCGAACCATTACTCCTGCTTGTTTGGGATTTTATTTGGAAATAAGACACTTCATTACATCTCTATAAACAAGATCTACTCAGAAAGGAGAATTGGTGCAGAGGATCGATACAGAAGGGGGAAGAGGAGGTGAGGGGACAAGCAAGCCAGTCTAGGAAAGTGTAGTTAACCCAGGGATTTGGAAAAAGCCGTCCAAGGGCTGTGTATGCTGCACTTGACTTCCCCCCAGCCTTCCAACGTCAGCCTTCAGTTTCATCCTGAAACTTGCAGCACCAATGCCATCCACGGCAATGCTGTACATTCTTGTCTGGCTGCACATCTGCCTGCAATATTTTGCCCTGAGAGGCCTCCTCATCCTTACATCCCCTATCCTTGAAGCAAGGAGATGTGAACAGAGTCTTCGTAAGTGCACAGGACTGACCTTCCCACAGCTAAAATGGGCTTGTAAAGCTCAGCAGGCACACAACACCGTTACTACCATTACTGGCATGAGCTGATACCGCTCCTGACCCAGAAATCACTGTTTCCACTACAATACTACCACCAGACAGGCAAGACCTGGAAGTAATTGTACCTCTTCTGGCTGACACAGGGGAAGTTCTTCTTTACCTGGGATACTGGCTCTTCTGTTCTAAGTTCCTAATTGGTTTAACAGCATGATGATCACTCATGGTACTGCAATGCCTTCTGCTGTCACTGTCACTCCTGAACCCAGAGCCACATGGCAGCACAGGACAAGGGTACAACACGAAGGTCAGTAACCCAGGCAAGCAATGCCTTACCCATCCGAAAACCTGGTATTTTGAATGCAAAACAGAGATGCATTTTCACAAAGAAGATTAATTCCTGCGAGAACAAACCTAATAGGGGACTAATCTGCTATATCTTCTACTTCGATAAGTTATTTCTAAGATATTGTGTTTAATTTTTAAATTGAACGCAGCTTAATATCTTGTTAAGTCAAATATTACAGTGTTTAAATCTTAAATATCTATACAGAGAGAAATGATGATGCTTTTACAAATCTCCTCCAATAGCTTAAGTTAAAAATAAACCAGCCAATCTATCAATCAGCCTTTTTCATTCATCTCAGCTATTGTGGGAAGAAAAGAGCAACATACGCAAGAGAGGAGCAAATGGTCTGAGAAGAGGCAGCTGAATGTATTGATCAGAGTTAAAAAAAAAAAAAAAAAGTTAGCAAAACCCAGACACACATCATTTGGTTTAATGCAACCCATACAAACAGCTCCAAAAAGCCACAGCTGCCTGCCTTGAGCTCTGCTCAAGTTGGTGGGTGCCTGTCTCCCGAATGACAGCCCTCCAGAGTGGGCAAGATCTCTTACTGCTCCCACTACTTTAAAAATACTTTATCTTTCCCGGAATAATAATAATAAAAAGAAATAAGACAAAAGTCAACATTGTATCCTTAGGGCACAAAAATAATAAATAAATAAGCAGGAATGCTTGCAACCCACCAAGTCTGACAGCTTAAAGTGTGCACAAAGAAAAAAGCACTGGTGAGAGAGTGAAAGCCATCCTTTGAACTCCCGCGCCCCAGCACTCAGAGGCGACGGATTTATGCCTCTGCTCCAGCATGCCAGTTCAGAGAGATCCTTTCTATCCATCTCACCCTGATGAGGCTCTCAGAGTCATCTGTGGCCTTCTCCCCCACTTTTGGCTTTTATTGTTTTAAACTTTCACTGTTTTCCGGCAGATGAAAAGGGAGAGAGAATCACCTTACACTTCTTGGGTTATTTAAAAATAAAGGGAAAGAAAGGGAAACCATTTTTTTTCCTCTCCTGAGAGGAAAGTTTTCACGTTATTTTTATTTTTTTTAGTGTTTTTTTAAATAATCTGCCTGGGAAGGCCCCGGTCCCTGGGCTGGAGAGGGAGCTCCCCCATCCCTCTCAGCCTGTTGCATTCAGGCAAGGTGAAGAGGCACAACTCGTGTTAGGCCGATGGGAACAAATCTCCCCTTTTGTTCCTGCCAAAGGCTTCGCTAATTGCCGTTGGCCCGACCCTGCCTTATCGTCGATCGCTCCCAAGAAGGGGAGGGCACAGGCAGGTTCAAAGAAAGGCAGAAAGAAGAAAGAAAGAAAGAAAGAAGAGAAAGCAAGAGAAAACATTCCTTTTCTTTCCTCCAGCAGGCAGTGCGAGACAGAAAACCAGAGGGAAAGAAAGAAGAGGGAGCGTGATAGAGAACAAAAAATAAATAAATGACCCAAGCCTGCTCGGAAGACCCTCTTTCTCTCCTATCAGCTTTTACAGGGGGCAATACATTTTATTCATTGCCAGGTCTGACTTATCGCAGCCTTGTTTTTAATGAGGTATAATAAGGGGAACATTTTGTAACAACACGGTTCCTCTATTTTATCCGACAAACAGCTGTGTCATGGCCGTCGCTGGGAGAATGAATCATATCTCCCTGCCTGCATATGCTAACTCCCATGTAATTACCCTCGCATCTTAAATAAAGCAGGCCCTAAACCTGTCGCTCAGATTACAAGCAAACGGTGCAGACCTAGTAACTGGGGCCTCTATCATTACAATTAATTTATCACAGGAGCGGTTGAGATTAGAGACTAGAATTAAAACTCAGAGTGGGGAGGGTGCCCAGGGCTGACAGGGAGAGGTAGGGGAGCTTTATGGCAGAGGCAAGGCAGGCTAATTTCTTAACTGGAGCTATTCTGGATGTTTTTCCTTTCTTTAAGTTACTCTCTCAGTAATTTTCCTGAGGCTACAACAGAACATTTTTCTCCCTGAAACGTCAGGAAGCAGAAAGTAAAGGGAACTTTGCCCTGCATTAAGCCCACTAGATAAACGTACATGTACAAAGGCCCCAGTCTGGGTGAGTTTACGTGTGCCCAGATACTTCCATGCCTGTGACTTTTCAAAAGCCATGTATGCTATGCTTGTATACGCATATATGTATACATAATAATATTCCAATGAAAGTGTGCATTACATGCATAGAGAGCCTGCAGCTGATCAAGTGCATCTCTTCTTCACTGCTACACAGAACTGTTTGAAAAATAAAGTTTTCTCTTTTCAGAACTTCTCTGCTTTAGCTACAACTTGTCCAACAGAACAGTCCATTCTTCCTTGAAGCTTTCCCCCAGCACCAGTGCAACACTGATTTGCTGTGACACAAGCACATCTGTCACTGCTGGGCTACCTTTAGTCCTGTGCCCACGCCCACGGGTATGGGCTTACCTCCCCACTCCGGGCTCCCAGCAATGCTTCTTCTGCTTCCTTGGGACGAGGCCAAGGCAACCAAAGGTGCTGAAGAGAATTCAGAATTCAGATCTTGCCTACAGAGAGCTTCAGCAGCAAATACAACCGCTTTGTCTGGAGGGCACATGTTTTACTTAGGCCATTACACAAGTACCCCTGCTTTCCTGTGAACTTCCTACACATACACATCTTGTTTTCTCTCTCCAGGATGCTCCTTTCAATCATTTTCGATCACTTGAGGTGCTGTAGTGCCCAGCACAGCTACCCAAACAGATGATTTACAGAGCTGCAAGGTGCCTTCAGCCAAGATCTTCTCATTCCTGTCGCCTTGCCTAAACCCCTAAACACCGTGCCTCCCTTCCCAATAGGACAGCCTGCCTTAGGGCCAAACCCCAAGCATTTACTTAAATTTGCTAATATATAGTGAGGTGAGGAAGGGAGAAAAAAAAGGGGAAAAGCCTTTAAAATCAGTCCCTTTAAGGTCTTTTTGCATTACAACAGCAATTTTTGCTTGATGTGAAGATCCCTTGCTGCCCTTATGGCAGAGTATGCTCTTTGGTATGAAAACCACTCCTCCTCAGCCATGGTCTGCTGCTGGTTACCTACAATATCCAGCAGAGAAAACAAACAAAGATGATGAACAATTTTACATCCACACCAGTCCCGTGCACTCCTACACAAGGCAGCTTGCAGTGTCCTGCTTTTTTTCCAGCACTGCTCCCCCAAGAAGATCCCATACCCCAGAATGTTTGCTCTACCTGCAGACAGGCATCTGCAAGCAAAAGAGAACCATTTGATTGCAAGACCAACTCTGCAGCTATACATACAGAGGAACAGACTCTACAGACAGCAAAGGCTTTCTGGTATCACAGGTAATAAGATGATTCTCAGTCAGCTGCATCCAAAATAGATCTAACTGTAGGATTGGGGCCTAATTCAGCAAAATAATAAAAAATATATTTTGATTAAATCATATGTGTTTTTTAGAAAATAGTGTCTCTCTTTTTTAGAAAATTGTATATCTTTTTTTAGAAACTTTTGTGATTGTTGTGATGGGAAGAATCATGAAAATCAATTTTATTTTTTACTATCAGGAACTTGGTCTCTTTTATCAGTCTGCATATTGAAAACAGTTTCTGCTCTCCTCACTTTTGCTTCCAGTTGCTCTGCAGTGACTTATCTTTCAGCACTTTGTGCATACTGCAAGACCTGAGCTCTAAGATGAACAGATGAAAGGGAAGGAGGAAGGCTGGCTTTTAAAGGATTGGTGTATATACTTACTTCAAATTATTTAGATTTTTTTTTGAGGTTTTGTAAACATTATTTGTGAAAACCTGAATCGGAGACCAAATTACATAAATGCGTAATAAAAAAAGCTAAAGCACTTAGATAAAAAAGAACTGGTCTGTCAGCAGTGCACTCCAGCCAGCAGGAAGGTTACAGTTTTATGGGCACCAGAGATGTCACTTGTGAGCAGAAGAGGTGACCTGTCCTTCCAGCCCAATGTGGTGTTTCCAGCAAAGGCCAGACCAGATGCTTCTGTGAAAGATCAAACAAAGACAAAAGGAAGACACCACTGTAAACAGTTACAGGGCAGCCTCAATTCAAGGGAAGTGTCCTCCCCAAAAGCCAGCCACTGGCATATGCTCTGTTCTCATGGCAGAAGGCATTTAGCAATATCTTATAAGAAACCCTAAAGCTCCACTCTCCAGTATCAATGGGACTGGAAATCTGGAATCTATTATTATTATTTGTATTATTATTATTACTACTATTATTATTTAAAAGCACAGCTTTTTGGTTCTCTCTTCTATCCGCCAGTTCATGTTTTTTATTATTTGCTTGCTAACCAGGTACTGTAAATGTAGAGCTTTCAGGCTGAAACCCTCTGTTTCTTACCAAGTGAGTCAGCACTGCCAGCTTAACGCAGATACCGAATAGGTGTCTATGTAATTATCCTGCCTGTCCTGGCAGTATTTCTTCTTCTGAAACTCAGTCATGGGATGGAGCCTGATGGCACAGACAGATGGGTGCATGCCATAGCATGCTCCCTTTCCTGCAGTGCCAGCTTGGCTGCCGCTGAGCAAGACCGGGGGACGCAGCCCAGAAGGCAGGCCATGGACATACTGCTTTTTATTTTCTGCTCACAATTGGCAGTTTCCTCCACCCACCCAAACAGACTCTGCAATGTTTTTTTAAAATGCAGTCAGCAGCTGGAAACTAAGGCAACTTCTGTCTCCTATTGAAAGTCTCCCAGCAAAGCTGCAAGCCTTCCCTGGACCACCCTGGGTCATGTAAATTCAGCAGATTATCCATCCCTAACTCTCCTCATCTATCACCCGCCTCTGTTATTGATCTGCTCCTCTGAGTAAGTGGGGCCTGGGCTGTCCATTGCTGAGTCCTGCAAATCTGGCCAGACACACGTGTGACTGCCTGGGAGAGCAAGGAGGACAGGTTCAATAATGCCGGGTTACTGCCACTGCACAGCCTGAGCCAAGCTGATCTATGGGCTCGGCTAAGGCACGATTCAAAAGCAGGACAAAACTTGGCCATAATGCCACAGGACTCAATTTAATCCCATGACACTCGGCTTTAAAGGCAATATCACCAGCTGCCAGCTGCCAGCCGAGGCTGGGAAGTGACTTCCACTGCCCAGTGGAACAGATTAAATGTCTTCTTTACATCCATAAGATACCGACAGCACCTCAGCTAACCGTCTGCTCCTCCATTTTGCAGATGAAGTCTGGGAAATGCCTATCTCCACATGCCCTATTCAAGCTCTTTGCCAGAATCACATAAAATCCCAAGACTTGAGATCATAAAACTCCCCCATTTCAAACCCAGCTGACTTACAGCTGAGCTTAATTCCCCTTTCAGTTTCACCCAGCAGTCCAGCTGCAAAGTTCACCAGAACACGTCCCTCCACCCAGGGTCAAAACTCTAAATATTATGTGCACGCCACCTGCACCAACGACCTTAATTTTCATTTAGAATAAGTTCTGTGCTTTAATTTATAAGTTAAGTTGAAAGATGAACCAAGTGTAGTCACATCAGTGAAGCGTTCCTTCCCTTGTAAACATCTTGCTATAACCACATGGCGAGGTCTGACAAAGTGAACTCATCCCAGTGGGGTGCTAATTCTGGGAGTTGGAGATAACCATTGAAATGGGAATACCTTTAACAATTTCACTGCTGATTTTTCAGCAAATATATATATCTGTGATGCTTATTCATAATCTCAAACTACTTTCCACGTGTCCCAAAGAGGTGACAAAAACCTTACGTGTCTACCCACCTGCCAAAACCTCCTACTTCCTCCTGCTTCTACAATGCAGCTGAGTATTGTTAATATGAAAATCTTTGGCCTATTGATCACTAAAAATATGAGGGCAACAAAAACGCATTGAATTTAACATAAAAATAAACAACTCATGGCTGCTGTATTGACTGTATTATTCATATTATGATTTAATTCATTCGCCTTTCACATAGCAGCTGCACCATCTGTGTCAGACCACTTCTGAACCCCAGAATTGGAAGCTATTGCTTGCTGAAAGCAACTGGGCCTCCACTCCAAGACTACTAGATAGAAAACATTACAGATGGAGAACATCACCCTGCATGGTGTGAAAACTTGAAGCAACACGTGTTGGTACTTCCTTGTGGACACTGATCAGTGTTACAGGACATGACTAAGCCTAACTGGTTTCTAAGTCTGCAAGAAGGAAGATCCTAATCCATCCTTTGAAATTCCTTTGATATTCCAAAGAAGTTACAGATGCCCCATCCCTGGAAGTGTTCAAGGTCAGGTTGGACAGGGCATTAAGCAACCTGGCCTAGAGGAAAGGTGTCCCTGTTTACAGCAGGGATTTGGAACTAGGTGATCTTTAAGGCCCCTACCAATCCAAACCCTTTTATGATTCTATGATTCAACAGCAACATAGCCCTCAGGTTGGTTAACCCAACCCTAACCCTACACTGACAGTTTGGCTGGGCATGTACGACATACTCATAATACTCATATCCCAGCTTGGATTTCCCCAGTCTCCACACCATGACTCTGCAGCACACTCCAGATTGTCTTCCTTTCTGCTAGTTCAACAGCCCAAAAGCTCTGCACACATTAGAGGTCTCAAAACTCATGCAGAGATGGGGTGAATACAGAAGACTCTGCATCATCTCCTGTCCTTCTTAAGTTACTGTGACAGCAGGGCCCTGGGGAAGAAGGGTTTGACATTAAATGGAAAGATGGGGTTGGGGACCCCACCCTATGTCACACCAAGCACCACTAAAACCAAAACAAGCCAGGCAGCCCCATAAGTCGTAAGAATTAAAGGCACGATTCCTCCTTTCTAACGATGCTTTTACAGAAACCATTCCACTGTAAAACTTTATGATTTGAATCTTTATAGCTGCCAGCAGAGCACATGTTCACTGCCTTAAATTATAACTTAATCTCAACAGAATTTGTGCTTTCCAGCATTCTGTGGGTAGAGTGAAAGATGAGAGGCAGAACTTCATGCCTGCTGCCCACCTGCCTCCTTCAACCACGACCTCCAGAAGTACCATGTGCTGGGGTGCAGGCACAAGCCCTCAAACGAGATCCCATCTGGAGATACTCTGCAGTACAGGTTCCTAAGCAGCACCTTGTAGCACAGAGATAGAAGGGCTCATGGGACATTGTTATGGTGCTGCTTATCACCATGATCGCTAAACACTAAAATGAAGGAATGTGGACATCAATAAACACAGTAAAAGGGCCATAGGAGATATGACAGCAGCATCCCAGCCATGTTTGTGGGGCCAGTGCACCGTCCTCAGCAGGATCACCTGCTGGAAAGTACCCAGGGCAATGAGGAACCATCCACTCATTCAAAAAGTAGGAAAGGACCAAATCTGTAACAGATGCTGTTACAGAATTGGCGTATAGCTGTTCCCCAAAGCACACCACCTTCCGGTGGATGAACACACACAGTCTGTCTACTAATGCGTTTGCTCCCAGCTCTGCTCTCTGCAGAAGAGGTAGTGCTGGCAAGATCGTGCTTAGGCTACAGCAAAGCAGAGCATCCTCCTGTGGTCTCTGGTCTGTCTTCCCTGCAGAAACACATTGCTTAAAAAGATCATGCTGGTTATTGCTGGATTTTTTAAAACCTTGCTGTGCATATCCAGAAGCAGAAGTTGCACAGGCAGCAATGTAAAGCGATGATCAAATTTGAGTTGCAAGTGTATCAAGAAATCCTGGAAGAACCACATGCCTTGTATGTATGTTTGCACATAGCAAGATGGCAGCAGAGATAAAAATGCTGGGAGAAAACTTCCAGCTATCCGTAGGGAGAGTCCACTAGTTTGGTAGGGCAATTGGGAACATTTTTTTCAATTCCTTCTGATCTTCAGCAACAAGGAAGAAAAGACCAGCCAATCAATACAACAGTAAAATTTTTAACACAGGTAACCTTTAAACACTAAACAATGTCATAGTAAATTAAAACAAACTATGTGAAATCCCAGTTAGGCATCGAAATCACCCTGGGTCAGCCAGACTAAGAAAACAGAGATAACAGAGATAACAGGCTCCAGCATCGTGCCGTACTGAGCCCTTGTGTTCTCTCTACTGAGACCTGGGGATCTGTGAATGACTGGTCCTCCTCAGGCAGCCAAACACAGCATCTTGCAGTTTGTGAGTTCTTTGGACAGGTGACCCCGTTAGATGGCTGGGATCACCATACTCTGCAGCTCCTAGACTTCAAAGATGTAAGGGCTGTCTCTCTAGCTGCAGTCCCTACTTCCAATCCCTGCACAATTTATTCACAATTTTCCCCTTTCCATTTTCTTTCCTATTTTTCTGCGGAGGGAACTATTTTCTCCCTTCTTCCAGTTGACCATAGGCTGATAAACTTACAGGGAACTATTTTTGTTGCCAGCTGCTAATCCTGCACTTTAATCTGTTGTGCCTCTTGTTTATTAGAACATCTCCCCACTCAACATGCTACCTCAGTGTTGAGCTCCCACAGAAAATGGAGTGCATGTCTGAGAAAGCCTCCAATGCTCCATGCCTTGTGTCTGCACAATAGTGGAAACCTGATACCTGGACAGTCACAAAATCATGCAGAAGTGGAAGGGTGAACATGAGGTTATCTGTTTCTCTTTGTCCAAAAGCAGAAACAGCTAAATGTAACATATTCCTGAAATAATTCTGCTTCATGTTTTCATGAAACCTATCAGTGCTCCCCACTACCTAGGCAGCCTACTGCATTGCTCTGTCACCCCCATGCTAGAAAACAAGACCTGACAGAAAAGATTCAGTTTGAGCTCGGAACTTCTTGCCTTATCTGCAGCTGGCACATCTTTCTACTCCCAACCTGGAATGCTCACCCACCATGCCATCCTCAAAGGAGGGTGGATTTCTTTTCTGTCCTCCTAAGGAAAGAGCAGTCCAACCACCCTCATCGTTTCTGTTTTAGGCAGACTACAGTTGAAATGGGCATTGACAAGAAGAAATAAGAGAGGAAACAGCCCTTCACTTTCTGAAGGACTACCTAGAATTTATGAATAAACCTGGCAAGTCTTTTGTTTTCTTTTTTTCCCTTACACAAATATTCTAATTTTTTTCTAGGAGAAGGGTATGCAGAGCTTCTGCAGGCAGGATAAGAGACTGCTCTTTGGGAGATGAAGTTTCCAGTTCAAACTGGACATCTAGTACCTGGCAGACCTCACCTTTCACAGAGCCACCTGTGACTAAGAGCTTCCCTTTGATGCTTTCTCCTCTGGATCTTTTAGGCTGCAGTCCAGTAACTTTCCTTCTTAAAAGGAAGGCTGAGGAGATTTTGTTTCCTGACTTTTGAAGAGCTTTTCCTCTTCTTTCTTTGATCTGTGTAGTGAATTTGATCTCCCAGAAGAGCAGGATGAGTGTTTCTCCTGGCAGCCTGGTTCCGGACAGTCAGGATTTGATTCATTGATTCGTTTGTTTTTATTTGGCTTTTGTGTTTGGCAAGCTGAATACAGGGCTGCAAATAAGGCTTTTTCTTTAGGTCCAGGAGAAGGAAGGTGCTTCCTTGAATCTAGCTGAATCTGTGCTTCCCAGGCTGTAGACTGGACACGCATCTCTGGAGGCACTTCCACTGTCTGCTAAGGGATGCAAGGAAAGAAGCACATCTATCCATCCTGCTCCATCACGAAACAGGACTTCTAAGCCGTGTGAGCTGATAAGATATCGAGTCCTCCAGGAATCCCCTGCAGGCAGCCCTTCCTATTTCTGTCTGGTTTTGTGGCAGAGTCTGGGACAGGTCTGTTGACAATTGTCTGCTGACAATTCATGCTCCCTGCTGGCCTGGCAGCCAGAGGAAGTAGGGGTAAAGGACAGGCCCTCGCCTCTCTGGGGACAGAGAGGAGGCTGTAACACATCAGGCATGCCTCAAAACCACCCTACTGAAGTATGAGCTGAAGCTCTTTCAAGATCTTTAGCTCTGGCACCAGTCTGAATGCTTCTTCCAAACAGCCATGCATGGTGAACCCCACAGCAAACCTCTCCCACACTGCTGGCATCTTTCCATCCTAAGAAGAGGAGACAGAGATCCTGATGTCCTCAGACCAGTTCCTGACTGGATGTTTAGAAGATCTGTTCTGGTTGGGAACCATAAATGCTAGGAAAAACAACCATTTAGAATAGATGGTCTGAGATGAGCTGACTGAGAACAGAGGCAGTCCAACTGGTCAGAGCCCACCTCCGAGGAGTCCATTGGCAGAGCATCATCAGCTCACACCAAGACATGGTTCCTGCCCACATCCTCAAGCACCTGAGTCAGCATGAGACAATTCCTGCCACTAGGCTGTCAGGAGTCCTAGCTTGCAGACTAGCCCGTGGCTTGAACCTGTCGTTGAGAATCAGTGCATGGTTCAACTGAGATTAAGAGCAAAATGAATGTTTGTGTAGGTGTTAGTGAAGTTTTCAAGCCTCCTGACCTATTGGTGCCAAAGCTGGGATAAGGACAGGAGCCCCTCACTCCCAGTCCTGAGACAGACAGCAATGCTGTAATTCAATAAATAACTGGGGTATTTACTCAAATGAATGACACTGAGCCTGCTCCAAGGAGTTAATTTAGTGCTAACTGACTGGATGAAAATGAAAAGGTCTCATTTTACATTAAGAATGATCACCTGACAGTTTTACTGAATGTATTATGGCAGGATTTATATGGCTATATAATTTTAGGGTATATTTGGAAGATTATTATCCTAATTTAAATAAACATGATCTCAAGAAAATCAACATGAAGTCAGGAACTTTTCACATAAGAAAAAAGGCAAAAAACTGGCTCAGAAGTGACCCTCAGTTGTTACATCTTGTGCCTTCCACCAGATGCTGCTTTATAAACAGTGGGATACAGAGTTCATAGAAAGTGGCAAAAATCCCCCCAAAAGACCAAAAATTCTGCTAACTTACACATCACTAATGAGTATGACACAAATGTCTTACCCCAAATGTCTTATCTTTGCATGAGGACAGGAGCAGCAAGGGAACCTGGCAGATTGTGTGGGCTGGAGGGAGGAGGCAGGAAGAAGAGGGTTGGGTATCAAAAGTGACCCTTATAAAAAGTGCTTGTTATAGGGCCTTCTGCAAGGAGAAAGAAAAAAGGGAGGAATCAACAGCAAATATATTGTTGACTTCGGTAAGGGTATTGCTTTAATACATCCTATTTTCCAAGGGATGTTCCCATTCTCTGAACAGAAATGGGGCACAAAGAAGATTTTTGGGAAGAGACTTTTGTCTCTTGTGTTCAGGGGCAGCTGGCAGGCTATAGGCTTCTGGCTCACACAAGAGCAGCCCTGAAATGAGGCTAAAATATACCCCAATGCACATAACTTATGGGATGGAGAAAAGGCTGCAGGACACAGCGCATTCCTATGGCATTCTCAGGTCTGCAATACACCAGCACTGCAGCCAGTGTTGCTGCAAAATCATTCAGCCAAACCCATGCTGGTGGGGGGACCAGAGCTGCTATCATGTGTCCACCTCCTTTCCAGTTTCTATAACTTGTGGAGGCTCGCATGGAGTCTAAGTGCAAGTAAGTGCCCAGGATACAACCAGCAGCCTCTTTCAGCTTCCTCATGTCCTGAATCCCCTTCCTTCTCATCCTGTGTCTCTAAGTGTAATTGTATACAAGAAAACCCCTCTCCAGGCTTGTTCTGTTTTACAGACTGCCTGATGGGATTATCTTTCCTGTCATTTTGAAGCTCGTATAAGCATGCGACTTACAGCACTCAAGCTAAATCACACTCAAGACACTTTGTCTGTCTAAACTGTTTTGAGGATCAAGTAATTTATTTACAGATCATGCTATTTATTCTAGTAAAAAATAAATTTAAAACCAGAATTTTAAAATAAATATAAGATGTAGATAATAAGGACATTGCAGTCAAGTAGCAATATCCTGTGGAGCAGATAAGTGCCAAATAGCAATGATCTTAAATAAGCTGAAAACTGCACTCTGGTCTCAGACCATACAAAGGAAAGGCAACTTATTTGGTCAGGCATAGTCTTTCTGGGAGGTAACACTCACTTAGATGCTACAGTGATGATAAGCAGCCCAGACATATCCAAGACAGGTAGATCGATTATTCCTGTAGCAGTAACCTTGGGGCAATATTTGTCTGTCATAACCCCAAAGCAGATCAACTAACATTTAGGGACTAATCTGATGCCCAGTCCAGTCAGTGCAAATTTTTCCATTTATTTACTTCCACAGCTGCTGGATCAGATCTTTTGGGACTGCAAAATATCATACAAGCTCCTCTTTCCACTGGAAAAGCTATAAATGTGCAAAGAGCAGAAGTCAGGAACAGCCAGGTGGAATTTGGCTGCAGGTTTATTAAGTAACAGAAACATCATTCAGAGCTGAAGGGTGTCAGTGGCCAGATGGGGGTCAGGACACACACAGGCCCCTATATCCACTTTCTCTGTGCACAGTGAGTTCATGCTTCCTATGGGAATGCATCTAGGAGCAACCCAGGTATCGGGCACATCTCCACTTCCATGCTGGGAAACCAGTGGCAGTCCCAGATGTCACCTGGAGGATCACTGCCCCACATCTATGGGCAGGAATGCCTTTCAAAGAGCAACCAGATGAAGCCAATGTCTGTGTATGTTTTCTCCAGTATGTTCTAAGGTCCAGTGCTGACTTTCTGGAGTTTATTCTTAATTTTAAGTGGATGTTAAAAAATAAAAGAAAAGCTCATCACAGAGGGAACGGTGTGCTTTAAAATGTCGCAGCAGGCTCTGAGAGTCCACTTATTTCTGAGCGAAGATGGATACCTCAAGAGGTTCTCTTCACCAGTAAATAATTCATAAAAAACAAACAAGACCAGATCTGTTTGAATTAGAACAAAATATTTCTTTAGAAAAGTGAAGTGATTAAGCACAGGAGGAGCTGGAGATGACAGCTGGTGTCTGCAGCTCCGGATGAGTCACCTTCACTCGCCAAGGCCCCTCTCTCCGGGAAGTGCTGCTGCTTTTTTTTTAACCCTTTGAGATTCCCAGGAATGATTTGTCACTGGGGTTATTAGCATTTCTCCCTTGATATCGACAGCTTGTCTTTCCTTCTTCTAACTGGTGAGTGATTTCTTCACACGCTCGCCAAATATAGCCAAATCACCATGGTAAACGTATCGACAGAATCATATTAACAGCTGCTGAGCATTTACAGGGCTGTAAGTTATACAAAAAAAGAAGGAAGGAAAACACACATAGAAATAAACCAACTCTGATCATCAGTGACAAGCATTTATTTAGGAGTCACTCGATGGAAATATTTTTTATGCTTTATTTGCTAATTATAGGCTACTACAGAAGTGTGGTTTTGGCCAAAATTGCCTCTTTAAACTGGAGCATTAAGCCAGTAGTGAGCACACCCTACCTGGAAGTATCTTAGGAAATCAGGAGAAAAAAAATATTTATTTTTAAAGTGCTGTCCTTGTTTTAATCAAGGCTGAAGTTGTAAGTCAAAGTTGCATCTCTCCTGACTTACTAAGCAAAGATGTTTTAAGTGTAAAGCCTAGGTAAGAGCTGAAAACACATCTATATAGAGAAAGGGAGACCTTCTTAAAATCATTTGCTGAGGATGCTCTTGTCCTCCTCTCCCATGCTGGGGGCCATAGAAGGGCCCAGAGGGGCTACTAGATAATAAACAGCTGCTCTAAGTCAGAATGGACCCAGAGGGAGAAGACAGACATTCATCTGCTTGCCTTTCTCTTCATGTTCAGGACACACTCACCATGTCCTACCTGCTTCCACATTTGGGGGTGCAGTTTCATTAGGGATACATATAACAGATATGTCAATACTTCCTTTAAGCCACTCAAGTTCCAAGATTGTGTCTGAAAACAGTCTCAGTTTGAAACAGTGATTCCCCCCATCCTAGTCCTTTCATCCCTGCTACCAGTTTCTACAGACTGTCCCACAACCTCCAAGGCTCCAGCACCTGATTTCAATGTCCTGAGCTGCTCTCCTTTCATAAACTGTGTGTTAAGTCCTTTCCATTTTCCACAAGGGCTGCTCCTGGTTTTCTTTGCACTGTTGATATCTTTAGGTATAAAGTCAGTATTTCATGGGACAGAAGACCAGTTTGTTTCTCGTTCTCATGTCATGAACAGTCACTGGATTCATTCAACACAGAGCACTGTGGATTCATTTAACAGGAATCAGCCTGGTTTTGTACATGTGCCGCATCTTGCGTTTCTACTGCATGAGGACATCTGTAGTTGGTACCTCAGGCATTTCACCGAGATTCCCGTATGAGCAATGCCACAACACTACAGTTCACAACCCAGTTCACATCCACAGCTGTGGAACAACCATCAGACCAACACTAGCATAATTTTAAATGTACAGTTTGGGCATATAGACCTGTTTCTGCAGGAGGCTAGTATCTAATAGATGCTACTTCAGGATTTCTGATGACTGGTCAGCCAGTCTGGTGTTTGGGAAGCAGACCTGAGGAACAGCATATTGAGCTCTCTCATAACTTCCTAGAGTTAAAAGACTCCTTTAAAGCTAGTCATTACAGTAATGGATTGTTTTTCCTAACCACACTTGGACGGATCCTTACAGAGTTGAATTTCATGGCAGCTGTACTCAATGGAGTACATTTCCTCCCATCAAAGACATAAACAGGATGGGGAGAGAGGCCTGGGCACTACTGACATTCAGAGACATTTGCTGAGACCCCAAAACTGGCAGTGCCGAATTGCCTGGCTCACCCTTCCGCAGCATCCCCTAATCTCATTAGAAGTCCAAGGGAGATAGCCTTGCAATTAGTCGATTCCTGTAATCTTGTGCCGACTTGGGAAAGGGCATGATGGAGGGTCAGGTATGGTTTGCTAGCTAGCAAAGCAAGGACATCAAGACAGCAAGGGAAGGAATGGTCATCATCTGAGAGAAAGAGAAGAAGTCATCCCCAGGAAAAGTGCTTATTCTAATCCCATTGACTTTTCTCTGGCATTTTTCAGGCCAGATTGGGGGTTTGAATCAAAGCAACTTCTACTGCCTCTGCTACTCACACTTCTCCCTGCTTGCTCTGGAAAAATACGGACCAGATTACAAAGTGAAGGCCCACAAAGTGTTAGCACAAAGCCTTTCTTTAAAAATTAGATGTAAGCCGTGTTTTAGTTCTCCATTTCTTCCCTCCAACCACCTTCCTCATTCAGGTCCTTACCCTCACACACACCCTTTCCTTCCCCAAACTCCTTTGTTCACCAGCTACCACCACAAAAAGAAAATACACATTCCACCTGTCACTAATTTCCCTCTTAGCTTTGCCTCTCTGAAGCCTTCTTTTTAAGCAGTCCAGCCACCAGACAGTGGGGCTGCAGAAGGATCGCCCCAGCTCTGCAAGACCAAGTATTCAAAAGGCTGAACCTAGCCTTATGGGGACCTGGACTGCTCAAGGATGGGATGGAGGAACAGGGCAGCATCTTGATCCCTCCAGCTTGCACCATGAAGCTGTTGTTTTGGGCCCTCACTCAGGCACTATGGGTTCTCTAAGACCTCTGCCCAAGCAGTTTCTTCAGCAAGTTTCTCTTTTACTCTTAAATCAGCGGGTGTTCTAGAGGTGCAGAGCTACATCCACTGCCTCTGGAGAGGCACATCCCCTCTGCTCTGCTGGGAGGGGTACACAGGCTTCCATCTCCCTGTCAACTCTGTCATGCCTTTCACTGATGTGTTCTGGGGTCCAGAGACAGGCTGTCCTGGAGCTGTGAGTTTCTGTACCTACCAGGAGCAGAACGGGTGGAATTTCAAAGGCTCGCAACAGGCTGGTGCCAGATCTGCCTGGGGTCTGGGGAAGAACCCTTGCATCATCCATCTCTATCATCTCCAGCATCTCCCAACTTCCAGGGGAGGAAATACAAGTTCATCTAACCCTAAAACATGATGGATTTGTATTGAGGAAGATGAATCCATCCAAAGGAGGATTAGGGGAGATGAAGCCATTTAAAAGGAGAAATCTCAAGGGAGAAACTGAGCCACCCAGAACCATGATATGAATATCTCCATAGTGATTCAGGCTGCTAACAGCAGCCTCAGGAGCCAGCAAAAGGCTTTTCCTCAGCAAGGAACCCATCCTTCTCCTGGCAGAGAAGGGAGCAGGTGTCTGGCACTCCAAGAGTCATGACTCATCTGTGAGGTGTGATGGTGCTGCTGAGAGCAGGAAAAACAGAACTTCTGTTGTCAGAAGAAATCTCCATCAACTTCCACAAGAAGCGAACTCTGAAGAATGAGCAAGGCTGTGGCCCCTGCAGAGCTGAGACTGCAGGAGTTATCCACAGGACTTCTCCAACCCTCTGTACATCTCTCAGGTAAATGCTGTACCCAGCAGTGCAAGCTGAGGATGCAGAAGGCAGAAGTTTGCTGAAGATACAGATGCTAAAGACTGTTCAGGCAGGCTGTGCGAGGTCTCATTCTTCATGTAAGAGAGCTCCCTCTAGGTCAAACAGTCGGGTATTTCAGAGCCATCGTTTGTTTGGGAACCCATGCTCTGCCTTGGTGCCTTTATCTCTGCAGAAATGTCTGTCAGTCAGAAAGCCCACAGGTACCTCAGGAAATGTGGGGTTTGCTTTCCCCTCACAACCTGGCCTTCCTACTGCAGGCGTTGACCACCTGTGCTCTGTAGGCAATGTGCACACACACGTGTAATGCGTGTCCACGTAGTCTCAGGTTCTCAGTATTTCATCCCTCAGAGCAACTCTGATCCCTGGAGGTATTTAAAAGACATGTAGATGCGGCACTTGGGGACATGACTTAGCAGCAGACGTGGCAGTGCTGGGTTAATGGTTGGATTTGATGATCTTAGAGGTCTTTTCCAATCTAAATGATTCTATGACTGTATGATTCTGATATGTTCAGCTGGAGCTACTCCAGTGAAGGAGCCAACCTGTGATTTCTCCAATCCCAAACCCAATCTTTACCCTGCTTTGAAACACAGATGAATTATTCCACAAACTGATGAGCAGGGAGAGTTCAGCAGAGGCTTTCAAATTCACAGAATAAGAAAAATGAGATGGAAAAGACTTAATGTTGGAAATGCAGGACTGTTCGCTGTAGTGGGATCCCAGGAGCTTTCTGCAAACTAGTTTTAAACCTTGAAGTCTTTAATACAACTTCCTGTTTTATTTTTATTTTACCTAGACTGGTATTTACTAATAAATATGCAACTGGCTGTATACAGAACAGCAGGTAGCTCCCATTTACAGCTGTATATAACTGACTGCAGCATTCAACACCCTCACTCTGCTATGCAGTATAATACAATAAAACACACACCGTATTTGCAACTGTGTCCATGTTACTATTCTGGTACGTGACACACATTAAGAAACATATTCAGAACATAGAAAAGAATTTACCATTTACATAAAAAAGATGCGCTGGGATTTTCAATAAGTTCCAGCATAATACAGTATCATTTTTATATCTTGTCTGCTCCCTTGGTCTTGCTGATTTAATATGTCTTTTGTCTTTATAACCATAAACCTATAGGTTGTATATAGATTTTCTTAAACATAATATATGGTGTCAGTGTGTATTTATAAAACTTCACCATAGAAAAGTAACAATTGTCAGAATGACTTAATCCAAGGGCCATCCAGGCCAATATCCTGTCTCCAACAGTTTTTTCCATTAATATGGATTAGGCAGACAATACAGTTTACTACAACCTTGTTTTATAACCATGTTAGTGATAATAATACTGCCTTGTGTATAAATGCTTATAGATCACAGTGTACAGGAAAACAGCATCATCCCCACAGGGCAGGGAGGGAAATTGAGGCAGAGGAGACGGAGATTTTTCATATATATAAAGAGATACTGTATTTTTACATTTATATATATATATATATATATATATATGAATCTTAATGGATGTTATCTGTAACAAGGAGTGAACTAGAGCCCTGGATAGCAGCACCACCCACTCCAGCCCTTGCATCTCGCCATGCTGCCCTGCCTGACACCAAAAGATGGGCTACAAGCCTAGGGGAGGTTGCCCTGGGAAGAGTTAATGGTGGAGGTCTCAAATCCAAGCACTGCAGGTGTCTGCTTTTAATTCTTTGCTGCTCTTCTCACAAACAGCCCAAGGATTTCCACCCTCCCTCTTTCTCCTTTACAAATGAGTGTTTAACATAAGAAGAGAGGCAAGAGGAGCCAGGGCAGCCGGGACATCTTTCTCCTACAGCCCTTTCTAGGCAACCTGAGCAGGCAGGAAAAGGCAGCTGGCTCGAGCCCAGCAAGAGAGCAGGGACCATGGGATGAGTCTTCTCACATCTGGTTAAGTACTGCTAAACCCTCTGATGAGCTGCCTAATTATTACAACACTTCTGCCGAAAAATTAATGTGCTTGGCCGGCTGCACTGGGCAGAAAGGGTAGGAAAGCAGCTGTCAGAATGCAGGTCATGATGGAAGCACCAAGGAAAGATGTTTGCAGCACAAGAGCACAAGAGAAGGGCAGGGAAGCTCTGCCTGCAGAGATGCTGCTGAGAAAACAGCCTCCTCCCTGCTTTTTTTGCTGCAGAGCCCCCAGGAGAGGACAGTGCCAACAGAGTTGTTAATCTATAAAAACAGCCCTTGCAAAGAGCTCAACAGTGATGCCCTGCCTTACCAAAACAACAGAACAACCTGCAAACCAAAACATAGATGATCATCCTGAGGACCCAACAGCATAGCCAGGAACAGGACCCAGGGCACTGAGGTTCTGTTCATCCAGTCTCTGCTCACCTTTCCTTCTTGCTGAGCCCTCATTTCAGTAATTTCCACAAAGTTCAAGTGTGGCACTTTATTTCTGCAGCTCTCTATAAGTGCTGTAGGTATGGTACCACTGAGGTAGCATCATTCATATGCGCATCTCTCTGCCAGAACTAGTTTAAAAGGCCTGCAGAGAAGACATCAGGGTCCTGCTCCCCCAGTGCAACCATCTCTGTGTCAGGTTAGTGAATAAGCCTCCTTCTGCTACAGCCATGGTGGGATTAATCTCTTTCCCTAAACAAAAAGGTGGGCTTATTTCCCAAGAGGTGTCCAAGTACACCCAGAGAGCTCAGTGAAAGCAGCAGCCTGCTGAGTGCCTTTTACCCACAGACATTTCATGAAATTAATTACACAAAAGTAAGTATAAAGGCTAAGACAAATAGAACTGGCAACAACTTGAACCTTTGGCCTGTCCTTTGAAAGTCTCTGGCAAGTCTCAAATCTTCTTGATCTGCTCACTAAAGGGATGACTGTCCCACAATTATTTTCCAAGCATTTGTTGGCAAGTTGTAGGAGGAGAAAGGCATTTCACTGAAGTTGTTAGTACAAAAGCACTGCTCCAGCCAGGGCCCTGGACTCCACTTCAAATTATAATATTTTAAGTACCTGAAAATAAATATTTTGTCAGCTGCTGGGAATTAAGAAGTAGTTTCGACCTTTCAGAGAAGGGAACCCTGTGGAGAGCGGCGAGGCTCAGAGAGTTAGTTGCAAAACAAGCTCTGCCCAAGCCATTCAACCTGTCTAGCACACACACAGCCTCCCCTCCCACGTTCCCAGCTCCTTGCAAGCTGCCCGGAACCTCTGGAGCACAACAGGCTCTCCTGCACCAAACAGCTCCTTCCCAGCCAGGAAGTGTGCTGCCAAAAGACAGTGGAGCAGCACTTTACTATAAACTGGGTGCTCTGAGTAAAATGATCATCCTCGAGATGGCAACAGCAGCATGTCAGGGCTTTCTACTCGAAGTCACCAGTCCACTCCCACATTGTTCATTGGTGCTGTTGTGTCATGTTGTACCTCTCACAGTCCTAGGAATTTTATCCACAAGGATTAAAAATGCTTACTTTTGTTTTATAACATCTGACCATGGCCAAGTACCTGAGTAAATATACCCATCATCTCTCAGATATCTGAACCACAGTGAACACCGTTCTGCTCCAGCAGTGGCAAAAGGAACCCGCACAAAGCAGGAGACCTCTGGTTTTCCAGCAGAGCTCAAGGAGTTAAATCACTCTCCCTTCCCCCCAATCTTTCTGCCTTTGGCCTTTAGATCAGCCCTGGTTGCCAATGAGGACTCATCGAAACACCACCAGGCTGGGCCTGTCAGGAAGGAAACCAGCGCGTCCAGAGTTTTGTTGTTCTAAAGACTTTTTTTTTAATTTTATTTTACTGCTCAGGAAGGAAGCCAGAGCTTGCGCTTCAACTCCAAGAATGTTGATTACTCATCCTTCCCTGCATTATTTCTTTTATCTCTCACTTTTATCTACCTTACTCCAAATATTTCCCCCTCAGTTCTTTCTTTACTGTTCCTAGCCACTGCTTTCAGCTGTTCATCCAAGTTTCATTAAAAAAGAGCATTTGGCAACTGTTTCCTCAGAAAAAAAAAATCCCAATTATCATGTTTATTAAACATGCCTCCATCCCTCCCCCCAAACAGTCTTTTTAATCCAGGTACCATGATTATAACCACTGCTCTAGGACTTGAGCAGCTCTGAAACATGAACAAAACCACCCTCGGCAAGGGAATATCATAGCCCCTGCTTTAAAGATGAGTGATGTGAAATTACCCTGCTTGTCCAAGGTCAATAGAATCCACAGCACAAGCACAACCTATGCTCAGGGCTTTGCCCAGGCAGCCCTTTCATCTTCCTGCTCTGCATGGCTGCCAGGATTAGGCACACTCAGCTCTGCCAATAAGCGTGTCCTTCATCTTCAATAACTGCCCCCTAGTCAAGCTAGGAATGTGTAACAAAATTAAAAGAATCATTATGTGATGAATTGATAACACTTTTCTTTAGATGCAGAAAAATGTGGGTCCTGGGTAGCCCGAATGTCACTGAGCCACCTGAGTACATAGCAGAGAGACTATCAGCAAGTGGTGTCTAACTGCCTTGTCCTCTGCAAAATCCATCACACCACCCAGGGGTTTCGTTTTCTTCTTTGCCCAGGTGCAGCTAACAACCCCAACACAACTGGCAACATCTGGGAGAACACACACAGATGTTTTTCATTGACACTGTAAGCTTCCCCAGCCTCCAGCAACGTGTGCCCACTGCCTGGGGTGGGTGCCCACGTGTGAGATGTGTGTGCTCAAGAACAGATTGGGTCCTCACAGTGTTCCTGGAGAGATGACCAAAGATGAAGCTTTTTTTTTTTTTGTAGTTTATGGTTCCTTCTTCATTGAGATGTGCCATAAACCTCCAGCCTGATCCAGACCATACCATACACAGCTTCCCCAGGCTCTTACATCCATGACATCTCTGTTACATACAAGCAAGGCCAATTCAAGTTCTCTCTGCCCAGCTCTGTCTTGCTCTAACAAAATCCTCCCCTGTTTCCACAGTTAACGCATTGTTTTCATTTTAAGAGGGGAAAATAATGAGATGGTGGGAACATTACTTCTATCTAATGGAGAAAGAGATCTGCAGATTTTCACAGCTTACTTTTTCCAGTATATCCTAGTCCTGATCCAAATATCATCATACTTATTTCAGTCCTGGACCAAATGTGGGACTGGACACAACAAATTGGCCAAATTAAAACAGAAATAACTTGCAGCGTTTTTCTACTTCACACTCTTTCAAACACCTCTTGCTGACATTAAATTTCTGGTCTGCAGACACCCTGCTTCCCACACTACTGAACCTCCCGGTGCCTTCAACACAGCTTCCCTGAGCATGTTAGCCTCAAATCTCAAGTGAAAGCAGCCTGCCCATCACGTTCCCTCCCATAACCAGAACAGCTCTTTGAGAGCAACATTTTTGTGTGTGAACCCAAATATGCAGAAATGAAGGAGCAGCACAGACAGCAGCAATGAGTCTCTAGGAGCAGAGATGGCAGAAGCAACACCAGCTGTCCTGAGTGCTGAGCAAAGTGCAAATCTGAGGGCCAAGAAGCAGAGTTATAAGAGTTTGGCTGCCGATTCTCCCCTTCTCCCATCTAAGGGGCACCTCCTGATGTATGAATCCATTCAGGCTGGCAACTTTTTGATTGTAACCATTAAGTTCCTCTGCTTGTGCTTTGTGCAGGGTTAGCCAGGTCACTGATTGCTCCTTCATCTCCTCAGTAAGAAAAAATGCCAGTGGTCAAACTGCCTCCTCAGGGAGGCAGAAGACAAGTGCTCGGGAGGTAAAAGCTGTCATCCTGGCTGAGGACTTTGCTGGAGTCTAATCTCTCACCTACAGCCTTAGAAATGAAGTGAGCAGTTTACAAGGAGGTGGATAAACAAGAGAAAGAAGTGAGGTTCTGCAGACCCCTCGGTGGTGCTGCAACGTTCGGATCCCTCTGACCTTTACTGATACCCAACACTCAGGATTTCCATCCATCCACAGCCATCAGAATGTCACTAGATCCTCCACACTGCAAACAGCAACAAGGAGACAAGGTTCCCTGTAAGCCTGCATGGGCCAAAGGTTGGGTTGGGTGTGGGGCAGCTCTGCTGCAGTACGGCCAGGCCACCCTGATAAGGCTTTTGCTCACCCAGCCTGAGGTGCAGCACCCAGGGTGCCATTCGACCCCATGAACCCTCCTCCTCTCTCACTCACAAACACCCTCACATCGCCTTCTGAACAGCAGGAGGGCTGGAGCGGGGCCTCTGGTAGGAAATTTTATGGAGTGCCCCCCAAATAGGACTGGAACAGAAAGCTCCAAAAGAAATCTTCAGTATTGAAAGCCAGGCTGGAAGACAAGGCAGAGCTGTAACCTGGTACAAGGTTTTTTCGCATCCCAGCACAACTGCCAAAACAGGCTCTCTGAAATGAGGGACGGTTATCTTATTCCTCCTTTATAACAAGGGAGGCTACAGGACAGACAATTTCACACTCTAAATGGCTTTTCAAGTTTTTTCCTCAAGTGCAGGGAAACAACAAAAATCAGATTAAAAGGTTGAGTTCTTTTTAATTAAAAAGATCTTAATTTAAATCAAAGTACCAAAAGTCCCAATAGAAAGAAATGGGTCCATTAGGGCAGTCTCCTGAGTCTTACTTTTTGCTCTGTTTAAAAAAAAAAATTTCTTTTGAGGAGGCTGTCACATGGAGCCTTCACTCCAGTGCCTTGTTGGTTTTGTTTTCATACAAGCACCAGCCTCCCAAGGAACAAGCCCACACTCAGGGAGCCAGCTGTGCCAGCCAGCCCAGCATCTGCAGCTGGATGTGTCCTGCCACCGTTGCCCTGTTCATAGCTCTGGCATTCCACATCTAAAAAGCCCAGGTAAGGCTGCAGGATTGCACTAGAAAAAAGCCCACATGTGAAAGCTCTTGGGTCTTCCCAAATTAAAAACTTAACTTTGTTACTCTGGTGAGAAGCAGTTCCTAAGAATCAGTACTGCTGGAGGAAAGCAAGGATGCAGTTTCCAGCTCTTCCTTTTAGGGGTATCCAGAGACACTTGAGGCTTTTCTTTTTCCACTGCAGAACAGCCCAATATTCATTAAAAAAAAAAAAAGTACAAAGCACATTCTTGCTCTGCAGTTCAGTGAGAAAGTTATTCTCAGCCTCAAGTTAGAAAAAGGAAGGTTTTAGAACAATACTAATTAGAAACTATGTCCCAAGTGAGGGAAAACACGATGGAAGCATCCCATACCTGAACTCCATGAGCACTGTCACTAGATCTCTCTCCCATGTTATCTGCATTTAAGACAATAAATTTCTCCTTGCCTTCTCCTACCCAGCATTTCTTTTCCCTCTATTCTGTTGCTTAGGGCACTGCTGCAATTCAAGATGCCAGCAAATGGTCAAAGGAGAGGAGAAAGTGATGGCAAAGAAGAACTCCCAGATTATCACAACCACCATCCACATTTTTAAAAGACAGGACAACAAAGAAGAGGACAGACACAGATAGTACCAAACCCAGCAGTACTTCAGCCAGAGCTTTTGTTGACTTGAGGGCTGGGTCCTAGAGAAGGGCCGCCAACCTGGCCAGCAAATACCCAATACCTAAGCAGCAACAGGAAGATAATTCAGCTCTAAGTTGTAAAAAAAAAATAAAATTAATCAGGGTAATGAATTTGCCACAAATGTCTGTAACCTATGGGTGTCTATACTCAGGCCAGCAGAGCCAAGCAGGCAAACGGCAAGGCTGCATGAAAGGGAAGAAAGACACAATACAGTTTACATGTGTACATCGACAAAAAGTGCACGCGCCCTTTTTCAGAGGATGCTATACAGGAATCCGATCCTACATTAAATTTCTCAAATAGAAATCCATTATTTCTGGAGAATTTCAATTACTTTGCATAGCTGAAAAATGTCCTCAGTAGTCCCCAATTCTGCTATTCCATCCTGAAGAGAGGTGAAACATTCACAGGCTATCAGCACATTGACATGATAGAAGACCACCAGCGACATGATCACAGGATAAAAATTGTCACAATTTGCTTTCAGTGTCTGCTTTTCTTAGAATACTGTATTAAAAGAAAACAACTTTGTTCCTGCTATGAATTTGCATTAGAAATACATAATAAAAATAAAGCTTAATATTATACAAATGGGTACAGTTCTCTATAGTGCTCCTGATGCAGATTAAGGTTAGACAGATTTTAGATGACAGTTATTTACCTCAGTCTAACACCATGTATGCACAAATGGAATTTATTTTATAGCTGCAGATATTAGCCAGAAAAAAAAAAGAGATGTGAGGAAATCTTACAGTCTCGCGTAAAATATAATTATGTCTGTTTTCTGCTTCTTGGAAGGCAAACAAAGAGGGAAAAATGAATCTGCTGCTAGCATTTAATGGGACTTGTCTAAATGATATCAAACAAATAACAACAAGCAGTGATTCACAAACACCTTCAATTCTAGTTTTTCCACTGGGCAATTCCAGAAACATTAAGACCTCATTGTCTTGAAGACTTTCACTCCTACAGAGCAGGATTAGGCCTATGCCTAAGTATGTCCCTTTCCTTCCAGACCTTCAAAATATCAAAGAAAGAAAAATAAATCACAGAGGCACTAAGGCTTATTCTCTCCCTCCTGAAATGTTCACCCATTCCCCCTGGATTCTCCCACTTCCTTATGCAATTGCTACCAATCAACGAGGAAACTGTTGCTAACTCTTGAATTTTGCAAGTTAGCAAGTAAAATAATAAAACAATGTTTTAACTGTCAGAGATCCTGGCTCGCAAAGTGCACTTTGGTCATTTCCTTTAATAACTGTAGTTTAGCAGTAATGATTTATAATAGTTCATAATATTCTACTAACTGTACTATATTAATAATACTAATACTTTGCCCTTGCCTGGTGTCTTCTGTCAGAAGATATCAAAGCGGCACACTCTGCTGTTAGGGAGGTATCGCTTCTCCCCCGTTAGGGATCGGGAAACTGTGACTCCAAGCGATGCCCGAGGTCAGGATTCCCGATCCCCAGCGCAGCACGGCAGCCGCCAAGTCTGCCTGCACTTCTCCTGCCGCAATTCTCTGACAGCAGTCGAGTCTGATCGATGGGGCTGAAGATTTAATGTGATTCATTCCTTCTCGAAAAGCAAGGTTTGGCCAGTGGTTTGAGGGCCGTGGTTTTGATGGGAAATACTGAGCAAGGTGGGGGGTTTGCCCTGCAATTGTACAATAAATACCCTCCTGCCAGCATCCAGACACACAGGGCAAAAGAGGAGTGATAAATATTTACTGCTTCCATGCCCATGTCTCCAGCAGGAGACGGATAAATACGACATTTCGGTGTTGCTCAGCACTCTGAGGACAGTGGTTACAAGCCCTGACACCAGCTCCCGGGGAGTCCAAAAAGGAAGAGAAAGGGCAGGAGGCATCGCTGGCATGGCTCAGACGACATGAAGGCTGGCCGGATGGCAGCGGCTGCGCGGGGGAACATTTTGGAGGACAAAACAGCCCCAGCCCTCCCCCTCAAACAATCAATTAAAAGCCATCCTTCTGCCGAGAGCGGGCGCGGACAGCAAATGAGGGCTGCGAGGAACAGCCCCCGGCCGGGCTCTGCATGACAATTGATGGGAAGGGGAGGCCGGAGGGGTGGCGGGGGAGGCAGCCCTATCCCTCCTCTCACCATAGTGATTAGGTATTCCGAGTGCGCCAGATAGCCCCAAATAACAGAAAGAGAAATATAAACTGGAGACCGGCAGATCCAAGGCAGGCCAGATGGCCCCGCAGCCGGCAGAGGCTGCTCCCATCCAACCCTTCCCCACTTTAACTGTTCAAACATTTCTTTATCCCGACAAGACAATTAAGCCGAACAGCATGGAAAGGAGTCTCGGCAACAATTTGTAGAGGGAACAGGAAGGTTGTTGGCAGAAAAGCAGGAAAAGTAAGGGATCACTGTGTGCTCTAAGACCTTCCTCCATGCAGCACACCTCACTCCACAAGCACGGCGTGTTTTTGGCGGTGCAACAGGGATGGATGCATGGCCATCATCTCTGCTACAGCCCATCTGCCTGCCTCCCCCCGCCCTTCAGAAAATTCCTCCTTTACTCTTCCTTCATCATGCAAGACACTGCACAACAGAAACATTCCCTTAAATTCATTTCATTAGTTCATAAGCAGAGTTAAGCTTGCAATTTCCCATGATCACGGCTGGTTATTATTAGTAACAAAGCATCACTTCACATCAGATCCCAAATTTTACCCGCCTTGGAAGTGGTGCATCCCAGTGGGAAGAGTTGTGAGCGATGGATGTGTGCACGCATGCATTCCTCCTCAACCCCATTTTTCTGCCACACAATATAAGAATAAAACCCCTTCTTACCTACAGCACAGGTACCTATGCACACACAGCTCTCTACACAGGTCCCAGCCCGTAAACACAAATCCTACCACACATATGTCTGAGTGTGTGGGTGATGGTATAGACAGCCCTCTGATTTCCAAAGCACCGTGTTATTCAGGAATTCATGCTGTGGTCATCGTAGCCCTGATGTCCATCACCTGAAGTACGATTTACATTGGATCAATAACAAACCAGTTGTCCCAAAAGGAAAATTAACTCCATGCTAGAGATGTTCTTTAAAACCCTAAAGTGGAACAAAGAGCTCACTAATATGGTGCACAAATTCTCTTACAGAAAAGAAACCAGTCGCATCACAAACTGTGCCCACATCACTGAGTTTAAATATGATTATACAAAGTAATAATAATAATAATCAAAATAATATTAATAGGTCCACCCCCACTATACTAAACACACCCAAGGGATGAAGGAATGATCCCAAAGGATCCCAGCCTGCTCCCAGCTCAATCACTCATCCTCAGGGCACACCAGGAACTGGGCAAGAGCCACCAGCAGTAGCAGAGAAACTGAGACTTGGAGAGTCTTGGGAGGGACTTGGAGACACAGGCTCTGGCCAGAGGCTGGAAAATGAATCAGTGTCCAGAATGTAGAGGAGCATCTTCACACATTGGTCTGTGCTCCACAAGAAGTCACACACAACATGTGATGGAGACCAAGCAGCAGACAGCAATGGGAAACCATCTTCTGTTATCCCAAGGAGACTGAGGGCACCAACAGCCAGCAAGGATGGCAGAGGTGTTTGCTCTGACAAGGTGCAGTTCTCTGCCAGGAAGTCCCAGCTTCATCATGGACCTCTGCCTGTCACTTTGTGGGAAAGCAATGCCACGGTGACTGGATACAGAAGGGCATTAGGACAGATTTTATTGGAAGTAAAGAACAAAACCAGGAATCTTTATTTTTTTTCCTGATTTTAAAATGGGGCTATAGATCTCTTTTGCAGAAAGGAACATGCCATTTATTTCCACTCCTTCTAGGAATCTCAATTATTGTACGCTTATTAAAGGAAACCCATAAAATATGTCTTTCAGTGTCTTTTAACACATGCTTTACAAGAAGCTCCTAAACTCTAACAAATGGCATTACTTCTCTCAGTAGGCACCTAAGGGAATGGGCCCATCCAGTACAAGGTATGTCTGCTTCTCCCTGAAAAGTCTTTACATTTCTACATGCACCCTGTACACATCGTTGCTCTGGATATCCTGAATTTTACATGTCCCGTTGTACAGCAAGAGACAACTTATCTAAATACAGACATCTCAGCCCAATTTCTTGATTAGTGAAGAGCACAATCCCACTCAAATGCACCCCAAAGGAGACACTGTCCCTTTGTGGGATGCAGAGTATGAGTCCAAGCAATATCCTGCTTTAAAAGTAAGGAAACGTTCACCCAAAAGGCTGAATGATCTCTACTGCAACAAACACATATCTTACAGGGCCAGATGCTAATATGGAATATACCAGCACATATCCCAAACAATTTTACTGAATTCTGCACATTTCCTTCACTGCTGAAAACAGGCCAAGGCTTTCTTCCCGAGACTAAATACTAAGGACTAAATAAGAACCTTCCAAACACTCCTTGAGGTAGAATCTTGTTTTGTGGCAAATTATTTCAAGCATAAGCCTATTTTTCAGGAAAATTGAAACTCAGTGATTGATTTATTTTTTTTTAATTGAAGTTTCTTAGAAAATCACCATTTAAGCTATGGGGTAAAACAAATATTTTAATGAGCTATTCAAAAAAGGCTTCTGCGCAGTGGAGCAGAAGATTACGCAGACAAATCACAGTAGCTCATCTTCCACGTAACACAAACCCTTTCAGCAATCTGAAGTATACACAAAACAGCTGAGCTCTGCAAACCTGAAAAGCACTCATTAGACATGGAAAGGTGTTGCTGATCTAAGAAAGCATTACAATTTTTGCTCACAGTTGTAGAAAAGCCTAATTATATTTTTACCTTGAAGCTACAGCCACCTACCTGCAACAGATTCTCCATCAGGAGCAAAAGTAGGCAGCTTTTACAGAGGGTTATTTATAACAATTACACAGGGAATCCACAAAACTTCTCAAAGGTGACAAACCCCTCAAGTACAGATTTATATAGAAACTCCAAAAATATATATGCAAATATTAATGCAAAACAGGATCACCATTATATCTGCAAACTGTGATCGCTCAAATTGCTCACTGTGGAAGTCTTCCTTTTCTGATGGTCAACCTCAAACACCTTTAGGATCCCCTAAAAAGCTCTGCCACTTGGTCTCTCAGCCTCCAGCAAACACACCCATACGTGTGTATCCAAACACCAAATAAACTTGCCACATTAATGAAGCAAAGTTTCCATGGTGCAGTATCTATATGTGATGGGAATAGAGCCAAAAGACATATTTAGTGTACACTGTCCTGCTAGTTACAGAAGAATTTTAATGTTGATGAAATATCATGCATGTTGCACTTGCTCAGCTCTACTGTGGAGCAAAGCATCTTTAAATTTAACAGCATGGGTAACAAAAACAACACAACAAAATGCCTTCTACTTCTGCACAAGTTTTCCAAGATTCCTACAAAGTTTTTATTCTGCTTCCTTTCCCTTGCAAGTCCCCTGCCACGGCACCGGCAGCAGCACCAGGAGCTGATGTCACCCTGCCTGAGTCTCACACTTGCCTGTGCAAAGCCCCTTGTGCTCCCAGGAAGGAGCGGGCCCACATTCGGCACACGCTGCTGGCAAAGGCAAGGCACAGCGGTGGATGTGGACGTGCCTGTCTGTCCACAGCTGTGCTCCATGTGGTCTAATTCATTTAACAGATTTACTTCTTTAAATGGGGTATCTGACAGGATTTGGCCAGCAAGATCCATAGCAGCTGATGCGCTCTAAATTCATTTAGCTAGCGGACCCACTCTTCCGCCGCTATCTCCCGGAGTACTCTCTCAAGCAAGCTTCGTTTTCACAGCCAGGTTATATTGATAAGGGAAAAAGCATCAACAAAGATGTTTCTAAGCCTTGCCATCTCACCTGCCTCCCCCATGGATAATTATATTACCAGCTTACACACATACACGTGCACATGTTCTCTCACCTACAGCCACTTCCCCTATGGAGCCAAAAGGAGGGAGAGGAGATGCTGAATAATGAAAGGAGTTTATGGCACAAAAAGTAGCATGGTTGGGGGTGGATCAGAAGGAGATGGGGGCGAGAGATAAAAGATCATGTTGGTACTGCAAGAAATACATAGCTCCTGCCTTCAGTGGGAATCATCCTACCCTCGCAAACGCCGACATAAAAGATACACTTGCAGCGTATTTCAAAACCAAAGAGCGATGGATTTACAAGGCAGGTTGATTTTATGATGACTTTTATTGAAAAGGTACGCCGGGTTTAGGCAGATGCCTTTTAGCGCTGGTAAGTTAGCACAGTGCCTAATTCAAGGAGACAGCCTGAGGAAGCAGTGCCGACAGGGGAGAGAGAGCCACAATGTCTCTATTACTCTCCTCGGTATCATAAAGGGGAGAAGAAAAATCTCATTTGAAAGGGTGAGGAAGGAATGGTGCAGAGGTTTTTGTTTTTTAAAAAATAACAACAATATAAAATTGTTTCTTAGGAAGAAAATTTACCAGAACAAAGGAGCCCATGTGTAAAGCAAACCACTCACTCCTTGATCTACATCTCTGGGATTATAGGAAAACTCTAATCATAAGTTATTGCTAGTGCCTTCCTTGGAGTACTACACTCTGCTGCATCTAGACCACTCCCCATCGTGGGTCACCTCCCAACTCTGCAAACCTGGAAGCCTGCCCTTCATGAAAGACAGCTCTGCCTCTCTAGATAGGCAATGCCACAAGGGACAAGGTGATAGGAGAACAGTGAGTTACAGTCATCAGCAAGTGGACTGAGTTCTTTCAGTTCGATCGCTGGCCTGCAAAAGGGCACATCACCTTTCAAAGGACACCAAATGGGGGAAATGCTCAGAGACAGCATATGATGCAACAGCTTATTGAATTGTAAGAACAATTTTGGCTTATGTCTTAAAGAGTGGCCAGAAATATTCTTCAAGTAACCCGAGGAAAAGGTACTTTTGTCCTAACTGAAGGCACGAACCCTGATGGTGATGCATTTGCTCTAAGAATGGTGTACATGAAGAAAAGGTCAGAAACAAACATCTGAAGAAGCACGGGGCACATGCTTGATGCAAGCTTTGGCAAAGTTTCTGGCTAAACACTCCATCTGCATCCCTGTTTACACATATACATATACCAGCACCTGTAGCCTTGCACTGTGGCATGGACAGCTTTCTGCATGGTCAACATTGCCTCTCCAGCTGCATGCTGGAAGCTGAGTTTCCTTCAAGAGCATCTCACCTCAAAATCTGTCAATGCCCTTTCAGAAGAACAAGCCAATATTGCATGGCCGAGCTTAGCAGGCAGGAAAGGCTGCTTTGCCTCCACCTCCAGCAAGTATCACAGCACTGTGGGACAATCACCTGTTGAGTATCTCCATGAGGCACAGTTAAAGAAAAGTCAACAGAGGTACTTACATCTGTCACTTCGGTCCTCGGGACTGGATGAGGTCTCACGATCAGAAATGAGGCCAGAAACTGCAAAGATCTTCTTCCCCGTATCATCAACTTTGAGGGAGCCGGGGGAGCTGGAAGGGAGCTGCGTGCCAAACTCGTACTCCTTCCCATCAGTGTCTGAGAAGCGCAGATGGGGTGAGTCAGTGTCATGGCAGTTTTTCAGGCGCTTGGCCGGAGTAAAGGCTGACTGGTAGCTCTCCCGGTCTTCAGTAGATGCAAAGGGGCGGAAAGCCCCAACGCCACTGTGGTTCAACATACTGATTGGGGTACAGTCCAGGTTGGGGGGTGCAAACTGGGGATGGAGGTGAAGCAATGATGGAGGAAAGTCACGGTTTGCAAACGCTCCTGGCACCCCACCTTGACGGTGATACATGGAGGCAAAAGTATATGAGCCATTGGTAAAGGGAATATGCACGTCCTTATCTGCTGACACGGGGACCCCAAAAGGCCTCGGCTGCTGGCAGGGAATGGAAGCATCACGGCTGGCTTCGGCAGTGGAGGCGAGAACCATCAGTGCTGGGGAGGCCAGTGGGTTGGGGAGATAGGGTGAGTTCTCCATCTTGAATGCTGCCCGGTGTAAGTCCATCGGAGTCTCTTTCCTCAGCAGGATCACAAGCAGAATGATCTTCCCTGGAAGGAAAGCAAAGCGATGCCTGCGGATGGAGTGGGGAAAATTACTGGAGCATCGTCACCCTTCGAACACTGCAAAGAAACAGAAAAGGAAAGAAAATACAACCAATTAGGTTTCTGCACTCATCTCTCTGGGATGCTTCAGCAGCAGGGTGGCCGCATGTGTTACAAGCCCCTGGCCGGAGACGCACCACTGTTCTCATTCAAGAAAATCAATAGACAACTTCACACACTAGTGGAATCAGCTCTGGCCCTCCAGGTTAAAGGGTATCATCCAGAGTGGATGAATGAAAGGCAAACCAAACATAATAACATGCAGATTTAATAATGCACTAATAAAAAAGGTTCAGTCTAAAATTAACATAGTAACTCTAAATTATAATTGAAATTTTATATGACAAGTGCCAGGTATATGTAACCACAATAAACTTAAGGAAGGCCCCACATATACACATAACTATTTGCTTGGGGAGGGCGTGTAGAACAAATATGAAAATATCCATTGTACATAGTTAACCCAAATCAGCCAGCATACATGCCTGTACTGTACATAATGCCTGAGACTTATATAACAGACATGTATTTTCTCTGATTCTCACAGTACATATGAGGAGATAAGTACTCACACACACAGAACTCAATACCATGTCATATATATATATATATATATATATATCTAGAGAGAGAGAGAGATACAAAACACTGGAATGTAGGAATGTGACTGTGTCTGGGGGTGTGTGTGTGTAATACACAAACGCCCACGTGTGCACACATGGTCCCTGCTAGCCAAAGGAGAAGAGACTTCCCCAGTAAAATGCCTGGCGTCTCTGACAATATTTAAAATTATAATGGGTGTTTCTGCCATTTGATCTCTGCAAGCGTCTGCCTTTCGGGTCGGGGACAAGAGAGGATGGATCAGTAATTTTAGTTCCTAATGCACTCACTCTTAAGTAGATTTGTAAACTGCCCTGGATGTGCCATTAACATTTAGAGGAAAATGTTAACAAAATTTCTGCCTCGCATCTTGCTAAGCCTCCCAGGTTGGCTGCAGCCACCCACTCAGCCACAACCCCCTCCCAGGGTGAAAGAAGGGAAAATGCTCCTTTCTGTATCTCCCCCCGGTTCGCAGTGGCTTTTTGTGTTGTTATTTTCTCCCCCAATCAATCTCATGTCTTTTCTTTCAAGCTTCCGCCGCCTGCCATTCAGGCCCCACAACCCAGCTTAAAATACAAGGACTATAACTTTGAAACAATATACTAGCCACTGGAGCTCAAAGGGCCAGAAAAATCATATAATAATAAAAAGCTGTTACAAATTGTGCCTCTTAAATCCAGAGGGTCAAACATCACAAATAAAACTTAGTGAAAGAGTGTCTCCCTAATGGAGTGCCTTTTGTACTCCATGAATGAAGGAGCCTAGGTTAACAAAGTGTATGAAATCCAGTCTGGGGCTTTAATGCAGTTCAGTGATAGCATTTCCTCTCTCCCATCCTATACACAGATGCTCCACTGACTGTTATGAATTGTGAAGATGAGTGGACATCATCTCTCTGCTTCCTCATTTGGCACCCATCCTTACAGACATCATTGCTAAATTACCAGATTATGTATCTCGCATTAACGGATCTGCTCTCTTCCAAATTTTAAATAACTTTCTCGTTGAGTTCTTGCCACAGAGAGAGAGGGGGAGAGTAAGAGCAAGGGATGCCAAGGGCATCCTGGTCAGCACTGCAGTCCTGGGTATGCTTGCTCTGCTGCTTCACACGAGGCCGATCAAAACCTGGAGGTCAGGAAACTGCAGCCACTGGCTGAGGGTTTATGTAACCATATAAATACATATACAGACACACACACATAATTATATATCTAAAGAGATGTATGCAAATAAGCCACTGTTCTCAAAAATAAACAATCATTAACACAGAAGTGAAACTGAGCAATCACAGAAAAACATGGATTTCCAGGGAAAAAAAAAAAAAAAAAGCAGCCACCTCTGCCTGGTTTTCTATTTTTACTTGTGTTTTCACCCCATTACGTTAAATGTATTTCATAAATTAGTAATCTGGCCGCAACACTTGACACTCCTGTAGGATACTGTGAATCACTATGGCCGTTTATTCGTTTGCAAACTTCATTACACCGGGAATAAATCAACACATTACAATATCTCAGGCAGCCAAATTTAATTTTTTTTCAGCTCCCACTTCCTTTTTCGTTCTCTCTTGCTCCTTTCTCGCCCAGCACCTCCCCACCCCCAAGCAACACAGACAGATTAGGCTGCGGCGGACCAGTCATTATGAAAATCTATCGTTAATACACTCCCAATGTCAAAATGTCATAGGTTTAAATACAGAACCCAAAATAAGAAAACTAACTGACCTTCTTAATTAAAAAAATATGGATTCCAGGGTAATCAGCTGGAGGGAACATTTGGGTGCTGAGAAGGCAGGGGGCACAGGTGGAGTGAGGACCTGCTACTTTTCTGCCTCTATGCTGATTTTTTTTAATTTAGCACCTCGTGCAAATCCAGATTAAAATAACTCCAGCTATTGATCCGAGCAGTGGAATTGACATTAATTTTAGTTCACTTCTCACTTTGCAAAGGGATCAATAGGAAGTAATAACAGCTGACATCCCCGCTGAAAGGAGGAGAAAAGACGGGCTAGAGACAGAAATCGAAAAGCAACCAAATAAATCAGCAGCTACTTTTCCACGGCATCAGACAAACTCCAAACAGATTGCAAAAAGTCTTTGTTGAATTAACTAAACAAGGAGTAGAGGGAGGAGGGGTGGAGATCAATCTGGGAAGCTACATAAACTGTCTACCAAGTATGAAGGTTAGATGGACACAGTGAAAACTAACTCTGATTTTTTATTATTTTTTTCATGGCTACTTATATTCCTAGTAATTAGATTTTAGAGCCACCCTGTTTAAGATGTGCACAAATTACCTGTGTAATCGTGTATGTTACTAATAACAAGGCTAAACACGCCACAACCAAGGCAAATTGAATCAAAAGCCTTTAGCTCTGAACCATAAAAAAAATCTCTCACCAAGGAACAAGTTGTAATCAGTTCTCCCTGGCTCAGTTTTGATTCCTCTGCGTACGGAGGTTGTAGCAGTGTGCTGCAGTGATTAAGAGGTAAGGCGGATAAAAGTAGGAGAAGCCATGAATTTAGCAGGCATCACAAACATCCAGCAAGTGGAGAAAACAGCAGTGACCACTGGTTATAAGCATAAAACCCCACTTGCTAATCAGCCTGCGAAGAAATGCACTCATATGGTAACACATGCACGCCCCATACACAGCCACCAGATCTGCAAATCTTTTACTAAAATGTTACTCGGAGTTCCAATTACTAAATCACCTCTCTGCTATCGATTAAAATGAATAAAACACACCACTCTGGTTTCTACAACAGGTTGCATTTTTGTGGTCTCTCAACCATTTCCAAATGCCAGAGATTAAAATAATGGGGCAAATTAACGTCTTTCTCCCTCCAGAAAAAAAGTTTTCCTGGGGAAAAAAAAATTAACAAGATATAGGAGAGGAAAAAGATTAAAACATTAGGAAATCCAGGAAAATTGGTGATAGATGTAAATTATGAAATACCCAGGAAAAAAATCACAATATCCATTTACATTAAAAAGTTTTTTCCCCATAAATGTCAAGTAGGAATTTAGAAATATGCTCTGCGCAGAAAAGCCAAAGATTATAAAACAAAATAATGCCAGCTGTTTGGGGATTTAAGTGCTCAAATGGATTATATATTTGAACCAAACTGGATTTCCTTATAATAAATAAAACAAATGCAAACTCGAAAGCCAACAAAGGAAAGCTCTCATCACTGGATTAAGATACAAAGGAAAAACAGTTAATTTTTTTTTCCAACGCTTGAAATATGCCAACTGCCGCCGCACACCCGGACAGCTGCTGTGGAAACCAGTTTAAGGAGCAAAAGAAAAAAATTAGGAGAGCAGGGAGCGAAGGAGGCGGCGGCGGGGCCGGGTGGAGTGGCCCCGGCCCCGGCCCCGGCCCCGGCCCCGGCCCCGGACTGCGCCCCCACTTCTGTTTGGCTGTAAACTTCTTTCGGGGAGGGGGGG
>VXBA01004302.1:255690-274824 GCA_013399895.1 Serilophus lunatus
AGCTGGCGGCGTGCGGGGAGCGGGGCAGTCCCGGGCGTGCTGGCCCCGCTGCCCGCCCGCCGCTCGCATGTAGCAGCGCGGGAGGCGGCGGGGGTGCGAGGGAAGGAGCAGTGCTGCCTCTCAGTGCCGGCTCTCATCAGTGAATGAGCCTCCACTCTCCGAGGGGCTCCCGCCGCACACACACACACGCACACACACGCGCGCACACACACACGCACACATACACTCGCACACACACGGAGCCGGGCTGAGCACTGCATACATTAGGGCACTCGGGCAGTATGGGAAATGCAGTCCAGGACCGGCGCCCACCCGCCGGCCGCGGTCCCCGGTGTTGCCCAAACAGGGCGTCGGGGGCTGCTCCCCTCTCAGGGGCGCCGCTTCTCCTCCCAGCCCCGCTGCGCCGGCCTCGCCCACCCGCCTGGCACGGGTCATATTTTCCATCGTGCAGCTGCCTCCCAAATTACAGCAGGACGCTGCTGGGCCCCCCGGGCGGCAGCTTCTCCCCTCCGGGGCAGCCCCGTACTCCCAGCTGGATGCCCACGGGCACGCAGCCTTCCCTCACGCACCCTGCAGCATCTCCTGGCATGGGACGGACATGATTTCCAGGGATAGGCATCATCCCCAAACTTGCCTTGGACAGCCACAGCAGAGCCAGAGAGCAAATTAGGGACTTCACACTCCAGTGTTTCCCAACTGCGGCACGCACGCATGGCACGCACGCTGCTATTTTAATGTTTCCTGAATGCATGTCGCAGCTCTGTACAAAACCCTCCTGCACACACGCTCCACGTCGGCCACAGGCAACTCCTCTGCCAGCCCTAGGAGTGTCCCAAGCAAAAACTGCCGGTAATAGGAAATGGAAGAGCCAGGTTTAGATGAGGACTCGAAACACTTGTTTATTGTTTCTTGTGAAGTACACCAAACGTTGATCCAAGGCACTTATTTTTTTTGCCCAAGAGGGAAATGTTTTTGATTTTTTCTTCAGCTGCTGAATAATTTCAAAACAGAGTATGGGCAGCATTTTATGGCTCTTATCTGACTGCATTGCCATTCTCAAAATACAGGTGTGCTGTGTGACATACACTGGAAAAAGAAGTCCTCTCCATCAGCATCATCAACCACTTGGGCTATATTCTGTGTATGAGAGTAAGAGGGATCATATGCTTACATCATCCAACAACTTTTGTGTAAGGAGTGACTCATCACTAAAGTATATGGGCTGGTTTTGCCTGTTACTCCAGGATCACTGAATGCACCATCTATAAAAGTGTCCACAGGCACAGCATGACACATGTCCCTGGGCCTTAACTGAATGCAGACCATAACAGTTTCCTTCTCTGCTGGACTGAAGCTCACCCATCCTTTCTACAGCATTTCAGATATAGGTCAGAGCAGTCAGAATGGTTGCATGCCTTGTGAATGGTAAAATCTTTGGAAATGAAAAAAACCCTTTCTTATTTTCACACTTAAATTTCAAAATAAAACAATGTGGCATTTCGAGCTCCTCAACTCAGGAAAAAAAGCACCTGAGTGAAGGAGCTGCATGTACTTTACATAACCATCAGTAGCTCTGTTCCCTGCTCTGACCCGAAGCTCAGAAGCTGATGACACTCACTGCTTCCCTTCAAGGTATCTGTTCCACTGTTGCTTTCCTACACGCCGGGAGAAAGGAGGATGGCAGGGCAGGCAGCTAGTGCCGCCTTCATCCATGGATCAGCCACGGCACAATAATAAATGCGGGCTCAGATTCCTCCTTTTCTGCTTTATGTAAAATCTGGCATTTAGATAGTCCAGGGAAAAATCTCTCACCTCACAGTTACCCCCTGATTCACCAAAGTTATAATTATTTTGGGTTGGTAACTTCAAACACCTCTTTGGCAACAGCTATCCCACAGGCTATGTATGCAGATATGTCCCAACATCCGAGTCCTGCCATTTTGCTTGAGGACCCTGCATTAGTTTGCACCAGACACATTTCCAAGGTACTCATCCTGCAGCATGCTCTACACCAGCAGCATCAGCAGTTCAGGACTTCAGTAAATATTCCACAGGGTAGTGTAGATGAGCCACATTTTAAATAACATCAGTTTGACACACTTCAGGAAGCCACATTAAAAACCATCCCTTATCTCCCAGGGATCCTGAGGAGAACACTCAGTCACAGCCCAGCTTGTGCTACAGCTTCACAGTCAGAATTAGAAAATTCCAGTGAAAATAGTGCTCTTATTATACTGCTCTATTTTCAATACTTACGATATAATGAAAAATGATCCCTCAGATTTAAACTTCTTTCTCTTGTTCTTATCCAAACGCTGCCTTTTTTTTTTTTTTGACTTTTTCAATTCCTTAGCATGAAAAAAGAGATCTGAATCCTGTGCCAGTGTCCAATTTATGCTAGCTGAGAATCAAGCTCTGTGTTTTGAGGATTGAAAAAAAAATGCAGCTTTATTTAACTTTATGTTGCTGCATCATCACACACAAACTTACTACAGCTTGGATTCAGGGAGCAAATTTGGCATTTAGCTAGCTTCTGTGAGCAATGTCTTCAGAGGAAAATAAGAAGATACACTCAAGTTATTTATATTTGTAATTACCATTAATCTGTATTACTAATGAGGATTTTGATCCTGAAAATGGATCCATAAACATGGACTCCTGCACCACTATGGAGCTGTGATATGCACAGAGGCCCATAGGAAAAATTTCCACTGAAATATATATGCTACACTGATAATTCGAACCCTAAAATAACTTTAAACTTCTGATATAACTTTGTGTGTGTTGCTCATCTCTAAGACTAATAGGGGACATTTTTGGTGGAGTTTTTTTCAGTTAATATTAAAAGAAGATTTGAGATTGTTACAGACTATGACAGTGCTGTCCCTCTTCATTGAAAATGCTGTTCTAAATACTGAAGTCTAGATCAATATATGCAATCCTGCACCTACCGAGTTGATTGGATACACTTAACTTTATGCATATACATTTCAATAGGATTACTAATAACACACAAGTTAACTATAGATGCAAATTTCACCATGAACAGTGCCTTGAGTGGAAGTCTGCTGTATTCTTACAGTACCAATGCACAATTCTTAAAACAAGAGACTCTCTCACTCATCATTATGTCCTCTAGTTGCTATTCTATAAAATAAGATTGAGATATGTGATAAATTGTAGTGGCAACTACAGAAACCAAGGGACAGACTGTGTCCTACGTGCACCTGTAGCACTTTGGGATCCTATGACAGTTCATTGTAGGGAAGTGCCCTGTTGTGATGCTGTGGTTCGCCTGAAAAATGACAGCCTGAGAAAATGCTGAAATTCTCCGTGTATGAGACCATGTCCTGAAGTCAGTAGCGCTGTCACCACCTATAGCTACACTCAGACTATTCCTTGCATGCTTTCATCTGCAGTATGGGTGGAGGAGGGGAAAATGGCAAATTAATAAGTTAATTAATTAAAAATAAACTTTTTCTGGCGATTAGTCTCGGAGGCGGTTGTCGCTCCCAGCGGGGTGTGGGTGGCTGGCTGGCGTGTGTAATGTCCATGCCCTCTGCTGGCTACAGCCCGCTTGTCTCAGCAGCGTGCCACCAGCACCCTGCTCTTGCCACTGAGACAACGACCACGTCAGGGAGGAGGTGCTGGGCACTGCTGGAGGTGCCAGTAATCCTTGCTTCCAAATTATTTTGTCCCCTGGTTTTGTCAGAGCTGTTGCCCTGGCTTAAGCATCAGTGAGCTGGTGGCTACACCCCAGGAGGACAGGAGCTTGGAGCCTCTGCAGATAGCCATGTCTCATTCCAATGTTCTTAGCAAGGACATCTGAGATGAAGGCTGACCTATGAGTTTGGGAGTGTCATTCTGGTTTTAGCAGCTGATCTGGGCTTTACTCTAATGATTGGTGTAAGGATTGTCCCATAGCTCAGGAGAGCTAATATGGGATCTCTTCATCTTCTGAGCCATCTGTGACTGCCCTCTGCCAGACCCCACTCCCTTCAGAGAAAGAATTTGGCAGAGGCAGGGCTGAAATCATATTATCTGCCAGAAGTTTGAAATTTAGAGCTGGCATACTGTCAGTGACTAGTCTTTACAGAATGAGAAAACAGTCCTTTAAATGACTTGTTGACTCATATGACTAGTAGTGAGAAAATTTTCTTTAGCCTAGAAAAATTTTCAATGGCTGACAGATAAGTTCATTTTCATCATCATCATCATCACCACCACCACCACCACTTAGATCTCTTCCATAGTCTGCTGATTTAACACAGGAGAGAAAAGAGAACATCCTGGTCTTGCTTCTCATGACATGCTGCAAGATGCCACTATAATTTTAAACCATGCTTGTCACCAAAAATCCACAGCAGAGTGGAGATCGTGCCTGGGACTTTGAAAACAAGTACTAAGTGTTCTTTATAAATCATTGCCCTGAGGTATCATTTCCTTTATGACCTTCCCTTGGAAAATTTCTTCTCCAAAAAGGAGGTCGTAGACTGGATGGTAGATGCCTGAGAGTTAACTGTATCAATTGTTTCAGGAACACTGCTCATAAGTGAACATCAACCACATTATCATTTCCACAGCTGGAGGCTGACACAGATGCTTAGGGTAGATGTCCAGTCCCCTAAAGGAGGCACCTCTGGGACATTGTGCTCAGGAGGAAAGTTGTTTCTATAACTCTGGTAGCTACAGTGTGTGATTTAATCACATGCATGCAGCAATCAACACCCTTTCCTATCAACTGTTTCAAACATTTGCTGTTACAGTACTGGACACTTGTTTTTGTACAAGCATCCACTCTTCTTTTTCAGGGCTATTTTGAATCCCTCTCTGAGCAATATCCTGTTGCTAGGAGTTCCACAGGCTAATGGTGTGGAAAAATATTTCCCTGTGAGAAGAGCTACACCTGTCCAACCCCTCTTCTGTGCACCATCCATCACGATGACAGCATAGGTAACTTGCCCAGGATCATGTCAAAGCGTGAAATAGCTATAAAGGCAACACAAAGGTGTTTGTCATTTTTGTCATTAATGGAATCAAGCAAAACTAAGGCAAAGCTATTGAACTCTGCCTATTAAGCCGGGGAAGCTGGAGCCATGTCCAAGAGCAGCTCAGAGTGGTGGCTCCTGCTTCGGCCTGTGGAAAGTGTATAGGGTGAGCAACACTTTTCTCTTCTTATTTCTTTTGTGTTTGCTGTGACTGTACCTCAGGGGACATGCCAGGTTTGCTTTTGGGGCCCAAACAATCTGCGTAGTCTGAGGCAGGAGCAGCACTACCTCCACAGCCTGGACTTACGGGGCTTGCACTTCCCTTCCCAGTTCAGTGGGGAACCCCAGTTCAGCAAGGGACTGGACGCCCCCCTCCCTGCCCTCAACCTTTCAGCCAGGCAAGCAAAACTGAGCAGGACAGATCTAGTGAGCTTTTAAAGCAGCTCTCTGGTGTGATTAGTTAGAGCTTAACATGAGATAAAATCAATTGGAAACTTGTGTGAGTTAGGGCTGCTCTCATCAGTCAGAGTTTGCAGCAGCCAAGTGCAACATGATTGTTATTAATATCTGCTACAGATATATAAGCTGAAATGGGACTTTACAGTAAAAAGAAAGACAAGTTGCTCTCTCCCAAGAACATACAGATTGTGGATGCAATTGAGCCATGCTGAGCACCCTGCGCATATGTAGTAATGGGAACTTCCTGTCCTTAGGAGAAAATACACTGATGTCTTATATCCACGTGCATTTTCTCATGATACTACATAACACGCAGGGATGTTGTTTAGGAGTTTAAAGTGCTGTGTGTTACAATGTTTGCAGTCCATCGAAGGAACTGCGCTAGATACAAGGCGGCTCACACACCATCAGTGACTTCAAACAAGACTGTGCTTTGTGCCTGCCTTCTTTCAAAGGAAAATTATTTCTGCCAGTGCAGTTAATCCTGTGTAAGGCTGTACCTCAGCATCAGCTATGGTGCTCACTACTGTGACTGCTGTGATAATTCCTATGCTGCCATATGAATGGGATTGCACCATAAACCCACACACCTTAGCAGTGCTGATGGCCAAGCCTACATAATAGCCCAGTGCATGGGTGCTAATGATCCAGTGTTTATGGTGGCCCACAGCACCGTTGTCATGCCAACGAGATGGTATTCCTCTGAAGAAAAAAATCACACCCAAAAAACTCAAAAAACAAATAAATAAGTGCTTTCTTTCCCTAGACAGATTTGTCTGTTTAGCGGGAGTTGGAGAGTAAATCTAAAAGGAGGAAAATCCAGGCTGAAATACATACCAGCCTCTATTCAGATGAGAGCACAGTGGAACATCTTTCTCCTCCATCCCCTCTGTCCTTTCCAGAACATTGTACAAACCTTCTCTCCAACAAAGCAAACCCCTCCAGTGGCAGGGTAGGGGAGTGGGAATTTCTGCCTAACCAGTCCCTCCCTGGGGATTTAGGTCATGCCAGGGACTTCCACACTGAAACCCCCTCTCCTGGTCCCACAGCAGTATGGGCCCAACAGGGACATGGCACAAGTAAAGCCTATTCCTATGTCTGCCCTGCTGCTCACGAGCACCCAACCTGCTTAGTCTGCCTTCCACTCTGTCCCAGCGCATTGGGTGCCCCAACAGGGAGTTCACAATATGAAGTACCCATCAGGTACAGTACCCTGTACTCTACTGACCCAGCCCAGCCTCACTTCTCCTCAGAATCCTCCCTTCCCTTTCTGAGAGGTGACATGCTCCAGAGCTCCAGCTCTTCCTTACCTTAGTCACCAAACTCTGTTTCAGAGCTCATTTTCACAATCTCTCCTTAAAACTTCGGAATATTTTTTTTTATTTCATACAGTGATAGATTCCTGCTGCTGAATTCCAGGACTTGGTATCTGGCTTTTAGTATTCCACTCCCAGGAAATTACTCATCTTCCTCTAAGAAATACCTACCTTCTTTCTACCAGTCCTTTTCACAAGTTACTTCTCACATGCATTTCCTATTCCTTTTTCTTGCCCCTCTCTTGTCCTTTAATCCAGCTCATATTACTCTAGCAGTAAATTATTAAAAGCAAGCAAATACGTGCAACAAGCCTGCTTTCTGCCAGACACGAGCCTGTTCAGAAACTGATACACTCAAAATTTCTTGGCCCAGCTTTATCTTGAGCTAGCCTTTTCTGCCATCCAGTTCAAATGCTCCATATCCCATCCCTTCAGATTCCTGTCTTGATTGTTAGAGGAACATCTCATTGCAACAACAAAAGAACAAGAATAGCTTGAATTTTAAGTGCAAATAAAAAAAATGAACCTTGAAAGTGGCATAACCCCTTACAGTAGAGGTTGGGCCAGTGGCTGGCACAGGGAATAGCTTGTCCTGCCAGTGTAGTTTTCCCTTGCAAAGTTTCTTGAATGCCTGCTGTACTTTCTGGCAGTGCCCTTACCACCAGGGTCATGACATGGATTAGGTGAACTCTAGGTCTGGTCCATCTCATATTCCTGCATTTTTGACTCTAGTCAAAATTCAAAACCTCAATGACAACGCCCCAAATTAGGTACGTTAGAGTTGAAAGCCTTCACGTGCACACACCGTCTCAGCCACTTTCCTTTGTTAGCACTGAGACAGTGAATTAGCTAAGACATATTCACTGATGCCCATGTGCCTGCAATACATCATCCATATCCAGTGAGGATGCGTGTATTAATTTCTTCCTGTTGCATGTGAAATATTCTTCCAGTCCTGTATTTAGGCTGATTTTCATCCATCCTTCCATCAGTTCATCAAGCAATCTATGCACAGCAATGTTCTCCCTCTCTTAAGGCTGTGACAGTGAGAGGCAGTCGTAGGGTTTGACCAAGAGTGTTAAATAGACCTGACAATTTGTGCTGTTGTAGGAAATCTTGAACTTCAGTAGCATCTGGGTCTTTCTCCCAACTGATGTTCTTGAAGCTATCAGTTTTGAATTGTCCTAGAGATGTTCAGGGTCTCTCTCATGTCTTCAGAATGTGTGGGTAGTTGACCCTTGTTGAGTAATGTCACCTCATTAGGCAGAAACACGTGTTCATTGAGATAAGGATGAGCTGTCTTTCACAAGGTTTGAAATCAGATCTCAGTCTTTCTCTTACATGTTCAATTGACATGATTCCCCCTTCCACTGAAATCCTGCAGGGATATATTTCAGTGGGCTAATTATAAATTCCTTCTGTCTTGCAATAGCTGGATACTGCATGCCTGGTGGCATGAACCTCCCCTCCTTCATTCGTGTTGTGCACCTCTCTTGCTGCAGGCAAAAGTAATTTCCCCAGCCTGGAAATGTGATTTAATTTGACCTTGTTCACACAGGTTCTGCATCTTTTACATTCCCACCCCCAATGATGAAACAGGATCAGAGAAAATTGGAATGATTCACAGGGATGCTCTGCCTCAGCCTCCAATTCTTCTTGTTCCTTCCTCTCTCTGCCATTCCTTGCTCTGCCTACCCACTACAGCTGTTTTCCTTACAGGGTACCTCTGACTGTAGGTGGAGGATGTAAGAGGGATGTGAAGATTTGAAACCACGTTTGTGTCACATCTCCTCTGCCAGGAGAGGCAAATGGTGTGTGTTTCCTTGTGAGACACTTCAGGAGTGAAAGGAAAAGAAATGGAGAGTGAGAGTGTAGAGGGAATATTAACAGAAACAAGGGGAGTGCTCTAGGACTCTGTTTCTCAACCATTTCTGTAGTAGATTCTTACTTGTGGTCCCTGCCTGCCTGGATCCACTCGTTCAGCCCTCCACTGCCCTCCCCAAAGCTACTGTGTGTGCTTAACTGCACAGCCCTACTGTCCAGTGGCTGCTGTCCTCAGCCTTCCCATTTACCTTTTCCTAAAATGGTGAGAATAAATGGTCTAGTTTAAATATTTCACCCCTGAACTCCTAATGGTCCTGTTTAGAGGAGCATCTGTGGAAGTCCTTGTGCTCTCCCTGTAAGGGTTCAGAAGATCTTGTTTGTGAGACTCCCTCTCCCTTGTCCAGTATTTGATGCTCAGCAGTGAGCTTCTCTAGAAGACAGTCTCTCTAGCTATGACAGAGGAGTATTTATACTGCAGTTACTACTTTGCACAATCCCAAAGCATAGAAGATGCTTGGAGAGGCACATTCTGTGTGTGCATTGGCTGTTTCTACTGGTAAACTTGGACATGGGAACAGCAAGCCATTTTACATCAGCTCAGAGAAGCCATAAGCCATGACAAGAGACATTGGCTATCCATATCAATAATCTGCCGAGCACTATGGAAGCATGCTTACAGTATTTTTCCAGTAATGGGGATGGCATCAATTGTCAGTGAAGCAGACAATCTGGCTGCATGTGTCATTCATACTTGTTAATGCCCTGCTTCTCGTCTGCTGGTTTTCCCTTTTACGCTGTACTGTTACCAGAGGCTTGGAAAACCTTCTGGGTCCAGTGCCAAATTGTGTGGATCCTTTCCCCCCAAATGAAGAAGATTTTCGTCTCAGTTTAGGTGTGTGAGACTGTTGTTCTTCAAGGAAGTTTCTGAAGTGAATGAGAAATGCTTGAGATGCCTTAAGAGATCAGGGCTATATTCTATATTGCAGTAGCTTTATTTAGAGGTCATTCTTGCTCCTTATGTTTCTACCTTGCTTCTGCAATTTTATGGTCTAAACAAGTCATATCGAGCCCCAGGCCATAGTGGGGTAGCTTGGCCAGACAGGAAGGACCAAACGTGGTCTCTAAAGCACTGGTAGCTGGAAGTGTTGAGTACTGAACTTTTACATAGAGCAGAGACTGGGAAGGGCAGGATGCAGGAGGAGAGTATGTCCTCTCATCAGTACTCTGTGAAGCTGGAAAACAGCTGCCATAGCTGGAGACCACAGTGGATAAAGGGCAAAGCACTTGCATATTTTGCCCCCAGTTTATACAGACTGATAAAGTGTAGAAGGATTTTGACCTGGAAAAACTGGGTGAGTTCCTCTAGGGTGCAGACTTTAAGGCTAGAAGGTTCAATTCTGAACATGGGGTGGGTTGTCTGTCTGTTGATGAGCTGACCAGTGAATCAGTCCAGAGGATGGAGAAGTTTTCTTGCTCTCCATCAGCTTGACCCTTTCTCTGTCAACCAAAGCAAGATGCCTTTTTCCCTCAAGCCCCCAAATGATGGCTGGTGCCTCTCATATGAAGACAAAGGTCTGCCTGGAGCAGCCCGGTCTGAAAACCTACAGCTTGGCTTTAAGAAGTGGCAGTAGGGGTTCATTCTCAGTGAACTGGATGCTTGCAGAGCACAGTGCAAGACTCTGTGAGACCCAAGCACTGCCCACTGCCGAGTAATATTGTTGTAAGAGACTCATATAAGACATCCATGGTTTCTATTCATTTTCCACCACCCCTCCAGGCAGCTGGTGTGAGGCTGAGCAAGCCTCTTGCTCTCTGTGGTTGCAACTAAACTCATCTTCATTATTGCACATTTTGGCTCACTTTCATCCTCTTCTATCATGAGGAGTTTGCCTCTAACCCTGATCTTCGAGCAGGGATGAGCATGCTGATGCTCCTGCCATCCTCCCTCTGTCTCTTGTCTATTTAAACTGTAATGTTTTAGGAGCAGAGACATTAACCCTCATCTGGATTAGCATTGCTCTAATGTAAATAATATTAGTTACATTATAGATGTTTCTGTAATTAGAGTTCCTGTTTCTATAGGCATTTAAACACCTCGTCTCCTCATTTGACAGTTATGTTATTTGATTTGTGTTCTCCTGGTGTGGAGATCAGTACAGAAACCCTTTTACCTCTTCTAATGAATGGGTTTAGACTATGATTGGATTTGATTTTTTTAGATGTGTGTAGGGAGGAGCCCGCAAATACCAGGTACAATTTGAGTAAGGTGGGATACTGACACAGAATTGAATAGAAATTAAATAATGTGGCAAGAAACATGGCTTTAACCAGTAGGATTTTTTAAGGAGCATGAGACAAATCCNTATCTGGTGAAGCCTTTTGGGAAGAAAAATTGGCTTCTCTGTCCCTATTTGCCTGTCTTTTGAATGGGACACATTAGTATTTTCCGGTACTCTGAGGGAAGCCCACTCATGAAAAGGTTTACCCGATATGATTTTATCAGAGAGGCTTGCCTTGGCAGATGGCTGTATGCTTTAAATTTAAACAGAGAGGCATAAAATAGTAGAAAAAAAAGAGAGGGTAATAAGAAAAATATTAAACTGCCCAGTGCAAATCCTTGGGGAACTTCTATTGCAATAACTGACCTCCCATATAGCACCATTTATTTCATACGCTGGCAGCTTTATAGGTGCTTGTACAGCTACAGACGAACACCAATTTGCCAGTGCAGTTTGTTTTGATAACTGTTGTTTTCAATAAATCTATATTAAAATCAAAGGGAAAATTAAATAGACCGAAGTCAGTGGCACTAGAGATAAGGTAGCGCATTACTACACTGGCCTCTTCAGCTGGAGAAGCTGTCTCCACCTCCAGCGTGGGTCACAGGTGTGATGAATTTCAGTGGTCTCAGCCGTGCTTTCTGATGGCAGCCTACATAAGTGAGATTATTTGGCGGGGGAAAAGAATTTTGATATTTCAGATCTCAGCAATTTGCAGGGCTGTAAAGAAGGAGGAAGTCCAGGTGAGGATGCACTGCTCACTTTCGCAAGCAGAGGGGTCAAGGCCACCATCCTTTGAACCCTCTGCTCTGTCTCCCAGGACCCCTGTTTCCAACCGCACAATCCACACAGCTGGTACCTGGGGACTGTAAGCAGTAAGACAAGCAGGATCTGTGACTGGTCCCCAGGCAAGTGGGATGTCTGTGTCTCAGGATTTTCCGAACAGGACATATCCTTCTCCTCTCTACCCCTGCCAGACTAGGTGCCTCCTTTGGCAGTAGGGGAAGTCCTGGTGGAAGAGAGGGAGGAGAGAAAATAGAATAGAAACTCCAGGGAGAGTGCTGAGAAGAAAGGAAAGAAGAAAGAAAGGAAGGAAGGAGCGAGCTGAGGGAAACGATGGGAGGAAGAGAGAGGCTGGAAAAGGAAGGAGGGTCTCCAAACACTAGAGAGAAAAGACAAAGAGGCAGAAAATAGAATAAACAGAAAAGGAGACAGTGGGGAAATTAGAGCAGGGTAGGCAGAAGGTATGTGAGACTGACTCCCAGTCCCTCACACCAGGGAATAACACCTTACTCACCTCCCTCTGGTGACTTTAGCTGTCTGTTGGAGGTGCATGTTTCTGGAGAGAAAGGCAAGACTTTAAATGTGGTGAAAGGAGCTGGTTTGGTCAGGAGTTTAGGAACTACTCCAGACTTGGCCTCTGGACACTTGGAGCAGCAGTGACTAGAGCTATCCATGTAATTATTTCATTTCAGTGGGGCAGTTTAGAAGATTGTTTGATCCAGGAAGTTTTGAGTAGTGCTGAGTCCAAATAAATAATGACAGATTTCATGGTAGAGTAGGTCAATTTTTTTCCAACAAACCAATTTTCTACCAGAAAACACTGATTGGAATTACTGGGAGGATTTCCTAGGATGTATCAACATTATCCAAGCTTTTGCTGAGAAATTATCCAGAATGTTCCTGTGGTTGTTTTCCTCTTTTCCTTCTGACAGTATTGTTTTACTCTTGTTATACATTTATACCCTTTTGGTCCAAGCGCTTGGCCTAAAACATGGGAGCTGGTATGGGCAGCCAAATGCTCTCTGGCTACTGTATTTTTCCTTTGTAAAGTTTTGCTTCCCTGCCCACAGCAAGAATGAAACCAGCAGTGATGACAGACTTGTGCCAGGTCATTTGCCTGCCAGCCACCAGACGAAGAGCTAGTTCAGGTTTTCAACAATCATATTTGCTTGGCTTGTTTGGACTGCGCTGGGTGCTTCTCTTCTCCCCACTGCTCTAATCTCTTATGTCCATCTTTTAAGAGCACAGCTGAAAAATAGTTGCCCCAGCTTGGGGCAGGGTTCCTTGTTGTTCCTGATATTCAGTTTCACGAAGGCATTTAGCTGGTTTAATAGGGATCTTAAAAAAGGGTGGAGATTATGCCTGTCAATGTAACGTATGGTATAAGGAAATGTAGCAGGACTTATAGAACGGTGTAATAATAAAACAAAAGAAAGGTCAAAATGGTAAAGTGAAAAGAAATAGATTATTTTTGTTTGGAACTATGTCATTAAACAACAAAAAAATTAGAGCACTAAAATTTTTGTCCCAGCTTAGGTCAAAAATTTTATTTTATGAAACCTCAGAATTTCTCAAGGGACACAAATTCCTCTGTTATTATTTTTGGCCAGCTGTCTTCCATATGACTGCCTATGAAAAGTATTTTATCTCAAGTTAAAATCCCACACATAAAAATGTCTCTCTACCTTCCAGCAGGTGTGCTTGTCCTATGGGAAGATTTGCTTTATCAGCAATTTGTTCCTCCAGGAGAAATGCTTAATTTTAGATGTTTTTTCCATTTACACTTAGAGTTCAAGACACTTGAGCAACGGCTCAGTATTGGGTGGCCTGTGCAGGCGTCAGAATGCTTCCTTTATACACTGCAACCCTATTAGTTAAAATACTGGCAAAGAGATTTTGGTGAAGTGATTTTTTTAATGTCCCATTAAAAATGTTTAAACTGTTTAAAAATGTCCCATTTCACTGCTGTTGATGCCCTCACTTTGAAATACAGCTTTCCCATGACAACATAGCTGTAAAACACATTCAACTTTTTATTTTTTCTTTTTTTTTTTTTTACTAGTTAGCAATGGAGTTTTGCTATAGCCATTAAAATATAAAGAATAAACTGCACCCAACTGTACAATATTTTTTACCAGGGTTAAGCCTGAATTTCTTTGTGGATGGCATTGGAATATCAAGATTAAGTATACAGTGTGAGCACAAGGGGTTTATGACATACAATAACGTAAGAAAGCTTGTATTTAGCAAATTGACATCACTGTTTGCCCTTCTTTCTTTGTACTTCTGTGGTCTGATTTTTAGGAGTAAGAGTTGGAAGAGGCATGGTAGATGATTCAATTCCCTTGAACCAAAGTCAGGTTGGCACCAATGGGACGTTTTATGGAGCTGTAAGTGGCTGGTTTCATGGTTCTCACCACTCCTCTCAGGAGGTGATCCCACCGTTAAATGCATCATAGCCTTAGGAATTTTCTCCTGATGGTCAGCCTACATTTTCCTTTGGTCAAATAACTTGTGGAAATGCCCTGCTGAAGGGTCATTTTATTTTGTGTTTTGGTGCTGACAGCTTTCTGACACATGTAGGTAGTGTTTCTCCTCATCCCACTTACAAAGTGGGAGTAGGGGGCAAAAGCTGGATGGACTGGGAATTTTTTACCCTCCCTCCTTACTCAAGCCACCTACCCAGGTATGCTCCTGCGTTCTGAAGCACATGCAATGGTGGTAGTTTCACATCCAGCACCAGGCACTGTGTGCAGTTGCACCAGACCCATGCAGAGGGAAACGACTTGGGTGCAGCCCCAGCAACAGAGTTGTTTATGTTTGCTTTGCATTTCATTGCATCCTCTTGCACTCTTGATTAATGTGGGATTTTTAGGAGACAGGACCAGCCTGTCTGGCCAGCCTTATGTACTCAGTCAATATGAGGTCCAGCAGGGACCGTTCTGTCCAACTCAGCAAAGCATAGGCTAGAGAAATATATTGCTCCTGTGCCTCAAACCCCAAAGGTTTGATCAAATCCAAGCTACAGCAGATCCCCTAAGGAGGCATGCCATCCTGATGTGAAATGTCCAAGACTCCCTTGTCCTCTGTTAACACAGCTCAGTTAATATCCACTTTCTGATGTCCTGCATTGTTTTTCTAATGCATTTTGTTTCCTATCCTGCCAAAGGCTGTCCCTCTCACCTCTGTTTTAACTGGAAAAGGATTTCCACCCCATGGCCCTGATTCTGGCTGAATTAATGGTTTTTGAACTGAATCAGCACATTTGAAGTTAAAACAGATCCCCACTGAGTCTGTACATTTTTATTACTGTGCAAGGAGTGCTTAGGAAAATAAAAAGAACAAGAAAGCCCTGAGAGTGGACCACCCTGTTGAGGGGGGAAATTTAGAAATCAAGCATGTTTATATGAGTGATATTTATAGGGTCAAGTGACATATATTGTATGAGGCCTTGGAGCCCATCTCAGGAATACCACATACCAGTCTGGGCACTCATGCTGTAGAAAATTTAATTGAAATTGAGCAGGTGCAGAGGAGGTCTACTAAGATGGAGTGGGAACTGGAAAGATAAGGTGGTATGGAGTCACAAGAAAAAAATGGCTTGTTCAGGCCACCAAAGTAAAAATGAAGAAAATGATCAGGATCTGAGAACTGCCTATAAATGCACCAAGGGAGGGAAAGAAACCAACAAATTAAGCCAAAGGATCATTTTTCCAGAATAAATTAGTGTAAACTAGTTATGAGTAGATTTTATCTGGTAATTAGGGGGTTTCCCATCTATCAGGCAGAGAAGAACTGAAGAAGTCTTTTCCTTCAGTTAGTATAGGCAAGTAAAGAGACATATTTGAAGATAGATTTACTGGGATGTTAGATAGGAAATTATACTACAAGATGGAGGAGAAAGGCTCAGTATCCCTGGGACTCCTTTTCTGACCTGTACTCCTACATATGGATTGCCTTTATTGTCTGAAATCCTCGTTTGCCTTTCCTTTGCTATGGACATCAGCACCTTTAAAATCTCCTGTCATTGTCACCCAAGAGCTCTGAGCTGCATCTACAAAGCTCCTAGCCCCACAGAGCTGCTGTTGCTCCCAAATTCATCAAGGGGGTCACTGTCAAACAATGAGACACACTTGCTCCCACTGGATTTGAATAAGCTGCTTTCTTTCAAAACACCCTTTAATTGACAGCTAGAAGTAGCTTTCCATGATGACAAGCTGTCATTAATATCATTCACCAGAATCATACCCCAGTGATAGTCTGTATGTTTAGACAAAAAGGGAGAGAGAAATCCTCTGCAAACAAATGTTTCAACAGAATACACGAACTGAGCTGTGGTTTCAAGAATGACAACATGAATATAAAAATGTACATTGTGAATATTAGTATTCCCTTAAATATGTGCTCACGTTGGTTAATGAGTCCCACTGGTGGAGTTAGTAACTGAAGGATTTGGGTTGGCACATTATTAACTTGTTAAGTAGAAAACAGTGATACAAAACTACTTGTCATGTGTATTATAAGACATTTAAAAGTTGCACTCAGCATAAGCAGCTGAACTGAACTAGAGGAGTCACCTTTAAAATGAGATGATGTTTCTTTGTGCCATAATCATGTAAAATCCCATTGCTTTAAAAGGAGCTGTGTTCCATGGACCCTGCAGAAGGAGGCACTGGGAGCAAGGTTGGGGAATGACGGGGCAGTCAGCAAGACTCTCCCTCCTTCTCTGTGCTGACCCAGAAGGAGGCAGTGACTTGATACTTCATCTTGGGCTGGAATGAGCTCAGCCCTTTATTCATTCATAGCTGCCACCTTGAGTCAGGGGAATTTTTCTGTATTTTTTGCCTTACCCTGCCCCAATGGTTTGCTGCCCTCTTGTAAAGCTGTCTGTCAGCCCAGTGGGGGCTGGTACATATGTGCTGAATGAAATGATGCTTTGTTAAGAAACTTGGACTTTTAAAACAAATAAAACTTACATGTAACTTAGAACAGGTTGCTGCATCTGCTGGCAGCAGCAGAAGGATCCAGCCATAGGAGAGAGGGGCACAGCTGGAAGCTTTGAGCTGACCTTTCCACCCAGGGTTTGAAGATAGTCCTTCATGTAAATCAGGACAGACCAGATCAGACACTGGCCCAGCACAGACCCTATTTCCTCTGGGCTGCTTCTAACCATCCCCAAATGTCTAAAGTAGGACAAGGAATTAAGACACCAGAGCAGCTCCTGAAACATACTCACTTGCTCTCTGACAGACAGGAGGATGGTTCTGTTGGTCCTGAGGCAATGGGGTAGCAGGACTGGCATGGGTTGTGCTGCCTGGAATAAACAAGATGACCCTGATGATCAGCCCTTTTGGCCACTTTTCCCCATCTGTACAACCCAGTTTCTCAGCATTATTTTTCCGGGGCTCCATGGCAGTTGTCCACATTTAGGTTTCCAAGCCCTGCCACTGACAGAATCCCTTGGTGAGGGGAGCTGTTGCCCGTGGTGATTCTGCTGGGGCCATGTGCATTGGTGGGCAGGCCACAGGGTATCTATTGATCACCCTTATTCATTTTTCCAGAAGGCTGGAGTGGGCCAGATTAATCTGTACATGACATTTTTAGTTGCCTGCAGTGTTCATTTGAGGCATGCATATATCCACATAAGACAGATATGAACAATACAGAAATAGTGATAGCATTTTATAAATCACAACTGTCTTCAAACTGGTTTAGGTGCCTGCTTTGACAGTTGGCAGCTGTGGCAGAAAAAAGGCCCTCTTTGAAAGTACGGTTGCTGAAGGGAATCTCATTGTCCTGCAGCCTTTGGAGGACAACTTGTATGGATCTCACAAGGGTCACTGAGGCTGGCAGAAGCCAAGATGTGGGCCCTGGATATTGCAGATAAATCAGCTGGGAAAAGGGGTTCCCCCCAAAAAATTGGGCAGGAGGAAATCTCCTGCCTGCTGTGCTGCTTGGCAAACTCAGGAAACAGCACGAGTCTTGGCCGATGAAAAAAGGACAAGAACACATCTATGAGCCATTCATTGTTTGTCTGGAGAGAGGAATTATTTTTTACTGCTAGATGCAGAGGTCAGCAGTGGAAAGGCCTCCTCTCTTTCATCCTCCTAGAAACACAGGCAAGCTGTGAGCCCTAAATTTCAAGCCTTGGGCTTGCAATATAGTTTCAAGTGTGTCTCAGCCAGTTTCCTTCCATCCCAGATAAGGAAGGGCAGGGACAGATCACTCAAGGAACAACGCCCCAGCGCAAAGCCCTTCAATTTGTTCTCCTGGGCTCCTGGCAAACCATACATCAGTTACCAAAGACTTGACAAGTCATAGCAATACAGCTAAGCTTAGAAGTAAAATTTCACATTATCCTTGCTTATGTGGGTGGGAGGCTGTGAGATGCCAAATCTAAGAGGGCTTAGAGAAACTCTTTCTATTATTAAATGGTTTGCTTTTTGTATTTTTATAGTACTGACATGCTATTTTCATGATCCAGGCTCCCAAATTCAAGGCCACATACAAACAGACCAGAAAGAATAAATCCAGCCTGGACAGCCGGCAGGAGCACCAGGCAGATTGTGTGAGGCAGCCAGGGAAGCATCCCACCTTGCACAGAGACTCAGTCAGTGATCTCTGCACTGTGGTGCTTACCTTTGTCTGGTGTTTTAAGGCATTGAGCCAGAGAAAGTCTTAATGAATGACTTGAAGAGGGCAGTAAGATGACAGAGAGGTGGCAAAGGACAGGTGAGGTGACCTCTGGTATCCCTCACACTCCTGTTTGTGCGAGTCCGTGCTCTGAGTTTGCTCGCCACTCATATGTTGAATATCAGAGATGAGCAAAAGAGCTGCTGGATTGAAATGCGAAGGTGTGAGTTCATGTGAGGAGAAAGGAAGGAAACAGCGCAGGGAATGGCCTCAGCTACAACGCCTGTCCTTGCAGCTGAGCTTTCCAAATGTCAGATGTGTCAGTGGGCTAAAGATTAGGTATCACTGCAGGTAAGAACACAGAATTCTTATGGTTGGAAGGCACCTCTGGAGATCATCCGGTCCAACCACTGCGCCAACTGTGCTCCAGGACCACCCAGAGCAGGTTGCACAGGAATGCTTCTAGTGGGTTTTAAATGTCTCCAGAGAGGGAGAATCCATGACCTCCCTGGGCAACCTGTTCCAGAGGTCCTTGCCACGCTCCCGGCGCAGCTGGCAGGGATGGGGGCGGGCAGGCTGGGCCAGAACCTTTGGAGTGTGACATGCAGGGAGATGTGAGAGGTGAGTGTCCTGCCTGAGGGTGCCAGCCACGTGCGTGGGGGGGACACGCCACAGCTCAGGGGTGTCTGGCGAGCACCGGGCAAGGTCCAGACACAGGTCTAGGATCAGAGAGCTGTGATGGGGGGATCAGTGGTGGGGAGAGGTGCCCTGGGGGGCACGGTGCGATTCCCCTTCGGAACACGTGGCGATGAGCCGGGGGACCCGGCGGCCACGCGGCGGGGGCCGGCCGAG
>VXBA01004302.1:275200-439063 GCA_013399895.1 Serilophus lunatus
GCGGTGGCACCTCGGCCGCTCGACTGCCGGGCCCTGCCGGCGTGGAAGTGTCGGTGTTGGCGCAGGCAGCAGTGCCCCGTCCCAGCTGGAGCGGGATCCGTTGCTGTCAGGGCTGGAGGGAGGCAGGAGAGCCCGGCTGCCCGGGGCGGGGTGCGCGGGGGGCAGCAGCAGTGAGGGTTTTCCGTGTTCCTGTTGGGATGTGGAGGTTCATAGGTGGAGGTGAAGGGGGAGTAGGAGGTTTGATTTTTTTTTTTCTCCATCTTTTTTTTTCAACTCTGTGAGATTGAACCGTTTACCTGTCTCACATCCTGAGACTGAAGTAAACTTGAGAAAACTTAGGAGTGCAGGCTGTTTACTTGTTTGCTGACTGGCAGTAAGAATTTCTTCTCCTGTTCTTTTCTTGCTCCTATACCGTTACAGGTGTTTCTTCCAAACTGAGATGTATGAAGAGGTGTCATTTACTGCTTATGTTCTGTCTTTTACAAGTCCTGTGTCTGGTGGATTTTAAATGGTCATTGCTGGCCTGTTTGCTAATAAGTCTGACATTGGTTTTACTGCTTCTTTTCTCGTTTCTTTATTGAGCTTTTGGTTTCAGAAATGGTGATTTGCAGCTGCTGCTTAGTCTGAACCCTTAGTATTCTTTCAGCTGTGGTGCAAGGGACCAAAAGGTTTTCTAGCAGGTTGGTTAATGCTTGTACTGTGCCTCGGGAAGGGTGAGATATGCAGGGCTCTGGGAGGCTGCATCTGAAAGGCACTTGTCCCATCAGGTGCTTAGACATCTGTTTGAGGATTTTACTTGATTTTCTTTTAATGGTAACTTGAATTTATTTTGTTCTGTAGCTGCTGTTTGCAACATTGTACCATCTTGTATCACTTGATGATAAAGTTGGCATTTGAACTTTTATTTCCAAATGAAGGAGAATATTAGAAGTCCAGTTGGTTACTCCCAAATGTGTGTGCTTGGGAAATTTGATTTCAATTCCTTTTTTTACTTCAGATTTTTGTTTCCCTTTTGAGGCACTGATTTTTGCCCTTTGCAAGTGAATTTTCATGTTAATTGATAGTTTGGACTAAATGTTTGATTTGTTCAGAGATTGACCTTGTGGCCCTTTTGTGGTTTTTGTTCATCTCAGACTTTGGGTTGCTCTACATGGATGCTGTGTTGGGTTGTTTTTTTTTGTGAAATTAGTGTGTCTACATAGATTTGAGTGTTACCAAAATCCAAAGGAAGATCGTGATTAAAGAATTAAAGAAAATGCTTCTGTGCTTGATGCTAAATAAAGAAGTCCTTGGATTGAATATACTCTGATAGGACCTGAAGTTTCTCTTCTGCGCTTGAGAGAGATTTCACTTTGCTTCCTTCAGGAGCTCTGATTACAACTGGTTTGGTGCTTCCCTTGTTTTGATTCTGTTAATTTGGGTAGGCCTTGATTTGATTTGACTTTTTTATTCTTTTTTTTTTTTCTCTTAAATTTTGGAAATGGAATTCTGGAAGAGACTTAAATGTGTGAAGCATCTGTCCCTGTATGTGTTCAGTGGTCACCTTTAGGGCAGGGCACGAGACTGTAGAGCACAGGTGTGGGGATGTTCATCTGCACTTACAGGAGAGCATGGAAGGCTCTGTGCAACTGTGCTCTTTCCACAAATCTGTCTCCAGACCTGAAGCATGTATTTTTGCTGGAAATGGTCATCCTGAGACTCCTGGTATTTTTCTCTGCTGGTGGTGAGCTAGCATACCAGCATGGTGCCATGGCAAGCAGGGGAATGAAGGAAGAGGCCAAATTGTGGCTCTCAAAGCATAACCTAGAGCAGAGGTGCTGGCTATTGCTGCTAAGTACCATTTGTACCATTCCCCTGCCTAAAAGAAGTGATCTGTGCTGTCTACATGCCAGCTGAGAAGCTGTATTCTCTCCAGACACGTTGTGCAGGTAAAGATACTTCACTCCCAACTAAAAAAGCCCTATGTTTTTTTAAACTTCAGCTGTATTTCTTGCAGTCATTATTTTTTTCATGGTTGAACATTAGAGTCAACCTCTTCCCTGGCTGGTTTTCCAGGCTCACTGAGATGGGGTTATGTGTGGAAACCATGTCCCATTGTAGCTGCTACCCTGGCTGAAGCATTTGCCAGTCTACCAGGACAGAGCTTTGCCAGAGAACTGAGTTTCTTTTAACACTTGGGGAGTTCATTTGCAAAGATCAAAAGTGACCAGTGTATTGGGCAATGCTAATCTTGTCTCCCTGAATCCAGGCTGAGATTCATTTGGCACTTTCAGGTGTTAACCTTCCTTTTTTCAGGTAGCAAAGGTGTGTGACTGTATAAGTGGTTTGAACGACTGTGGCTTTCAAGTGTATGAAAATGAAGTAATTATGCATGCCAGATTCCATTAAACAAAGGGTGGCTGGCTATGTCTCCTTTCCACTAAATTAGGCCAATATGCAATAGTAGCTTTTACTGACTAGATGCATAGTAGCTACAAATCTCTTGCTCCTGGCACTAGGATCTGTGCTGTGGATTGAGAGCACTGATGTGCCATAAATTTCAGAACTTGCTGAAAACACCAGGTCTGGGAAAGTTTGAATGAAAACTAAGATCTGTTATTTTTTGGCAGCTAATGGATTGACTATGGGAATGAGCTGTCTGAAGGTAGTGGGGAACCTTTCTTCTTGATGCTGCAATTCAAGGCCAGAAACTTTTCTGAAGGATGTTCAAGCCTTTGGGCTCAAGTAAGGAAGTGGAAACAGCATTACATGAGGTTCAGACAGGATGCTCCAGTGGGCTTTGTGAGTTCAAGTTTTATGTGTCTATCCTGCTAGAGCTGAGATACCTTTTCCATTTTCTGGAAATGGAAATCCATCTCAGGTGTCTGTGTCCTGGCCTGAGGACATGGTTTGGTGAGGGGCTGAGCCAACCGACAGCTCCCAGTGACTCCATGACACTCGTGCCAGTGTGGGCCCATCTCTTCTTTGAGCTTTGGTATTCATCCAGCCTGGCCCTGAGGTGATTCGTCTCGCTAAACCAGACGGAAACTATCTTGTTTTAATTGTATTTTATTCTGGCTGGGTTAGTCCTTTTATAGGCTCCTGTGGTTGAATTAGCTCACAGAAGGGCCAGACAAGCTCAAGAACGAGTGTAACGTAATCAGCAGGAGAGTAAGACTGAGAGGGAAGGACAGGCCTGCCTCCTTTTGGCCTCCCAGGACTGTCGGCTTCATTAACATCATTTTGTGCGGTTTCACTCTGGTGTGTTGTCTTAGTGCTTCCAAGCCGAGGCAGGAGACTGGACTAGAGGAGTTTTGGTCTAATTTTGCAACTGTTCTTTTCCCTAATAGCAAATCTGCTCTTTCTCTTCAGCTTTTGCTGTGTGCATCCGTGTTGTGTTGCTTTGTTTTAATTTTTGTTCTTTCCTTTCTCCACGTTTCTTCTAAGTGACCAGTCCTTTGCTGTGTGGAACTTCTTCAGACTCCAGCTTAGACCCGTTTGCTCATCTGCAGTTACTCTTGGAGAAGGTTTAAAAATACACAGCAAAGCCTGTCTTAGGAGACCAGTCAAGGAGCTGACGAAAGTGGGTTGCCTAGCAGAGGTGGCCTAATAAAATTGGAATGGAATTATACTGTGCATCTTTGGGACGGCTTCTGGGTGGTCTGTTTGGACGAGTTCACGTCCTGCTGGTGTGGAAGCTTGTGTGGGTTTCACTGTGTTGTCAAGTGAACTGAGATGTGTTTGTTTCCCAGCCTTGTAGGGTGCCATAGCTCCAGCAAGTGGTCCCCTAAGTAATCAGCACCTTCGGCCTCACACATTGTGATCTCACAAGCCATCGCGTCTGTGGTGTCACAATGGAAGAGATTCTGGGGCTCTGACACATGTGGTCGTGCCAAGGAACCCAGCGGGAAGAATGAGCTCAAGAAATGGGAGAGACCTTCCTTAACCTGAGAGTGCCCTCCGTGCATTAGTCAGCCCTATCCATGTCCACTTATCCCTTCCATAATGGCATCAAAAGGGAAGCCAGTGCTTGTACAGAGTAAATTGTTTTCAGTTGAACTACCAGGATGCACATTTCTCCCAGAAGAGCGGTTGCCCAACTTTCCTCCTGTAACCCTCATTCTTTCCTGCTATGCACCACCTCACTCGTTGTATTGCTTCTAATTTTAGACTGTAAGTTCTTGAGAACAGGGACCTCTTCATCTGTAGTGGGAAGAGTCTGGGTGTGATTGTGGAATGCTGTAAAAACCAAATGATGAACGCAGAGTTGTATCCGAGCCGGGTAATGAAGGGGCAGCTACAGGCATGCCATGACAATGCTTTGGGAAAGTTACATTCCAGATTTTCCAAAACACAGGCTTGGTTGTCTGGCAGTGCTGGAGACAAACCCAAACATGAAGGGAGTGGAGCCGTGGAAGTGTACTGTTATTATGTTCAAGGAGTGGTACTGTGAGGTTAACAAATTAAAGAAGCAAATTCACCTGTCTAAAATTGTGTTACTTTATTAAACAGTTCTAAAAGCTTTGTCTTTTGTTGTTTGTTTTACTTCGTGTATTTTTTTTTTGCGAGTTTTGATGGTGAGAGTGGATAAGTTGGTCTTGTTCATAGTCTGTTGTTTCCTGCCTCACAGGCTAGCCAGATGCTGCCATTTTTGGACTGTAGTTCCTCTAATGAAATATTTGAGTTTAGGTTAAAGTTGATTTAAAAAAGATCTGAGTTATCTCTATCTACTTACCTCAGTTATATCTTCACACAGTGAAATACGGGCTCACATTCGACCTCTGAGTATGCATTTGAACAGCTACCAAAATTGAAGTCCTGCATTTTTTTGTTATACTGTGTTCCAGATGTTGCTAAATGTATGCAACTTTGTTCTACAAGAAGCATCTCTATTACCTTAACTTTTTACTAATTATAATTTAATAAAGTAGACAAACCTGACCTACATTTTTGGTTGGTTTTGGTTGCTCTAGCCTTGAGTTCGGTTCTCTGTTGGAAGCCAGGAATCCCAGTTGCCCCTCCCAAGGCTTTCCACAAATAATAAACTGAAGCATTTTACTCCCAAAGCTTGCTTGTTTTTGTTTTTTAATTTCAGTTTGTCTTGTCATTTAGATTTAGTGGGGTTTTTTGTTGTTGTTTGTTTATTTTGTAAGATGGTGGAGACCTGTATTGCCATAACAAAGTAATTTAACATGTGAGTGAAGGCTCTCGTAAAACATGTAATTTCTTGGGTCACCACTCCAACCTGAAGTTCTTTGTTGTCTTCTTGTCCCCTTCCTACTCAGCATATCAAATTATGCAGTCGAGAGGAATATTTTGGGGTTAAAGGCAAGCTGTGATTTTAAGAAGAGGTTCTAAAAAGCTCATATTTATGTTATGTGTAAAGACCCATTAAGTTGAAGTTTGTAGGCTAATTGCCTACAAATTTTGCCTCATCTTGCCATTGGTGAATTTGAATCCTCTGAAACTTGTGTGGTGCTCATCTCTCTCTGGTGCTTTGGGGCTGTCCCGCAGGCAGGGGCGAGCACTTGAAATGCCCTGCTGGCTCTTGTCACCAGCATTCTTCACGGAGCAGGAGTTCCCTGTCTTGTTCCTTGCTGTGGCGGTTGTCCCTAAGCAGCTTTCCCAGCGGGAAGCCTGGCACGTGACAGCCGCCAGTGCAGATTCTCTGCTTTGCACTCAGTGGGACCCTTTGGTAAAGCTGGTGGCTGCAGCTGGCACTTGCCTTTCTCTTGGCTTTCCTTACTTGCTGCTGATCAAACTGATGTGCTTTAGTACCGTGTGCTTGGACTGCTAAGAAGCAGGAGCTGTGGTCAGCCTGAGCTTATCCTGGTACCTGTGGCTGATGTCCAGAGAATAATTTTTTTTAATTATTATTTTTAAAATTCAGATGCTCATTATAGCTGGTACTGTCACATGGGACACATGCTGTTACACAGCACAGAGCACAACCTTTTTCTTCCAGCTGAAACCCACCGTATGTGGCCATTTCCCATCTTACTGGGTGTAGCAAATGTAAAGTGCTGTCACATTTTCCTAGATCTGTGTACAATCTGTCAAAATAATTCCTGAGGTCCCATTACATTTCATACGTATCTGTGTGAGGAATTTGAGCTGTGTGAGACGAAATATTAACCTGGTAGGGTTGACTGCCAGATGTGACAGCTTGCACTATCTGAGATTATAATCTGATCCTGTGTATGCAAGAAATATATATGTGATGTTTTACGTAGGTTTGGAAATAGAATCACTGAACATGTGGATTTATATGGATAGAGCTGGGTTTCTAATTTTTGAAGCTATGTTGCTTGCATCGTTGTCTGTTGGAAAAAAATACAGGATAATTACTAGTGCTTTGCATTGTCATAGCCATTATAAATGCTTTACATGACTTCTAATAAAGTGTGTTTGCTCACCCGCTATCTTGTGCTCTGAGGCACTCTGACCTTGCCAAAGAAGATGATGTGAGGTCTTCCCAGGGCACCCAGAGCAGTGGCTGAGTAAACATGCCGTTAAAACTTCATTTGGCTGAAGGTGCAGAGTTTGCAGTGGGGTTGCCCTTATTTGTATGCTGCCTGTGTAGGGGAATCAGCACATAATACCCCACTCACACTTTTATTCAGAGCATTGCTCCCTCTACTACCTGGGAGAGTGGGGAGGGAGGTTGTTTTTAGGATGGGGAGTCTGATCCTGTTGCTAGACATGGGCCAATGCAGAAGTTGTTGGTGTAAACAAGCACTAGATGTTGACTCTTGTTTCCCTCTGGCACCACACCTGTGTGACACGGACCTGCCAGGGTCTGGAGTGGTGCTGCCATGTCTGTGGTGATGTGCCCGAGTCCTGCCAGGGTGGCCAGCTTGCCTTTGCTGTGTGGGCTCAGTGGCTTGGGATCCTCTGCACCACAGTGTATAGTGCAGCCCAGCCTGGGGATTCAGGGGGTCCATGTCAGATAACCCTGGCCTTACCAGTTCAGATACATTAGAGAAGTATTGATCTTGCTGTGAGTGGGTGGATAATGTGTGTTTTATTGGCTGTGTTTGATACAAGGGTTGGAGCCTGCCTGCCTCCTCCACTCCAACTGTGTATTTTACTTTATGCAGTAGGGTAAAGACTATCTTTTACTGCAACTAATTTATAGTCTGTTTTATTCTGAGATATTATATTTGCTGGGATGGGCCTTTAGATTCATAGCCAGTAGGTTGAAGATTTAAAATACGTATATCTTAAATATCTCTTACCTGGCACAGGTTAGAAGTGAACATAACTAACTTCTATTTGGCTGTAATGCGTTTATGAACAACAGCCAAATCTGTAGATGGAAAGGCAATAGTTAGAACTGAGCCTTTTTAAAATGAATGCCATGTTGGGCTTTTCGTTTTGGTTTTGTAATTTGAGTTTTCAGTTTTCCAGGTATCTGCTTCCTGGCACACTGCTTTAATAAATCAAGGAGCCCCCAAAACATGACAGCCTTAAAACGAGGATGTATATATACCAAAGAATTGTCAGTGTGAGCACTGGCTTAATCTTAAACATCTCAGCTCCTTTGATTTTTGCCTTTCACTCAAAATCTTGGAAAGGGAATGTTACCAAATGCGTGTTTACTTGAAGCACACAACCTGCTTAGCTGCAATTATCTCCTAATCTGGTCCTTCCGAGTTTCTCTGGTCTCACAGGTAAATACAGCTTTAGCTGTTATTCAAGGCATATTATTTACCTCATTAAGTGTGTGTTTTGGCACGTGCATTATTTACCTGACGGACTAACGGATGGGAGAGAGCAAATGCTGTCTTTTGTGCAAACAGTGACTTTGTTCAGGGGCAAACGAGGTGAGTCCTCGTTTTGCTGTGCCAGTTTTGTCTCTGTGTCTTGTGATGGGCACTTCCAGCCCTTCACGGAGGAGGGAGAAGCCAGCACAGGTGTGGGGTGGCCAGGCTCAGAAAAGGGCAGGTGGATGGCTTGTGATGTAATGGAGTTCTTCCCAGAGCCACGAGCAGTGGGACCGACTGTGGGGATGGATTGAAATGTCTATGTAGCGACATGCGTGTGTGTGTATATATATATACATTCATATATACATGCATACACACTTGTAGAGGGTACTCATATCCTTGTTCAAGAGGGCTGAGTTGTTGCAATTTGCTTGTTTTGCTATCAGTCACTGTACCCAGCTATGTAACACCAGGAGTTGGGCTTGAACTCTCATCTCTATAGATCTTTTAACAGCTCTGGGGCTGACTTGGCTTGAATAGTCCTGGCAAATTTTTCCTACAAATTTTTTGAAGAGAAAGTAAGAGAGGAAATCCGGATAGTCTCAGGTAATGTAATTTATTAAGGAGTGTTTGTTAAATAGAAGCATTAAAAGATGATGGCTGAGTGGCCTGTTTTTTTGAGAGGGAGACTGTAACCTATGGAGTCCTGCTTGCATTTTAAAGTTCCTGCAGTCCCTGGGTGTTGTTAGTTGAACTGATATCCTCTGAGAAATACTTGAAGTGAGAAATGGATTATAGCACTAAATTCACATCTCAGAGAAACTTCATACGCAGAGCCAATGAGAACTTCCCTGGGGAGGAGCCTTTCTCCATGGATGTGTAATGGATGTGGAACGTGTTTGTGCAACTGACAGGTGTTTTCAGGGCCAAGCTGTTTGGATAGGTTGCAGTGTTGATGTGTGCATTGCTGTATTTAATTCCTACCATGTATCAGAAACTGCATTGTATATGAAAAGATGAAAGGCCTCCTCAGAAATATCAATGGGACTTAGATCAGATTTTCCGTTTCAGTCGGTTTTTGTTGTGTTCTGCTGTGATAAGGTTCAGTAGAGGGGTGTGATCTGGTGCCTGGAGCCATGACTGTTGTGTCTCTCATAGTTCTTAATTCAGAGCCATTTGCAGAGGTTAATTTTCAGTTGCCTCTGATTCTGGACACCTTAAGCTCAGTCCAAATGTCATCTGTTGTGCTTAGAGCAGGTTACTGTGTTGTTTCAGGTTTGCAATGCTGGAACCTCCGCCGGGAAGCACAGAGGAAATCCCTGTCAGAGGAGGACAGTGAACAGATACTAGGAGAGATGTGATGTATGTTTGTGTGAGTAACCTGAGTCTCTCTTCAGTTTCAGATGCCTCTGGATGTTCAATGATAGCACTCCTCCATACTGGAGCAGCAAAGTTTCCTCAAAACTTACTTTCAAGGGCGAGACAGGCTGTGTCCCCCCTCCTCCTGGCTGGTGTTTTCAAAGGGTGCAGCTCCATCGTAAGCAGGAAACTGGCGTCCCACGGCTTTGGAGCTTCCATGGCAGCAATGTCATCCTTCCCTCCACAGAGATATCACTACTTCTTAGTGCTGGATTTTGAGGCTACTTGTGATAAACCACAGATTCATCCTCAGGTAAATAGTCAATCATGTTAATTATCCCCTTGCAAGTTGCTGCTAATGTTCTGAGAGGTAAAAGGAAAAAGCACAGTGCTGGCTCACTCATTTTCTCTGGTTTATCCCGCTTGCTTTCTATTGCTAGTTCTCCAGGGCTCCTGCCAGTCTACCTGCTGTGTCAGAGCAGTGCCATGACTGTTTGGTGGTTATGAATGAAGGAGTCTGATTTCCATCAAGGAAGTTACAAGTCACGTATTATCGAAAACGTCTTATAAGTCGTGTGTACTTGTCATTTGTCTGAACTGGGGAGGGTCTATAAATTTCTGGCTGGGAACTTGTATTAGTATGTGGCAACCTTGTTTGATTCTGTAAGGAAAAGGCTGTTGGTAGTGAAGAGCTTTAGAAAAAAAATATTTTGAATGATAGGAATATGTGCAACATAGTGGTATTTCTAAATTGAGAAGAACAACAGTTTGTAAATAATTTCAGTAAGATCTTGCCTGGGTGTTAACTCTGGAGTGTAATGAGACAGGAAGAGTTCAGCTTCAGAGAGATCTTCCAGTGCTCTACCACTAGAGACATACAGAGATCCAGATGAAGTACAGAGGTTTTTTCCTCAGGCAGTTCTTCCTTAGTAGTGTAGAGCAGTGTATTCTCAGTTGTCAGCAAGACGGGCCTAGGTTTTCCATTTAAATTGGAAAACTATACTAAAAATAAACCCCCCTAATATTGTGTTGGTAGTGAGCAAACAGAATTTTTGTGTTAATATTGTATTCACTCTCCTCTGCTAAGCAATTGGCCTACATGTTTGGCTGCTAATACCTTGCATTGGGTCAGAATAACTCCCACTATACAAAAGACTTAACCGTTTTTCAGTCTGGTGTCTCATTACTGAAGTGACTGGATGCAGTGTACTCATTTCCCAGTGCAGCTGTGGTTTCCTTTGGGCTTGTCCTGGCTAGGGAGTTCTGCAAGTTGGGATTGAACTCTCTTCTCCAGTACTCCCTTGATGAGTGCTGCCTGCCTCGTGTGTCTTGAAAAATGCTCTCTGCTGGCCCTTTGTCGGAGGCTGTTGTGGCTCTGCATCCAGTTCTGCTAGCAGGGTCTTAACTGCTCTCCAAGTGAGATGTCAGACTATTTCCTGCATGCTCTGCCTCGGGTGCACAGACCTGTCAAAGCTGTAAATTGGATCTACCTTGTCCCTTTGGATATGGGTTTGGTCTGTGCACATTTTGATGCAAAACCATGATGCATGTGGAGCTAGTTTACAGCTGGCAGTAAAAAGGAGCATGAGTGGAATATGATTACTACTGTTTTAAGGAGCTTTGTCCCCAAGTCCTTGCCAGGGAAAGTAATGGTCTGGGCCAATGCAGATCTGCTATATATTTTGTTGGTGAGATAGCACCTTTAAGGTGGAGATGTTCTTCAGTGTTTTTTTTCTGGTCTGCTGTGTTCAGTGCCTGTCTGCATCATATAATGTGTGGAAAGGGCTGTCAGTCCTTCACATCCTCACCAACAAATTAGTTTGACAAATGAAGAAATTACTTTTGCTGCATGGGGCTCGATATAACTGGAAAGGTTCAAAGTCCCTGCTAGTCGGGCAACTTTATAAAATGAGGCTTTAGTTGATGCCCTACCGACCTCTTTCCTCTTTGCTGGCCAGTGTGGCTTTTGTCCTCTTCATTGCTGAGCTGTATGTCATGGTGAGCAAACTGTATGTATGTATTTCAGTGATATCTTCTACAAGATTTTAATGGCAGGATCTTTCACTAGAGTAGTGGCAGAGAGGTTTTGGAGATTTGGTCTGATGACAGACCTGGAAGCTAGAAATGGTGAGGTGCTGATTTTCACTGTGATCCTGATAATTTCTCTGCTTTTGGTTTAATACCTGCAAAACCAAAAGTCTGGATACAACAAAATTCAAATGCATTGGGATTTGATGAGGAGGCTGCATATACAGAGCTAACTAAGATGTGATCCAGGTTACTTTAAGTGGGTAGGCATGGCTATAAATTTTTCCAGCTCAGCCTAAAAGTCTTGCAGAATGCACTTGCCACCGTGCAGCACATTTCACATTGCTCACTAACTGCTCTTCTAAATATGCTGGCTTCTTACAAGAAGCTACTGAAAGAGCTATCTTCTTATCTACACGAAGGATGTGACTGCCACATCTGCTCCCCTTCCCTCTGTATTTACTTGTGCTCTTCTGCAACCAGCAGCCTCACTGGCTTTATCCCTGGGGAAGTCCTTCATGCTCATTCGTGAGCCCTGAAGACCCCTTCATTTCCATTCCCTTTCACACTACACGATCTCTCTGAGGTCTCATGGTATGGCCTCTGTAATGGGGATCAAGGAGGGTCAAGGATGGTAGAATTCTCCTGGGAAGCTGTCTTCATTGTGGCTCCAGGGGGTGGGACAGCTGTCTGAGTGCCTTCTGGCCACTGCCCTCTGCTTTACCATTCCTGGGTTGGGCACTGAGGGTCCTTCACGTTCCCTGCCCTACACTCACAAAGGAATGGGAACATCCTTGCAGCCCTGATTTCTGACAGCTTTCAGCAGATATGCCCCTAAATCAAAGTGCATGTTTGTATACACATAGAGACTACTTAGCTTTATTGGCTTTTTGGTTGTATTTATGAATAATGGGACCATCCCAGAGAGAAAAGAAGGGGAGGGACTAGCTGCCCAGTCTGTGTTGTGTGGTGTTTTAGCCAGCCAAAGGTCATTAGGACTTGGCAGCAAGAGATGCTTATGACTGGCCCTTTGCATTTCTTTCAAGCTTACCTTGTGCCTCTGGAATGTGATCCAGAGCCCAGTGGGGCTAGGTGGGAGCTGTCATTCTGTGAAAGTCAGTGGACCCTGGACCATGGTGCTGGTGCTGTGCTTCATTTTTCAGTCCTTTACCGTCTGCTAAGAGTTTACAAGTACTTTCTGCTTTTATACACTGGGTACATATGGTGCTTTAGCTTCATGGAAGATGCATTAATAAGTGGGAGTCTCGCTCTTTTGTCCCTTTGTCCTTGTATACACCACTGTTTATGGTGGTCAGTGCTTTCAGTGACTGTGTTAAGCAGCTCTACAGGCTCACATCCGTGGCTGCCTGTAACCTTATTTTATTAATGCAGTAAGAGGGTGTGTCTCTTGTGGTCAACAAACCAAGTCTCTTGCCTTTGACTTCAGTGGAGTGGATGAAAAGCAATGATTTGTTTTAAAGTATAAAAAGTCTGAAGGTAGAAATCAAATCTGTTCAAAGCTAGATTTGAAATTAGCCTTCTATATAGGATGTTAATCTGTACTGTAATCTATTAAAACCGCTTAAATGAAAATCAAATTAAATTCAAGCTTTGTATGTCTGCTGCCTGGAAGTGTAAAAGAGCATCAGACACCTGACCTGATAGAAGGGGCTGGATCCAGGAGTTGCTAAGCTGCTAAATGAACTTTTGGTAATCATGAAGTTGCTTTTTCTCATGTCAGTTTTTACAGGTACTTGCACTCTGTGTCTGAGATTCACTTGAATTTGATAAATCAGATGGGAATTAGAAATTTGCCTCTTTCAAACTCTCTGTAAAGGGAAAGTATGAGATGTTCAGATCTTGTCATTGCCAAAGAAGGTTGTGACCAGAGGCGGAAGAACAAATTGTTTACAGACAATACTTTCTGTGTTCTCTTAAACAGTGCATTTTAAATACAGAAGTATCTTGATACTTTTCTTTAGTGTAGCCTACATATTTCAAATTTGATTAGCATGCATTTTGATGGCGATTTTGGGATAATTTTTTATTCCAATTGCTGACAAATGAAGCTGGACGTACTAATAAATACAAAACATCCCTCACCATTTCAACATAAAGCCGTAAACACTGAGACTGTGACCAAGCATGCATTCAGTTACTAATTCATTTTTAAGCGTACAAGCAAATCTGGACGATCGTCGTTCATTCCGTGATTGGCAAAAGCGTATTAACAAATTGGAGCCAGTAAGACAATATTAAGTACAAATGCAGGAGAAGGTTAAATCAGGTTGGGTTTGTGTTTCTTTGAGTGCTGGTGTAAAGGAGCATTACAGGCGTTTTCCCCTGAACATCCTTCCCGTGATTCCGGCAGTCGCGGACAGGTACAGCTGCGATGATCGCTGACTCTCCGCCGCCTGTGCTGCTCTACCCACGGTCTTGTTCCCATGGCAGAGACAACTGAATTGTGTATCTCTGCTCCTGAGATGCTGTGATTTATAGACTGACTTTGTAATGGGAATGGATGTTGATTTCCACCAAATTTAGGCCATAGCAACAGATGTGCAGTCCCTGGTGAGCTGTCTGTGCAGGGTGAGTAGACAGACGATAGCAAAGCCACCTTGGGGCCGTATCCAAGGCTTCTTTGTAGGAATATGTCCCTAAAATCACAAACTTGCTGCAGGAGGAGGTGCTGGTCTGCTGGGAAGCAGGCTGCTAGGTATCTTCTGCATGCTTTCCATGTGGTTTTCTGTGGAGCCTGCATCAGTGCAATCCTAGCTGAAGCCCAGGATGTGCATGCAGAAAGTGTCTCACACAGTAACACATATTGCCACCATCCTACCCAGAGGTGGATAAAGGACATGGGCCAGAATCTGCCTTTTATATCTAGGCATCCCCACATAGCAGCTTTCTTCTTGCACCATTTTTTGTATGCTGTTAAACTCAATGCACTGGAAATCACCTGCCAAAACCTTTATTGAGGATGATTGAGTTGCTAAAAAGTGAAGAAATTAAGGCTTGTTTCCCATGGCAACTTTAACTCAGCGTAAGTATTACAGTGAAATATTAATCTGCAATTACCTATGTTCATGCAGCTTAGACTTGGGTGTAGCTTTAATTACCTAGTTCTCAGTTCACCTTCTTACTTCTTGCTTCTAGAGGAATGCTGTTAAAAATGCATGTAACGTGGTGACTTAAAAGTCTTTTTTTTTTTTTTTACTAAAAGTAAGTAAATATATTTATCATGTTTTGCCAATTATGACTGCTATGCCATTCTTCTTACTTCAGAATGCTTAAGTTCCCAGAGTGGCAGGAAATAGTTCATATAAAGCTCTTTCAGATGGATTTTTCTGTTAAGTTTTTGTACAAACCTTTTTAGGCGTTGTAGCTTTTGAGGGGTACACCACACCTGGTTTCTCAGACTTGCATTCACTTTGCCTTGGAGACCTCCCTCATTCTCCCGGTGAGTGGGGACAACCTTGCTGTGACCCGTGTGAATCTGACAGGGGGGTTATGACTTCAGGCAACAGAATTAGCTGTATTTATTTAAAAGCTGATGAGAGAACATGAGAGTTGCTGAACCCAAATCTCCTGGAGAGCACAACCACGAGACCACCAGGCAAGACATTCTGATGTATGAAAAGAAATTCAAAGGAATTTCTTATTTAAAGATATAAACCCAGCATTATTATAGCAACAAGACTAAAACACCAAGGCACTCAGGTGGCCAATTGCTGCAGTCCTAACCTGACCCAACCTGCTCAGCTTTTGGCTGGTTATTGACAGGCTGATGAGATGTCTACTTTAAAGCAATCAATCATCTTGCCCTTTCCCTTGCAGTGTGTGGAGACCCCACATCAGTTATGCATCCCGGCGTGCAATTCCCCACCTGTGCTGTTTGAACACTGTATCCTTAGCTGTGCAAACATTACACATCGTTTAGGTGACAAGTTGCAAAGTTAAGTAGACTTGTTGTTACAGCAGGAAGTAGTTGAGCGGCAGTCACCCTGAAAAGAAAAGATCCAGGCTATCTCAGGAATGTGCAAGTCTGCTGGATCGTGCTTAAAGGTTTCTTCACCTCTCTGTAAAGCCGCTGATGAGGGCAACATGTGCTGCTGGAAATGCTCACCGTATTTGCGTTGCTGAAGTGAAGGGGATGAATGTCACAGGTTTGCACTTTGCTGTGCTTGTCCTGCCGTGTGCATGGCCCTGTGCTGTCCTCGATGATCGGTGTGTGTCTGCTGCTCTTTCGCAGCCTCTGAGGCATGAGGAATATTTTGTATCTGTCCCAGCATGATATTTTAAAACTAGGCAGTATTCTTCCATGACGTGACATCTATCTACTGCTACACAGGGATGTTGCTTTTCAGGCTGCTGTGGGACCTGGGAATGGTCGTTGCTGCGTTAAAGTGGTCTCGTCTTAGTTTTGAACAAAACCTTCCTGATAAAGAAGCAGTGCAGCTCAGCTGTTTTGGTGACTTCTTTTGGTTATGACTAAATCTTGTGTATTTTTTTCCCTTTGTGCTAAGCTTCCTGTGCAACCATCCCTGTGTTGCTTTTGTTGGTCTGTGCACTTGTTAGCTGGCAAAATAACTCTTCGTTATGTTATTTAGTTCCTCTCTGTCAGGCAGAAACACGCTGTCACCAGCAGCTAGTTGTGATGTCTGTAAAACCCTGGGTGTTCATTTACATGCACTAGCATGCCCTTTCTGCCTATCCCAGATGTTTTAGTGTTGCTAGGAACATTGATCATTTGTTCTGCTCAATATTAGGTGAAGAGGTTGGGTCTTGAAATTATTTGATAATTCTGCAACAGGGACTGCACAGGGTGGTTGTCTGCGGTAGAAAAGAGTGGATATGAAAAAGGATATAGCATAGTTGTCATCTTGCAGTGAAAAGGTAATACATGGAAGTGTGTGTGTGCTGTTTTTAACCTGGTTTGAGTATTAAACTTCCTCCAAACTGTCAAGCTTAAATTGTTTTTGACTGTGCCAATAGACATGTTCTGGGTGGTTAAATATGTGTCAATAGTGCTTGAAGAAACAAGTTGAAGTGTTGATGTCTGTTGGTCTATATTTCTCATCCCAGGTGTGAAAAGAGGAAAGAAGTTCTGCCTTACTCTTGATGTCCGAGTCCTGCTGGAAAGATCAAAATAATCTAGTGGGTTTTGGCAAGGAGAGATGATGCTGGTGATGTGAGGCAAGAACCAGCCTGGAAGGAAATGATTACCAAAAGTTTTGTTCAGAATGGCAGGACAAGGGTTGTGAGCAAGCTGTCAAGGTTTCAGGTGTAATGACAGGCATGAAAGAATTCCCAATGACTACAGTGTTAAGTTTAGGGGAAAAATGTAATTTGTGAGACATGTGGATCCTCCTTTTCTTGGCCCTCTAAGGAGGGAACTCAGTTGAGGAAGTGCTTCACTCTAAAATAAAAAAAAAAGTGCTGTTTTGAGAGGATGGAGAAGAGAATCAGTGAGTGTGACCAGGAGTCGGAAAACAATTGTGAATGCAGGCTGGATGGCATTGGGGATGTGTTTAATGCAGTGATGAGAGGGGTATGTAAGATGTTGCAAAAATGATAAAATCAATGTTCTGACCTGTGTCTGCTGTCGGAAGGAAGAGCAGTCAGGAATTTAAACAACAGCAAGGGAAATTCGGATTAGACATTAGGAGAAACTTTCCAGGGATAAGACTAATGAAACAGGAGGATAGAATGCCTGGGGAGTGTGTAAGTCTCTCTTATTGGAGTCGGTAAAAACAGCCTAGACAAAGTCAGAAATTATTTAGGGGGTGATGATGCTGCCCTCGGGCAGGTGCATGGACTAGATGTCTCTCTTAAAGCTGAGGCTCCTGGAGGCATGTGATTAGATGGGGATTTCAGCTTCTATTAAAGAAAGAGAAATGGTCCCTCACCCTCAAGAGTAGTAAGGAAGCACTAGGAAATAAGAGCCACATTTGATGCCAGTGCAGAATACAAAATGCAACTCAACATTTATCTTTGAGGAAATCCAGCCTTTGGGCTTCAGTACCTGAGTGTTGAGGGTAGCAGTGAGGTTCACCTAAGGGCAGGGGGAGATGGAAATGTTAGATATTCAAAGATCTGGCAACAGAGTTTTTCTTCATATCATCCTGTGCCAGTGTTTTGTTATCTTTCCATATTCCTGCCAGTTCTCTTGTGTTTTGTTTTTGACGTGTATTTCCCTTTACACTTTATGGGAGATAATAGTTCTTTAAATGTAATAAATTATTAGGTGTGTGTACATATGTGCATTTTAAGGTAAGTAGTGATGGGAAAAGAAATTTGGAGATCAGCTTCTTCCCCAAAGAGCTTTTGACAGGATTAATCAGTACAGAGAGTAATTTACCCAGGACCAAAGTACTGAAAAGCTCCATGCTGTGTGTGCATGCAAGCATCCTTTGGAAAACCAGCAGAGCCCTGATTCAGCAGAAGTCCTGCTGTCCCCCACTGCAGAGGTGTTGCCTTTGTGGTACTTGTTTTGTTTAGTTTAATAAAAATTTAGAAGTGGGGAAAAGACCTATGAGGTCATCTTGGTTACTGCCCCTGAGGGCCAGTGCAAGGCTGCTCACTTGGAAATGGCTTTAGTTAAAATAGTAATTAAGGCAGAGGATAGAAACTGGGGAGGCAGATCTCTTAGGCTAGTGCTGTCCTTACTATGTCCATTTTCAATTTTAATTGCCTTGGAAAAAAAGGAAAATCACAAGGTTTTAAAAGCTCTGATTCTTCCTGCTCTTCAAACCCCCCACCCCCTCCCCGATCTTGGAGGCATCAACTCTCATCTGTCAAAGTGTAAATCAGCAATTAAAACACAAACAGCGAAATGCCAAAGATGACCCGAAGCACAAAGCAACTGACAAACAAGTCCGGACAAATCGGCGGATAATTTATAAGCATTGCCCTAAAATCTAATTATTTGGCAATTCGAATTTGCAGCCGGCCAGGGCTGTGCAATAAATTTAACCCGCCATAAATTATTTAGGAGCAGCCCATGGTGTAAATCAAAAACACGAGTGTTTGTTTAAGAAATAAGCTCCCTGTGCATAAAATGACTTTTTCTTTAGCGGCGGGGGAAAAACATCCCTGCACAAAATGAGCTGGTGCTGAGTCTCTGTCCCTCCTCAGACACTCTCTTGCTTCTTCTGCCCTTACCTTTTTGAAGGTGTAAAGGGTTTTGTTGGTAAGAAGTTTTATGCTTTTCCTTATCAGACAAAATCTGTTTCTCTCAACAGCCTCTGCTTGTTTTTATTGCATTTTGAACAGTCAGCTCTGATTTTTATGGGCATCTTTTATTCCCGTGTTTATTAAACTTCTTCACATGGGGGTTAGAGTAAGGGATAAATTATTCTCTGGTAGTTTTTGAACTGAATAGGCCATATGATCTTCCTCAGATCATATATAACTCAGTGTCCTGAAACATCCCCTGTCCACTTTGTATGTAGACTTCTGGATTAAAAGGTTTGGAGAGCTGGGAAACTCTTCCTGGCCACTTTATTCTTTCTGTCGAATGATGTTAGTGCTATCCAGATCCAAAAGAATAAGCAAAAAGGTTCCTCTGTGGGAATTAGTGTAATTTCAGATGCTTTCTTCTCTGGCAGGAAATTGTTTAATGAGTACAGTTGTGTTCTTGTTCATTTCTTTTATTAGCAAGAAGATCAAGACAGCTGAATTGATGCATCCCTCCTCCAATGTTAAAGGGAGGGGAGTTTCATTTAGGACGATTGGTAAGGAAAGGCTGGGTTTATAGCAGTGCTTTCACCTGCCCTTATGAATTTTTCAAATCCCTCTTAAAAGAAAGTCCCTAGCCATTTCACAGTTACCCTCCAGCCTCCTGCTGCTGCTCAACCCACTGGCCTGGGATAACAAGGTTGCACAAGAGGCTTTCACCTGGAACCCTTTTTTTTAAAAAACTTTTTTTTTTTTTTTTTTTTTTAGAAGAGGCAAGAACTCTGAAGGAAACTGTCACATAGATTTGCTTGAAGTAGCATGAAACCGTAAATGCAAGATTGTTGTAAAGAGAGTGGACCTGGTAATGGATATATATAAGCCTCTGGCTCTGTAGATTCCTATTGTTACTGTGTTTGTGGGCACAGCTGAGGGGAGGGACAGGGTGCCGATGTCTTTTTCTTTAAGCGTGTTAATATTGATTTTAGAAGCTCTGTATTCCAACAATATAAATGCAAATGCCTGTAATTGGGAGCCTCGTGCAGAATTTCTCAACAGAAAACATGTTCAACTTTTCACGACAAAGAAAGGAAAATAAAAAGCCTCTTATTTATTGGTGGTGGTTGGAATCCTGGATTTTCTTTCAAGTTACTTTGCAGGGCTAAATAAAATACCTAATTGCAGTGCTTGCAAAATTCAAATGAGTACATTTGTTCTTCTGGTACCTTGTGGCTATTTGCAGCCTCTGGACGCCCTCAGCATTATTTTAGCACATCCATAGCTTCTGGTTGGGCTATAAGGAAAAGCGTGGGGTGTGGAAAGACTTAGAAGCCCCAGATAGTGCTGGCATAAATCACTGCTCAAGTTGGAACATGTACTCAGCGTTGAAGTAGAAATAGGTGAGGATCTCAAGGTAATACTTAGGGGTTCTGATAAAAGAAAGGAAGTCAGTGAACCTCTCCTCTTAACTCTCTTGTACTGCTTTCCTCCACGTTATCCTTTCTGGGAAGAAGCAGTGAAGGTGCTTGAATGGTGGAGATGGAGCTGAGCACATTGAGCTCACTGGGCTGCTGTGAAACGCGAGAGAGCACCCGGCTGCCTTCCTGCATCACAGTCTGCTGGGGGGTTGTGTGTGTGAGTGTCTTAAGTGCTCACCATTTTGTAATAATTACTAATGAAATTCTAGATCTGTAATAACATTTCAGATATCTAAAACAAACCATATGCTTGTAAAAAAAAAAGAGAGAGGAAAAAAGTGGAAACAGATCAACTTGAAGCCATAAATTCTTGGTAATAGAGGCCTCTTTTCTCCCCCCTTTCTGTTTATGTTTGATAGATATTTTTGTTTCTGCAGGAATGTCAACTCCTAATTTCATGATGTATCATGGGCTTAAGAAAATTGAATTTAATAAAGGCAAAAGATGAATGGCACCTTTAAAGGTCCCAACACTTGTCTTTATTAGCAGGACAAACTGCAGGGTCTCCAAACACTGCTTCTCTCCAAATGAAAGTTTAAATGAAAAGTACAGCAGTGTCACAGGTTAAATTTCATTGCAGGACTGGCTAACATCGTTAGCGAGGAGTGGGGCTGATTTCATGGGGCTGGTATCTGTTGCCTTAGATACCAATGGAGCAAACACTGCCAGAGACTGGAAAAATCTCCACTATAGGAAGTGTGCAGATAAACAGCCTTTTGGGAGAGGTTCTTTACCATTTGTTTCAAAAACTGACCAAATAAGCCCAAAAAAGTGGCTGTGCTTTCTCCTAAGACGCTCAAGTCACCTCTGAGGTTCCACCCCTGCTTCTGGCCATGCACTTCCTACAGACCTGCAGTATTTCTGGATGTTGTTAAATTTTCCACATTTTTTTAGTATGGCTTTTTATTTCCTCCATCTATCTTAATCCAGCCCTCCTGAAAGTGCCTTTTGCCTTTGGTTCTGGAAGGCGAGCAACGCCTTTGTGTATCAGATCAGCAGCAGGGCTGTCTTTCAGCCTCGCTTTGCATCCAGCCACTTGATGGCCCCTGAGGATGTTTCTGGTCCCTTAGGACCGATCCTGGCATTTCAATGCAGCCCTGCTGTGAAATCCAGCCGGTGTGTGTCTCTCTCCAGAAGGGGGAATGTTTGTCTTGCCCTCCCATGGGCTTGCCTGGTTCCATGGTCATCCACTGGGTGGGATGCAGACCTAAGGGGCAGGGAGATGCCCCAGCCCAATTTGAAAGATGTGATGGTGTTATCCTGGGGTTAAGCCTGGCTCTGTTATGAACAGCCTGTCCATTAACTTCAAACTTTGCAGTCTGTTTTTATTCTGAACAGAAATTTGCTGCTTTCAGAGCCTATCTGTGGTAGCTCTTTTGAAGGGATCAGCCGAGTCCAGCATTTCTTACTTTCTCCTGTTTCCTTGGTTCTTCTTGGTGGCTGAAGCTCGCGAGTTTGGCTACACCACAACAGGCAGTATGGGTGATGCTCAAGTGTTTTGCATGTGTCTTCTCTCCCTTCCAGCCCCTGGGTTGAGTTTCCTCTCTTCAAGGGAAACTTGGTGACTCCCAGTGGGGTAGTAGGACTGTGGGCAAGGATGTGCCTAACCATCTGCTCCACTTTATCTTGTGCAGAACTCACACAGTGTGGCACAGCCAACTGTGGGAAATTGGTTGAGCCCTGTGTCCTCTGTCGTTCCACTGCTCAGTGCCTACACCTGGGCACTTCAGCAGTGTTAACAGTTTATTGTATTTTAATTTTTTTTTCTTATTTTCTGTATCAGCAGCACACGCTTCCTTGTGTGCTGTGGTCTGAGCTGTGTGCCTCCTGCGCCAGGGAAGCTGCTCTGCTGCATCCACACGCTCTGTCCAGTGTGGAAATTGGATGTTTTTCCTGGCTATTTAAGTTATCTGTTGTTTCCATGTACCCACCCAGCTCCTTACCCTCCTGCTGCCTAGTGAGGTGGTGATGTCATCAGCTCATATGTAAAACCTCATGATAATTTCTGCCTGCAGGTCATGAGGGTTGCAACCCAGGTCCAGAAAAAGTGTGTCAGTTCCTCTGCAGTGGCTGCATTTTTCACATGCTAATTTTACTCACAGGAGTTGGATTTTTTTCATTTTTTATTATTTCTTATTTGTCTCTTCCAGATGTTTTCAGGCAGTTTTTTTTGTTGTTAAACTAATTCCATTCATGTTTTAAAAATTTATGAAAGCGCTAATAAAAATGTCAAAGTGGTAAAAATGTTAGCTTTTGCTCTGCTTTGATTAAATTTTGCAAACTGTTTTTGAATATTAAAAAGCAATATTTTTTTTATTCTCTCTCCCTTTCTCTGTTTCTCTCCAGAAGTGATTTGAGAGGCTTGTTGCATGGATATCACTCAGCGGGCTCATTTGCACTCCAGAACCTTGGTGCCATGGATCTCTATTAAATAACATAGACAAATTATTCTTTAAAGACACCAAACAAATTGTCAGTTCTCCTCTTACATTAAACTGGAAGGAAGAAAGGGAGTGGAGAAGGAGGGGGGTGAACACAAAGGATTTTATCGCTTTTATTCAGTAGGCGGCTTTTTTAATTTCATGTATATTTTTTAATAATTGAGAAATCCATTGCAACTGGATTTGTTTAAACTTTTTATTAACAGGTCCATGTAAATTTTTGATTGCTGATTATTCAAATAATTGAACATTCTTCTGATGAAGGAATGGTTTTATTTCCCTATCAGCATAAATTGGCTACAAAGAGGAAAATGAAGCAGGGCTTGCTACTGTGCTGTATCCCCTAGGAATGGATATGTTGGGAGCTTCCATCTCTTCTTAGTGTATTGGAGGAGACAGTACTCCTCAGCCTCACCAGGAAAGAAGATGCTTCATGCAGTAGTCCCTGTTCTCTCTCTCATGGCTCCAAAAGGATGGCATGGTAGAAGGGATGGGACTGGTCTTGGGGAGGGCACAGCTCCTGGGATGTGCCTACTAAACAGATGGGAGCCCATTGCAAGTATACCTCCATGTTCCCTGGGTAGCACGTGCAAATGGTGCAAAACCAACTTCCTTAGGTTCAGCTTAGGCAGGAATGTGTGCAGCTGCAGTGCTGGGCACAGAGACCTCCTTGCTGCCCATCCTGGTTGTGATGTGCATCAGCACTGTCCTCCTCTGTGCCTATGGCGTTGGATATGATCTGTGCTGCAGCACCGCCTTCCCACTTCTATTACAGAATTTTGTGTTGGGTTTATTTTGGGGGGACTATCAGAACCGTCTTTTTACAGCCACCTTGCTAGATGGGATCATTTCTAGCTTAATTTTTTGTTTGTTTTAAATGAACAGCTACTTTTCTTTTTGTCCTATTCAGGAAATCATCGAATTCCCTATCCTGAAGCTGAATGGCAGGACGATGGAGATCGAATCCACCTTTCACATGTATGTTCAGCCTGTGGTGCATCCCCAGCTTACGCCCTTCTGTACAGAGGTAAAGTGCAAAGGTTCCCTGGTGCTCCAAGAGTCTCCCTGGGAAGCAGGTTTCCATTGCACCAGGGACTGGGGTCACCTCTTCACGATGCAGCTGCAAGGTGGTGTGTCATGCTAGCCTTGAGTAAAGGAGAAGGGGAATATTTTTCTGTTATTGCAGTAGCATGTAAAGACCTCAGTTTGGATTCATAGATAATCTGTGATCTGCTTACTAAGATAGTTGTATTAACAACTAACAAATGTCTTAGCTGGGTGACCACAAAATAAAAGCATTCATGTTAGCTGATGCTCAAAATCCTGTGAGCTCTTGTGATTTTGCTGTACTGCTGTGTGGTGGGGAAGGTCAGAGAGAGCATGGTCTGAAGGGAGAAAATGCTGTATGGCTGCATGGTTCTGAGACTCTAAATGATTCTCCTGTGGGCCTGCATATTAGGATTTGATGAGTCCTTCAGAGTGGTAGGATGACCCATGTCTGTATTTTTAAGACTTTCTTTTTGATGTCGAGCTTGTGGAGTGCTTGAAATGATTGCTGGAGAAGTGGCCTTTTTTACTTGGTTACTCTCATTGCTGAGGACAGCTGCTCTTGAGCTGAGGCCACCTTTCCACAGACACAGAATGAAGGTGGTAAATGGGATCCCTGAGGGTTCAAAGGAATTGTGGGGCAGAGGTTGGTTTGGGTTTTGGCTTTTTTTGGTTGTTTTCATTCAACACAAAAAGTTAATTATTTTTCCAAGTGTGTTCTTCCTCTCTGTTGTAACCATCAAAACAAAGTTCCTTTTTTTAAAGTTCGTTTTGCTGTGAGCTTTTTTTCCTGTCGCTCTGCTGGTTGATTCAGTGTTGGTCAGCTTGGTGACTAAAGTACTGACTGTGGGAATCAGAGTATCTGAGTTCTTCATTCTGCCCCGAGGGTCATCAACACCATAGTGTATTTTCCCATACTTCTGTGGCAGGTTTAAGCCCTTGGAGTCCTTGTCCCACATGATGAAAAATGTGTTAGGTGGAGTCCCCTCCAGGACCAACCAGTCCCTTCCATATTTTCACATTGTAAAAACAAATACTTATTTTTATTCTCTTGTAACTAAAAACCATCTGAAAGTATTTTATTTAAACTTTTTTTTTAAAAAGTACTAAGCACAGAAAACATTATTCCCAGGAGAGCAGCTTTCAGAAAGCTATAAATGTGTAAGAACAGAGAGTTATAATGGAAATGGTTTTGCAACCTTCATGCTAGAAGCCTGGACAACTACTTTGGCTGTCCTTATTCCCCTGAGACTTGCTGGACATATGCTTGTACAGATGTGATAGATCTAACAGCTTGCACCTGATCTTTGCTAAAAACATAGAGTAGAGCCCAAAATGTCCATTTTGCATGTCCTCTAAATTCTAGAGAGAAGTTGTCCCAGAATTCGGTGACCAGAATTCTTTTTTCTGGAAATCCTCTAATTGCATCCTTGCTAAAACTGCAGCTCTGTTCTTGCACAAGAGTCTGCATGACTTGCATGGTGTGGTTGTCTGAGCTGAATACAGCCTCCAGCCTGCTGCAGCCTGGGGTCATTCAGAGGCTCTCTGGATTATGAACTTATGACCAAGACATTCAGCCCATCCAATGCTCCTTCACTGCAGTGCTGGTTTCTCTGTCTTCTCTTGGTCATAGGAGTCTGGAGCAGTTGTTTGTGTCTCTGCAGGTTTGTGTCTCTTGTGTGGGGCTCTGAAGCAAGCAAAGATCTCTGTGTGTATATGTGATAGCCATGCATTTCACAAGTCTTCAGGATGGGCATGGATGTCTCAGCTCAGCGTTGTGCTGCAGACTCTGCCACTGACCTTGGTCTGGCATTGTGTCCAGAGTTGGATGAATGTAGGCAGTGCTGAGGCCAGCAGGCAAAATGGTGGCAGAACCCTCACCCGTGTGTATCAATGGTACAAAAAGGTCCTAACTTGCCAGGTTTGGCAAGTCCTCCATTATTAACAGTGTGAGTTAGGAAGCTAGTTTTAATCCTAGCCTGGAAGTCACTGGCTGCTGGGCATCGTCCCACTGCATCTCTTGCTGCTTGGTGCCCATCATGGCCCCTGTCCCTCTTGGCTTGTCAATCCTCCCCGCCTGTTGTGGGGGCTGCCAAGAGGTCCAGGAGCGGATCATGCTGGAGGTGTAACTGGGCTTGTTGCTCCACTCTGTATCTGAAACTAAGTTTGAAACCCTGCCCAGAGAGCCACAGGTGAACTGGTTGTTCTGAGGACTTTACTAAACAGTGGCATCAGTGACTGATGCTAGGCAGGTGCAGGTTTCCTTGAGACTCCAGGGACACAGCCACAACGAGCTCCTGCAGAGCTGCTGCCTGAAAACCTCCAGCACTTGCCATTGACTTTCTGCTGGTTTATGTTTTCTGAAAAACACTCATTTTGCTAAATGCCAGTAAAGGGCTTTGTCTAGGCACCTCTGCTTACAAAGGGTGAGATTTATTGGCCTCTTTGTCTACAAAGAAAGACCAGACCTGATTATCAGATTGTACACCAGAGACAAGTGCTTAGGTAATCAGCAAACTGTCTTGGAGTAGAAATACGATGATTTCCCACATAAACTCCCTAGGAAAAGCACTGGTGTTGACATTACATGGGAGCCTGTCTGCTGTGCTGCTGATTTTCCCTCTCCCCTCTGCTTGCTGCCTTTTCTGGGAAGCAATAGAACTGCTTGGTATAGACTGTGTGGGAGGGTTACTGGAGTTGCTCAGTGTTACTCCTTGGGTCTGGAGTACCTCTCCCATCCCTCTTTGTTCTTTAACACCACAGCACAGCCTGGAAGGGTGGAGAACTTGTGGTCACTTTCAAGGCATCCCTTTGCTTATCTTTTGATGTGTCTATGCACCTCCTGGCTGCAGGAGATTTCTTCAACTCCCCACACCAGTGAGCAGGAGCATGTCTTCCAGTATTGGCTCACTCTGAGCCCTCATCTGGTTCCCTTTCTCCTGATTTACTTCTGTAGAACAACAGGTTGTGATTGGTTATGATGAAGGGTGGTCTGAATGTTTAGGTGGAGAAGGTGGAAAGTGCTTGCAGGTTGTTAAAAGGTGTAATTGGATATGAAAAGCTGATTACACCCTTTTGGAAGATGCAAGCGGTTTGTGTGGTGCCCAAGAAAGTTCATGCCAGAAGCTAAAGGAAAGGCTCTCTCTGTGCAGAAGGTGCTGGTACAGGCTTTTTCATGGTACTTTGCTCTCTTTTTATGATTCATTTTTATTGATTTTTTTTCCTGGAGAAATAGACAATAAAAGTACAAAAAGATAAATGCCTTATAGCTTGTTTATGTTCCCAAGTACTGTGTGTTTCTTGGGATCACCAGTGAAACTTTACAATTGTGCAGTTTTGTGTTTTTATACTTCTTCAAAGCTGTGAGGCCAGATAATGACACAGAGATCCAATACACTGGGCTGGGTGTGACAGATGGATGTAACTGATAACAGAAAGGATCATAAAGGGTGATGTAATAGAAATCTAGTCCTGTTGGAGCAGTCTCTGACTTATATTGAAATGCACCCATGGAGCAGGTATATCCCTTTGTATTCATGTGTGTGATTTTTGCAGCATATTTGTGTTTGGGGTATGCTCTTGTATGGATAAGTTGGTATTTTGCTTGACCTGGCAGGGAAGGAGAGAAGCAGTTTGGGGCAAGAATAAGCAGTAACTCTTGGTGGCCACCTTCACATTCCTCCTTCCTCCTAAGGGGAAATGTCTGGATGAGACCAATATACCCTGCCCTCCCATGGCATCAGTGCTCAACAGATAGTCCTGAAGGTACCTGGAGCTGTAGAAGCCATTTGCATTAGTACTGGATTAGATACCAGTTTTTATTGCCTGTCATCCTTGGTACAGGAAAGACATGGGCCTGTTGGAGCAGGTCCATAGGAGGGCTGTGAAGATAACAGAGGGATGAAACACGTGTTCTATGTGTAAAGGCTAGGAGAGTTGGAGTTTTTCAGCCTGGAGAAGGCTCCCAGAAGACTTTATTGCGGCCTTTCAATACTTAAAGGGGGCCTATAAAACAAACTTTTCATCTGCGCCTGTTGTGATAGAACAAGGGATAATGGTGTTAAACTGGATAACTAAGAATCTGGAAGAAAATTTTTACATTCAGGGTGAAGCACAGGTGTAGGTTACCCAGGGAGATAACATTCGAAGTTAAGTGAAACAGGGCTCTGGGCACCCCAATCTGGTTGAAGCTGTCCCTGCTCATTGCAAGGGAGGTTGGACTGGATGAACTTTAAAGGTCCCTTCCACCTCAAACTATTCTATGATCTTTCAGCCACTATCAGAGATTTGGTTTGAGCCACTGTCTGAGAGGCAGTGCCAGCATTTTGCAGTAGGTGATCTGTCCACTTCTGCCAGATGAATGCTTGAAAAGAAAGATGGCAAGAAAAGCAAAAAAACATGCCAGTGAGCTTTAAAAATTGCTCTAAAGAGCCGTGAGTTACTCCCCCAAATCTATTTGCCTTTCAAAGTGCAGAAGCTTGAGGATAGCAGCTCTTACCCAATTAAAATAGAGATTAATACAAAACCAATTTCTGGGATATAAAAGAGTGTCTATGTCCCTCCACTTTCTTGGAGGGCTGGAGGCTTGCTGAACTTGAGATACCCACCTAGAAGAGCTCTGCATTCTTAAAATACTTTCCCAGAAAGGTATATATTATACATTCCATGGAATTTACTATGAAAAAATAATCTTCCTACTTACAGCTTATTCAGTGAGTCAGGTATTTGGTATTCATTAAATGTAATTACAGTTTAATTGGAGTTTAATATCTTTTCTTTTTCCATCCTCCGAGTTCAATGCTGTAAGCCAAGAAGCCAAAGAAACTGAGAGGTAGAAACCATTTAGCTTCCCTCAGTTGCCCATATTTAATAAAGCAGAGCCCTGTGTGTTGTGAGCGGGCTCATTTTTACAAGTAGGTTGAGCTGGTCTGCATGGAAGAGCTACTCCTGGGTGGTAGTGAGACTGTCAGCACCTCTTGGCTGGATGCTGTGGCTTCCAGAGGCCTGGATGCATGTGCAAGCAGCAGGACATGCTCCTAGGTTGTGTCTGACCTTATTTTATGAAAATGTGTGAGATGTGTAGCTTCAGGAAGGGGCATATGAGTGAAATCCCATAGTGTGCACTTGTTTTAATAATGATTTTTTTAATTACTTGGGTGCATTGATGGCAAGCTACTGACCTCCAAAATTCAATATGTTAAAAGACAGTTTTGTCAGTTAGAAGGCAGACAGAAAAATTATCTATTTTCCATGTGCCTCAAGCCCTTCTGGGCAGACACAAGGAGAGGCCCATGAGACTGCATGTTTTTGTGCCTGTGCCTTAACTTCAAACAGCCAAGCAGTCCAGGAGCAGTCAGTAACACTATCTGCTGGCAGGATCTGTTCCTAAGAAACCTGCTGAAAACCAGAGTAGACAGGGTTCTGGATGGAAGTGCTTTTCTTCAGATTTCATTCCATTTTAAATACAATTTCGGAATTCAGAGGAATGCTGTGATGGACTATGGGAAAGCACACGTGCTGGCTGCCTGGCACAGGGGAAAATGACTGGGTCCACTCTGGGTCTTACCTACCAGCAGTTGTCTTTTTTATTCATCTAACACTGATCTAACACATTCATCTAATTTTGGTGTAACTGTAGTGGCAGGGGAGTGACCTGAGACCTTGGTAGTTACCATTTTCTGTGTACATCAAGGCAACACCAAAACTGGTGAAATGCATGTTGAAAAGGGCATCATGCTGGTGCATGACATAGTTCTCCAAGTGGATCCCGCTATGCCCAGAATTTAGTGGTTTGTGGTGTGGGTAGGAACCCTGTTATATTTCTGTCTTTGGGATGACCCTGTGGCTGGGGAGCTGCCAGGGTCGCTCTACAGTGGCTGTCTCCTCAGCATCATCCATGTGGGTCACAGGGGCATGTTTTGGTTGCAGAGAGATAGACAGGAGAGTAGACCTCTCTAATGATCTTCTGAGTGCTGCTCTGATGCCTGCTTTCTGTTTGTCTCTCATTTCAGCTGACTGGGATTATTCAAGGCATGGTGGATGGGCAGCCGAGCCTCCAGCAAGTGCTTGAGGTAAGCAGAGTAACCTTTAGTTCTCGCACTCTGACCTCTGGTCCTGTCGTCCCCTCTTCATCTCCATCCCTGCACCGTCCCCTTGCTGAGAATCGAACCGCGTAATTTGACTATGATTACAGCTTCATTAGAATAACATTTGCTGTCACATTGGTGACATGCTGCTGAGAGTATTGAACCATTGATCTGTCATCTCCAGCTGTTCATGTCAAGGGTGCTGACAAGATATCCAAACTCCTGCTAGTAGATAGGAAAAGAGATGATTCTTTCTTGAGCCAGTTTTAAATCACCAAGACATTGCTCGAGACCACTGTTCCTGGAGCTTCTGCCTTAGTTTCTTTTCTCCTCCCTCAGCACCTTATTAAATTAATTTTTCTACCTATTTAAATGCTCAATAATACATGTAGTATAGAAAGAAAATGCCTCTAAAATCTAATCTGGAGGGTGTGTTAATGGAGAGATAGCCCTAATAATACCCTCTGCTTAATGTTGAATTCCTAGAGTGTTTAAGGCTTAATTAGCTTGGGAGTATTTCTCCATCAATAGCTTTTGTTGGTAGTCAGATGGTGAAGGAAACCTCCTCAAGCAGAGCCCACTTGGGCTGCAGATCAGTGTTCGATGCATTGTCTCTGTCAGGATTTCCACTACTGTGTTATCTAATTGTTCCTAATCAGAATAATTGCAACAATTGCTTGTCTGAGGAAATCAAATTAAAGGCTTTAAAATCCTCCATGGAGACAGCGCTTCATAGGTGCTCATATCAGGGAGTTTAGAAAGGTTACTGCTGCTGTCCCCAGCTCTGGGCAGCCTTGTGCAAGGCTGGCTGGAAGATCCTGTCAGCCCAAGGGAGGCAGAAGTGTGGCTGAGAGGCTGGATACCGCTTTCGGGGAGAGCTTTACTCAGAGGGCTGTTGTACAATCGGTCACAGGAAGAAGCGTCGACCCCTGCAAGGGAAGGCTGCGGCAATGACGAGGCTGAAGACGATGTTCTGCAACGGTGACATCTTGCATCCATACAAACCCCCAGCTCTCCTTGTGCTCTCCAGAGAGCATGTAGCAGCCGTGTGTGTCCATAAGCATATGGATGCCTGTGCCTGCTTCCCCAGGAGGGAGAGCCCTCTTTGCCTGGATGAGTGAATGTAGATCGCAACTGGAGTATTCCAGAAAATGGTTTGTTCTGTTTCTATGGAAGCTTCCTAGAGCGTGGAAACACTTACTTAGAATTTTTTTTTATTTGGACCGAAAAAGTGTTCATACAGCAGCACATTTCTAGCTTAAAATGAGATTCAGGTCAGGCAGCTTCTGGGGCATGCTAGTTTGTTCAGGAGTGAAAGATACTGGGTGAGGGAGAAGAGGAGGGGTTTCTCTTGCTGAAGCACTGGAAATGCTGCCAGTGAGGCTGCATAATAGCAGCTCATTGCCTGCCACCACAAGATTTTGGGCACATTTGCTAGTTTTAGCTGGACTAACTGTCTGTGCAAGGGTTTTAGTATAGGTTAGTTCCTCCCGCTTAGTCTCTGAAGTGAATTGAATCCTCCAGATTAATGTGACCCATTTCTGAAGAGGATCCAGAACATCTGATCCTATGGGAAGTTGATCAAGAATAGTGGATTCACTTTAAATCCACAATACCCTGAACAAGCACCTCCTCAGAACTGTAAGGAGGAAAGAGAGATCCAGACTTTCCTCTCCTTCCTTGGAGTGGAAGGGTACATGTGGCTTTGCTTTTTACTGGTACACAGTGTGTGCCCAGCCCTTCCGTTTTTCCCCTTTCCCATATCTCCTTGGAGTGTATGAATTGGAATGTATAAGAAATGCTGTTGGGGAGGGATGCCATCTCAGGATGCCTGTGTTTTTTCCTCACTGGAGGGGACGCAAGTTACACTCGCTGTGAGCCCTTTTGGTACTGGGAGAGGAAAAGTGGAGGAGAAATGCCAGGTAACAGCACAGTTGTATCATCCTGGTAATGCTGCACAACTTCCATCCCTCCACAAGCAGAGCTGCTGCAGTGTCTGATAAGATCATCTCTGCTCTGGTTGCCTGATATCTCCTATCAGAAATCTTCAAAGGTCCAAACGTGCTGTTGTTGAGATGGCAAGCAAAGAGAGAAGAGAGAGAGAAGAGAGAGAGGGAGAGGGTGGATAAGATCACAATTTTCTTCTCTCTTGATTGCAAGCAGCTTATCTGAGTTTAACTGTTGTGGTTTGGCCTGTCTCTGCAAAACTCATCCCCTTTTCTTGCCTTCCTTTCAGAGGGTTGACGAGTGGATGGCAAAGGAAGGCCTCTTAGATCCCAGCGTCAAGTCAATTTTTGTGACCTGTGGAGACTGGGATTTGAAAGTGATGTGAGTATGGAAGGGGAGGGAGATTTTTCTGGGCTTTATTGCTTCATGGTTGTCTGTAGCACGTATGTCTTTGTCCTTGCAAGCCTCCAGTTGTCCCTAGTCATTGTTTCTTAGGAAAATTGTTTGCCATGCATAATTGGGAGTAGAGAGTTTTTTCAGAAGACAGGTGCTGAGCATAGTGCAGGATCACTGCCTAGGATATTCCCTGTAGTGAATGAATCCTTTCAGAACCCCAAGAAAGGTTTAAACTGGAGCTTTGTGATGTTTCCCCTTTTATCCAATATACTTTGCAAAGGGATGGATATTTCTGAGTGCGTAAGTGGAATTCTGTTTTTGTACACCCAAGTCAGGCGATGGTCCTTACCTGACTTCTGAATGCAAGGCTTTTTCTCTGTCATCTTGACACAGTAACTCAATGTGAATCACGGTGTAGTCTTTGGAACAGAATGCAGGCCAGGTCTGGCATGATTCATTGGTGTTCTTATTGTAAAAGTCAGCTTCACCAGCTGAGTGACAAGTATCAGATGGGGACCTGCACTGGGATCTGCAAGTGTTGGTGTATGTACATGTTTTGTTATGAAAACTGCTAGACCACAAACCTAAAAATGTTAGTATAAGAATGGAGTTAAGTGTCTCAAAATTAAATTAGTTTAATCTGTAAATTGTTTGCAGATCAGTGTCATATTGTGCTGGATTTCCTTGGATTCCTATAATCTCTCTTCCGCTTTTCATTTCCCCTCGGTGCTGGATAAAGACTGCTGTTGTTATCACACCAGTAAAGCATGGGCTTGACACGTGCAATGCTTAACTGACAGCCACAACTCGTTAGTAGTATTACTTGGTTTCCACAGTGACATTGGTTTCTCCAAGTTGGAAGCCTAAATAAACTGCACACAGCCTAGGAGCAATCAGCACCAGTTCTTCCTTGCAGAGTGGTGTGTGTGGAGTGGCAGCTTCTTGCCTTTCCTTGGTGTGATTAGTGAGACATGAGATACGGGGACCAAAGTTCAGCACAAGTGAAATTGGCCATGCTCCAGGTAGTGGGGTGGTATGTGAGCTTCTGAGTCAAAATCTGGGTCTGTGCTCAGGCTGTGTCCTGAGCTGGTATATATTACAGGTTCCTGTGTTAGCTGCTTAAATGGAGAGTGAGACTTATTTTTCTTTATGTAGCATGTTTAAAGTTCTATTAGAGACCAGCACAAACAGCTGCTGTGCTAAACTTCTGTTCTATTTTCTTTGTTCTTTACTCCTGTATTGCTGTTCTTAGAGTCCAGTTTACCACTTTTGGTGATGGTTGTAAGAAACAGTTATCTTTGCTCCAAGCATCGCTTTCACAATGGGCTGACAAGGTTCCCAGGTCATGACATCTTAACTTGGTATTTATATGGAATGAGCAACCTGGATATGTTGGGTGGCTTTTTTTTTTTCTTCAGAGCTCTACAGTGGGCAAATAGAGGTAAAGATGAGCCCCATTTCTGGTGAGCCATAAGGATTGTTGGGAGAGCTGGCTCAGCAGGACATGCAGTTCTGGAGCAGAGATACACAATTCACCATTTGCAGTGGTCTCTCGCATGGATTGTCCCTCACTAGTCAGCTGGAAAAGAAGACTCCACTCCTGGCCACGAGGTTGTAGAGAGTGGTTCATTTCTCCCTCTTTCTTTTAAAAAAATTTTTTAAGCCATTAACTTCAGAATTCAATCCTGAAGCATCTCCAGGGCAAAGGAGAAAATACATTTCATGTTCCCAACCACATGGATAGCAGGAGTCTGGCTGCAGCTGCTTGGTGAGTAGCGCATCACGCCGCTCCATCACCTATTGGGTGCTGCGGCGTGTAGCGTCACATCTGATTAGCACTGTGCCAGTGGATGAGGCTCGAGTGAGGACTCCCTGCCAGCTCTGACTTGTCTCATTTCCCATTACTTTTATCCGTCACCACAAATGCCGAGTCTCCCTCCTGAACTAATTAAGTTTGCGTGTGTTTAGACACATTGCCAAATAGGGTTTAGCAAAGCAGAACTGAGCATCTCTTTTTAAAGAGAGAAAGCAGAGAGCTGAAACAAGGCTGTTCAGACACGGAGGTAGAGCCTCAGAGATGTGGAACACCTAGGAGGTATTGCAGGGAATCAACCCATGCTCCCCTACAAGACTTGTGGTGTAGCTGGTGCCTTTGCTACCATGTTGAGACCACACGCTGGGTGCAGAAGGCACTGGGGAAGTAGAAGGGAGGCAGTGCTGCTTGTCCACATTTGGAGGAGTGTGTTGGTGAAAGCATTGCGTGATAGAAACCCGACCGGGTTTCAGAGGAATTCTGGACAGTGAGGTGAGTGCAGTGCTTCCTGGCTTAAGGAGCCGCTAGTTGTGGCAGCTCTGCTCCTAACTCTGCTCTTTCTTTTCTCAGCTTCCTTTGTAATGACAGCTGTTTGCACAGCTGCCTGCAAAGCAAGCAGCAGTCCTCTTACCTGTGCTCTTGAGTGGTTTGAAGTTCCTGTCCTTTATTGTCCTTAGCTTGGCTGGTTGGGAGCCTTGTTCCTGGCTTCTCCAGCAATGGCCTGGGCACTGAGTTTGGCTTCTGTCTGCATTTTCTGCTGAAGAGCTGAGGCATGGTGTCTTCTGGACTGGCCTGTCTACTGTGAGCGCTTCCAGTAGGTGCTGTTGGTAGGTGCCAGGGCACTGGAATGCACAGTGGGATAAGCAAGCTGGATGTGGGGAAGTGGCTAGAACAAAGAAGAGGAATCTACAAGCCTGTCAGTGATGGATATGGGCACAAGGTGGGCAGATATAGCCTGTCTAAGCCAGGAATTGCAGTATGTGTAGCACTCTCAGCTCAAAGAAAACCACTAGAGGAATAGCGATCGTCAAGGTACTGCTCTCTCCTGAGTGTCTGGCACTATCTGAGTCTTCAGGATTCAAGATGGAAATACAGCTGCTAGAGGATCAGTGAAGCCTCTTCTTGGCTCAAGGATCTTGAGGGAATGAGGCACTGCATGGCTATAGACCTGATTGCTCTTGAACATTGCTTATAAGACCATGGAGCTGTTTGTCTGGGTTCCCTCAGACAACAGGGAGCACTAGTCACAAGGAGCTCAGTGCCCAGAACAGGACACCAAATATCTGGGATGGGTTTATGGAGGTTTAGCATGAGTTGAGGTCCTGGGCCATGCTACCAAAGGCTTTGTCATGGGTGTGGTGGACCATCAGAAGGAGAGTCCCTATTGGAGGGATTTGGTTGCTGTTGGAGAGAGCCCATGTGTGAAAGGGCTCTGAAAAGGAGCGTTAATCCTCTACTGGCTGTGCTTGGATCAGTCTGCTTTCGGTGCTTGATGTGTGTGAACCAGGCTGGAGTCGAGGAGACAGCAGCCTTCCTGCCACCCCTCCCCTTCCCTCTTGTTAAGATGCAATTTCTTTAATGAGGAAAACCTCTTGAGTAGGAACATCACCTTTCTTGAAGGCTTGTCCTGACAAGGCAGTTCAAGCCGACAGAGTCGCATATCAACTTCAGCAAATATCAGTCACTCATTACAGAGACTCTTCTTCCCCCCACCCCCCAGCAACACCCCTCATTCCTAGACAAGGGAATGAATCACACTCCTGCTCTTGAATACATCATGACAAGTTGTGGTTCTAATGAGAGAGGGCCATTCATTCTGGGTGGAAAGTTCCCTGTGTCAACTCAGAAATGTTATTAATTAAAGAGAGCTACCTGAAGCAAAAGATGAAAGGACTACCAGACCTGCCAAGCTAAAATATGAGCGGGGATACAGCCTCGTTAGGCACATGGTCCTCGGGCCTCCGTGTGCTCAGCGGGAGGATTCCTTTAGCCTGTTGCAAGGAGCTATCCTCCAAGTTTAACAGCTCCAGGGATGGATTCAGATACCTGATGTACGTCTTCTTTAGTGCTTGGACCTCATCCTGCACCTAGCCTGGAACTGCCACTAGTCGTTAAGCAAATAGCATTGATGTAGCATTGGGTGGCAAGGGTAATGTGCCTCTGAAGGGCTGAGGGAGCTGCTGACTGCAGGAGACGGTCTTATTGGAAAAGAGGGTTCTTGGTGTCTGCCAGGGTTGAGCCCCTGCAAGTGTAAACTCTTTAGTGTGGTTTATCTCCTCTGAAATGTTGAATTGCCTCCCTCTGTGTATGGAACCAGTTTGCGGGCTCTTAAACACAATGTGAATTAATCTTGGCAACCAAAGAAGCATTTTTACCATGTGTTCATAGCTACAGAGCTGAGATACGGTGAGGTTAAGTGATACACTTCAGCTGTGGAGGGAGGCAGAGGCAGAGCTGAAGCCTCATGTGCTGAAACTCAGACCTGCACTGTAATGTCAAGAGAATCAGTTAATCCTTTTCCTTCCAGTTTTGGATCATTCTGCAAATGCACTGAGCATAGTTAAAGTACATGTAGGCTTTGGTCTATATACCTCTGACATGAAGATGCTTGCACTGCACTTAATGTGGCTGATCAGAACATGCTAATTTATGTCTTCACAGGAAACTACTGCTCAGAAGTTTTTTATTTTCTTAAAGAAGCGTTAAAAGGCAAGTAGTCTAATATAGTGATGAAAAACAGTGATGTGTCTTGAAATGTTATTGCCCTTGCTGCTCTTCCTAGGTTGGATATTAGTAAATTCTAAGCAGTAAATTATACCATTGCTTAATTTTACTTTTAATTCTTTCTTTGCAAGTTGCACAGGCTGGGAGGATGCTTGCCTTCTCAGACCACCTCCAAGTGTGGCGAGGGGTTGCTCTTTCTAGCCTTCTTGTTCTGGAGGTTTGGTTTGAGATCAGCCTTAGGACATGAATGAAGAAAGACTGATAGTATTAGTGTTCTTTGTGCATGCTCTTCTTTATCCTAGGACTGGGAGGTGGCCTCTGCTGGGGGAGAAATTGCTAATGGGCACTGGCTGGAGTGAGTGGGTAGCTGTGGGAAAAGGCAGCAGAAGGCAAAGAGTGGGCTGGTTGTGTGGCAGCAGGTATGTTCAGAATGTGGCTTTAAGAGTAATAACAAAGATTTGGTAACTGAAAGGTAACATAGTAACCTCTGTTTAAAAACTAAAAAAACATTTCCTTTCCAACTAAGATCTTTGGATTAGTTTGTAGTGTTGATTTTACTGGGGATCGTTTTGCAGACCAAGTCTATGGTGTATCTCTTTGCACGGTTACATTGCTGAAGGAAAAAGATGGTGCCAGCTACAGTGCTGGGATGGGACTGGGTATCCAGGGTCAGGAACCTTTTGAGTCAGCTTTACTGATGGAGTCATTCATGTAATTACATCCTAAAGTGCTTTGCTGGAGCTAGGTGAGGGAGCCTTGTGAGCATGCTCTTCTCTAGCATTTACAGGGAGTAGCACTGACTCTATTCACTTCAGTGACCCTGCAGTCCAGCTTTTTGTTTTTAAAGGAAATGGTATCACTTATGCAAAATAAATTTTGGATTTTAAGATTTCCCTACACTCTTATTTAAAATTAATATACCAAACTTGAGTTTTGTTATCCTTATTTACCAGTTTCTCTTTTCTTGCCTTTGTTTGAAATCATTGGTTGCATGGACTTCTGGCAAGTTATGTTGTCCAAGATGTGTCATTCTAGGAATGCCTTTGGGTTAAGCTTTGGACATGAAATCTTTGCTTAGGGATCATCATGCAATGGACTGTCACCTTCAGGTCTGCGACTTGTCTGGCACGTCATAGCAAAGACATTTGTCATAGTCAGGGCTGTACTGACCACAGATTTATTGAGCTATGATGCCCAGTGCACTCTGGGGAGCAGGACTCTGCTGCCTTGGAATTAAGATCAAACTTGTTGGAAACATTATAAAGGTGGTGAAGAAACTTGGAATAAATTTGCAGTGTAGGGGAGAATGAGACAGACATTGCATCAAGTGCTTTATTTCCAGCACCGAACCTTTGGAATGGAGTAATGAATGGAGAAGGTGAATTTTCTATTCCTGGGTATCTTAAGCTGTGTTTGAAAACAGTTACACTGAACTGGATGCAAGTCATTGATCTCAATGTCTTGTGCTCATAGAGTAAGGAACCATAATTCCCTCTGCACCAGGAATCACTAAAGTGAATTCTGTATCCAGTGTTGTAGTGAATTCAGGCAAAATGGTTTCAAAATCAATGGATCTATAATGGATACTTGGTAAAAAATACACCCTGGCCTCTGTATGAGAGCCCTCTCATAGCAATTCAGAATTGTGGTGATCCTGTGCCCTGGGGAACTGAAGAGCTGGTTGGCTTGGGAACTGCAGAGGATAACCACTGGAGGGCTGTTTGCCATTTGAATTTTGTTGTCTGTGACATATGTGAAAAACAGAATTAGCTTCACAAAGTGTTCATTTTCTCTTAAAACAGCTTAATTTTTCTAGTGTTAAGACAGCCATAGCATTTCATGCTGGGACTGAAATGTCAGCTGTCTCTCTTTGGATTCTTGCTCTTCTTTTACCTCTCAGCTGAAACAAAGCAGTTGTGTGTTGGCATCAGTGCTGCCCTCCCAGTGGCTTGACTGGGAGTGATGCACTTATGGCTTCTCTGCCTTGAGAGCTCTGCTTGAAGAATACTGCCAGCCTGGGAGCATCATCCTTCCTTTTTCACTTGCTCTACCGTGTGAGTCCATAGCTTTCTTGAAAACGTTTTATTTTGTTTGCATGTTTGTTTCCTGTTGGGAGCCATTTTTCTGGATGGATTCAGTCCCTTTCCTCCTGGAGCTTCTGGCTGGCAAAGACCTACTGGGCCATCTTGAGGTCATGCCTGGTATTTTCCCTCCAGCATATTCTCACATGCCTTGTCCAGCGACTCTGTGTCTTCAAGAGTGGATGTCTGGGTATGTGCAGGACTTGGAAGGACACTGGAGCTGCAGCTTAACTTTTTAGTCTGAGTCCATTCCATGTTGGAGTCGCCTTTTTCTGTGTTTGGCCAAAGTGCTGCCCTCAGCAGCCTGACACCTGACGATGGGTGTCATGCTGAGAGAGTGCTGTGGACCAGGTGTTAGCAAAGATGTGAGGCATATGGAGGTGGTACTAGAAGAAAGCAGAATAGAGAAGTCTGTGTGAAGAAGCAGGGTGATGTCCTGACAGGATTGTGTATGGGAAGCTCTTGCTGCCCAGGACTTCATCCTGCTTTGGTCCCACCAGCTTTGCCTCTGTTGGAGCAGGGTTTTCTCCCACCACCTACTCTCTGAGGCACCATTTTTTTCTCCATAGGTGCCTCTTGGTCATCTCTAATTTCCCTGCTTCAGTTTTTCAATCTGTGTGTTGAGCCAGATGTCAGTGTTGACCGTCAGCCAGTGTGCCAGTCATGCCTGGGCACTGACTGAGTTCAGTTCCTTCTTCCTGCCTGGAGTCATGTCTATCCTTGCAAACTGGGCGGATGGAGGAGGCTGGTGGGGGATTGCCAAGACCTCTCTTCCGGCATACTGTGCTCCCAGCTTTTATGGATCATTTAGCTTCCCAATGGCAGTCCTAATTCTTCACAGCATGTATGTGCCATTTCTTGATTATTAAAAGGACCCCTGAAAAGGGGCTGCCCTCTGAGTCAATGCTCTTCCATGCAGTAAATTGCAGGAAGGTTTTGCTTAGGCTGTGATGCTTCGTATTTCCAAATTCTCCCTCTGCTAAGAGGGTGAATAAATACCCAGGTCTTCCCATGGCTACAGGGACTGATCTTTGTGCACTGTCAGTAAGCAGGCAGGGGCAGAACACTTCTGCTGGGAGTAGTTCAGACTTGGAAATGCTCTGGAGGAAGTCCAGTTGGTTTCTGCATAGAGCTCAAGGATGCTTTAAGGGTTGTCTGGCCAGGTGTCTCAGTCTTTCATCTCTGTATATGGTGTGACACTTCAGGTGCCAAAATAGCCTCCATTCCTTGAGGGCCCAAGCAAGCACCATGTTTACTGGAAAAGGAGTGGTTACTACGGACTGACAAGTCAGCCAAAGGATGGATGGCTGCAGTTGTACACAGGTGTGGGTTGAATGAGTGGATGGATTGGAGGTGGTTCAAGGAGAGGTTCTTATCAAGTCACTGCACTGCATGTGAGAAAACAGAGATAGCAAGACATTAGACTCTGTATTTCAGGTGTGAGGAAGCTGCTGGGGTCCCCTGGCATTGCAAAATGCCAAGTGAAATGTTACTACCACACAGAGCACAGCAGTATGTTGTAGTTAATGAGTCTGGTATAGGAAGAGCACAAGTGAGAGGTCTGAAGGGTTAGTGTGCGAATGTGATAGGCGTAGGCAGGTGTTTGTCATCAGGATTGGTGCGTTTGGGAAGCATTGTCTAATGGCAAGACCACATGAAAAGAAATTGGGTCTTGTAAGGAGAGCACTAAAAGTCATCAGTTGCCAAAGTTGGTTTGCCTTTGCTGCATGCCTGAAGCAAATCGCTGGCTTAAGGAGCTCTAAGCACCTGGGTCTTGCACTGGATTTACAGGTAAGGTGAAATTTAGACGAGGCTAAGTAATTAATTCCTCCTCCTGTGACCAGGGTAGGAGATGATTCTAACTTGCCACTTCTCCTCAGAAGTTGCTTCAGAAGCTGGTAAGGACTCTGGTTGTGAAACCCAGGAAGCAAAGAGGATCCCTGGGTGCCTGACAATTCCTTTTCTCTGTTGGTTCTTTCTCGCAGGCAGCCTCGGGCTGCCTGTCTCTTTGTTAAGAGAGTGACAGCAATGTGACACCGTGAAAATAATTACTAACAAATCACGGTGGTGACTGCAAACAGCTCGCTGTCTTCAGAGGCATGTCAGGGAGCATTAGAGCAGGGCCGTGGGAGCGGCAGAGCGGCTAGGGGCTCTTTCTCTGCTCTAGGCTGAGGGGAGATCTTTGTAGACCTTTGGCGCCTGCCACCCCCACATCATTCCCTTTTCGTTGTCTCTTTTTTCCTTTCCTCCCTTCCCTGCCTTTGCCATCAATAATTAAGCCCATTAATTGTGCAGTGAGTTTAGGAAAGCTGCTAAGCACTGTAAGACAGGGCTTCTGCCTTTACTAGATTCAGCAACCAGCCACAAAACAGTGGAAAAATATCTGTGGAGGTGTCGTGGACAGAAGCACATCCCGTGTTTCCTATATTGCAGCCCTTTTGTGTTGCCCTGGGCAGTAATATTTGTTAGCAGCATGACCCTAGGAATTCATGGGATGCTGATACAGTCAGAGAAGAGCCCATGTCCTTGTCCTCAGAAGCCTCCAGTCTCAGTGAACCTGAGAGAATAGGTTTGTATTTGTGCAGAGCATCACAGTAAATGTGCAGTCACTTGGCATTTTCAGCAAAAAAGTGGGCAGAGAAGTGAGGACATTCCAGGATACTGTAGAGAGGGTACCAATCACTGTGGCTGAAGCTGCAGGTGAAGATGATCCTTCAGAGAATAAGCAGTGAACAAGTCAAGGGTGAGGAAGGTGGTTGGTACCAAACAGAGCAGCTGGAGGAATCTCTGCAGGGATGAGGCCCCTATGGCAGTATTGGGATGGGGGCCCTTCTGCAGGGCTATACAAACAGAGTCTGAGGGAAGCTCTCTCTAAATCTTCTCATTATATTGATATAAAGCTCCCTCCAAAGGGAGGGTCAAGCAGAGATACTGATAGGAAACTGGAAGGCAGCTGCTGGCTGAAGTGTCCTTCAGCAGCATTGATAATCAAACCCCTGGGCAAGCTTTGAGAGTGGAGCTCACAGCCTCCCTTCCCCGCCTTGTCCCTGGTGGTGTTTCATCTGCCAGTTTGAGAACGGGCCGTGCCGTCTGGCAGGTCTGCAAGGAGAAGCAGGAGGTGCAGATGGGAGCTTGCTCCCAGGCACCTGCTCTACTGCATAGCCTTCATTCCCATTCCCTTAGTTACTAAAGTGATTTTCCCAACTGTCACATCTGTAAATAATGCTGCTGGTGCATCTAGCTAGATGCAGAGTGGCGATGGAGGGGGGAGGGCTGGCTCTGAGGGTGGCCGTAACAGCCCCTCTCCTGACTCATACAATATTTATGCAGGGCTGGAAGTCGGCGGCACTGACCTCTGGGTCGTGCTGTTAAACAGCTCCCGCAGCCCCTGCATCCTAATTGCTGCACTTGTCCTTTGCTCTGGAGGATTCTCTGCTTATTCTCTCTGGCGAAGCAAATACTAATGGCAGCTTGTGCTTGGAGGTGGGGAGTGGTCTCATCCCCACAAGGAAAAGACAAACTTGTTTTCCCATGTGCATATGTAATTTACAGCTGCACAGAAACCTGTGCTCGGTCTACACAACTTGCCAGTCTCCCCACTGCTGCCAGCATGGAGGCAGCACTGAGAGCCCATGTTGTGTGTGTGATTTTGGATCGTGTATCATCAGAGGGGACAGGAAGGCGGTTTACCCCATCCCATTGGCTCCTTACAGGATTTATCTCTTCCCTTTAGAGGGGAGAGGGAGGAGGAAGCAATCACAGAAATCAGTTGAGAGAGTAGAACTGTATGATGTGGTGCGAGAGGAGGGCAGAGATAGTGCCAGGAAAGAAGAGGGTTTCAGACAGCATCACAAGGCAGAAGGGCATCTTTTCTTGTAGTTAAATGATCTACTTTATGAGTGGAAAGAGAGGTGATGCAGAAGGCTGGAGAAGGCTGGAGACTCCATCTGTGGGTGAGGGGCTCTTCCACTTGAAAGGGGTACAGCCGTGGCTGGAGGCGGAGAGGTTTTCACCTGGCAGACAGGGGTTTTCAGCTGATTCAAGTGGATCAAGAAAGCGCAAAACATAAAACTTTTGATTGCTAGAGCTGCCATGGCTTTCCCCCATGCCATTTGTTTGGCTCCATCCTGCTTGGGGCTTCACGTTGGGTGTCTGCGAGTCCAGTGACCTGACTGACCACCCACGTCCCTTATCCTGCCTTCCTGGGTTGGCAGGTCCCCTCTGTGACTGGAAAAGTGCTGTTCAGACTGGAGACTAATGGCCTTTAAGCGACATGATTGTATTATGTTAAGCGTCTATAGGCTTTACCATTAGGCACTAAACAGTTTATGACTCATAGCAGAGAAGCCCTTGTCCTGAAGAGTTTATGCACTAAATGGTCTGGACAGGCAAGGCATGGACGAGGCAAGGTTTCCTCCTGCCTGTTGCAGAGCAGGTCTAAGGAAGGACTGGGACAGGACACTTCTCAGTTCCTGAGCGATGCATTGCTGTAGGTCTTGGATGTTCAGATTTCCTGAAGAGAAATACTTCTGCAGTGGGAATTGTGCAATGGCAGGAGAATCACATTTAATTTTAACTTAGTTTTTGAGCATGTTTTGGTTTTGAAGTGGTTTAGATATGATGTGTTGTGAGTGCATCTGTTTCATCAGATATATTCTCTTATTCAGTGTGTAATTACAGTGTTCTGCAGGAGGAGTCTGAATGCTCCCTCTTAAAGCAGCTAGGATGCAGAGAACTAAGTGATTACTAAATTAGTGTCTGTATGAAAGACTTATTAAGAGACCATATAGACAGAGAAAGAACTGTGTAATCAGACTTCACTGCAGCATGAATCACAGAATAATTTAAATAGAGATCTCTAATCCAGCCACCTGCTCAAAGCAGAACTAACTTCAAACTTAGATCAGGTTGCTCAGAGTCTTCTCCAAATGAGTTTGAATTTCTCCAGGGGAGGACATTTCACCACCAGTCTGTTCCAGTGCTTTATTACCTGCATGGTGAAGAGTTTTTCCTGATGACAAATTGGAAGTTCGCCTGCTGCAGCCTGTGGTTGTGATGCGTGACATTCACTGAGGACATGCCTGTATGCTAGATGTACACAATATCCAATTTTATACACTCCTGTCCATAAGATGCTGTATAATGTCATGTTTAGTAAGCAGACTATCACACCCAGCTTATGTGTAGAAATCTGTTTTTAAGGGGTTTTCGTAGTGTCAGGTTTCCAAGGCTGGAGGGGCGACTTCAGCCTTGGAGGATTTCCAGTTTCTCTTTCTTTAGGAGCAGTGTCATGCATTTCTGATGTCAGAGGGAAGTCCACTTAGTCGTTCTCCTTGTGTAGAAGGGCTGTTGAGAGCATTTGTTCTACCCCTTCACCATTCTGGAGTAGTGCGAAGCTTCTGCCTGCTGAACTCCTAACCTCAGCTGAACTGTGGAGCCAGCAAGCTCTGGTTTCCTGCATGGTAATTAAGTAGTTATTTAAAATTCAAAAGGCTCAATTCTGATCCTACTCTCCCTGGCTGTTTACTAACTCCAGGTGGAGTTACTCCAGATTTACTCCTACATGCCTAGCAGCAGAATCAAGCCCAGTAAATAGAGCTATGAATCTTTTTAAGAGAAGCTGTTAAGCAGTAGCACATAGATTTATTGTAGCATCATGTGTGTGCAATTGTTGATGAACATCTTCTGTTGGTGGCTGAATACATGCTGTGTTACAGCCTTGCTTTTAATGTTGAGATAGCATCTCTGCCAGCATCGAGCTGACGCACAGACAGATACCCATAAAAGGGCCAGATCTCGCTTGGTGTTAAATGCCTTCATGTTTCATTAAGGTTGATGGCAGTGCAAGGCACACAGTGCTTTGCAGGACGAGCAAGTCACGAATGAGACACTTGCCCTGTGTGCTTTTTGTGGCAGAATTATGTTCCTAGTGTATACATTGCTCTGGTTGCAGTCTGGGATAACAGCCTTTTCCATTCCCTGGCTAGCTGCTTGGAAAGCATGGATGTTGAAGTTCTTCCAAATTTCTTAGTACCCAGCAAAAATTTAGAGAATAGAGATCAGGCTGTTAGCATGTGAGGGATGTTCAGACATTTCACCCCCTTTGCTGAGTCCTGAATGTTAAGGCTTGCAGCTTAACTTTTAGGCTTCCAGCTTAGCTTTTAGGCTTCCTAGGCAAAATTATGCCTGGTAGAGAGAGAATGCAGTGCTGTCCAGAATGTGCATCACAGAAAAAGAAAGAACATCTCAAAGTGCCAGGTATTAGCCTCGCTGCCTAGCCTGGGTTTTTGGCCTCATTACACTAATCCAATTAAAGATTGATGGGAAAAGATAACACACACTCCAGTGAAGGGGTTTGTGTGGCAACTGTTTTCCTTCCTGGGTAGCTGAAGTGGCCTAAGTTATGTTGTGCATCACCACACCTCCCCGGGCCCTGCAGACCCACTGGTGCCTCCATGTGCCGTGGTGTGTGCTCTTCGCCTGCATCGTGTCTCTCTTGTTACTAATGGAGCATGGATGCATTTTAGCTGCTGGTCAGCCCTCATTAGTATCCAGAGATGACAGGTTGACATTTGTAAAGAAGACTTGCATTGACCTTCATGTTGTGCATCGGTGCAGTTGCCATACAGTGCCCTGTGCTGGATGCTTCCTTCTGCGCTGCCTCAGGAATGCATTTGTGTTAGCAAAGGCACAGACTACTCTGTAACCCTTTGCTGCTGCTGGAAATGCAGGCAGTGTGTCTCAATGTCTCTGCATCCCTTTGCCCATCCCAGGACTGTTTGCTTTATAGCCTTCATGCATCCCAATCAATGGGACTGAGGGGTGTTGGAGTTGCACTTTTGGCTCCTTGTGGAGGTTTATTATTTGAGTACTGGGACTTTAATAAAAGACAATTTCATGCCAGTGGCAACGTCCCGTCTGCTTCCTTTTCCTGGCTCTTGTGTGGGGATGTAGGAGAAGAAAAGGCTGCGCTGCCCAGGCATCCCGAGTGCTGTCAGTTGCCTGTCTCTCCCCCGACCCACGCTGTCCCGGCTGGAGGACTGCTGCAGCTTCTTCAGCAATGACATTTATTAACAGAGGGGGCTTTGAAAAGAGGCAGGCTGCTCCTGCAAAAGCTTCTTGCTGTAACTCCGTCTCCCCTTAACCAGCCCGTCTGAGGCAATGGCTGCTGGTGTTGAAATTCATTAGTGTTTCCTGACAGGTGATAGAGGCTTGCTCTGTCTGTTCCCACTTCCCTGCTCTCATGTCCCCGCTTCATGCATGCTGTTATTTAAAGCTGATGTGTGGCTCATAGGCTTGTTGCACTGTGACAAGTTTGGGGGTGGTTGAGAGAACTGAGAGGGTGGAAAGAAAGCAAAGAGGGAGGAAGATGGGACTTGTTTCAGGGTTTCTGTGAAGGCCCAGGGCGTTTAAAATTCTCTCCAGTTGTATTGTCTTTCCACAGCTACTGCTTGTGAGTTTTATGTATAGCCATGCAGGAGTGGTTTGTCCTGCACTGATGAGGGGCAGAGAGAGATGGCACCATAGGCTTGTTTGGTTAGACTGTGGTGCAGTCAAAGGGCTCATTTGGTGGTAAACAAGAGGAGATGGGCTCTTGGCCCCTTGGCCAGTCTGTGGGGCTGAGGAGTATGTGAGTGGAGAGCCAGAGATCTGGCAGGGGGTTTGTCTTTAACTTTGGACAGAAGCATGTAGGGAGACTTGGCCTCTTTGCACTGAGTGACATAGTGTCTCCAGTGCTGAGGAGGAGACATCTGCCTGCCAAAGGCTTCAGTTACACCAGAAAGCTGTCCAAGTCTAACTTGAATTATTGGGGTGAGGGAGTTGGGGTTTGGGGATTTTTTTTGGAAGTGTATGTCAGCATGCTTTAGTTTTTACAGGCTGTAGTGTGACTTGGGCTGTTCTTTGTGCCTGGGTTGCTCTGCTCATGTGTGGGTGCTGTCAGAGGCCTCCCAGTCAACCTAAGGCTGCCTCTTCGGGAGGGTGTGAGTTTTTCTAAACTGCTTTAAATTCATAGCTTGGCCCTAGATTGTGTGGGGTTAAGTGCAGACAGATGCAGCTTTGCCTGTTATGGTGCTGCTTTTCTCCTAAAACATCTCAAGTGCCTTAGCGCAGGATATTATTCCCTTGCTAGCTGTCTCTGTTGAGAGAGGAATCCCAAGTTTTCCTCTTCTCATGGCAGACATCCCACTCTACATCAAGACAGAGCAGCACCTCTGGGCCACATGGTCCAGAACAACACCTTGGACAGCATTTCTTTGAACTAAGATGTCAGGCTGAAGTGGTTTTACAGGCCTTCTCTTTGGCTGTCACCTTGGTGCTATTGTGTGTTGCAGCATCCAAGCAGCTTCCTTCTTCAGTGAATGATTTCCAGGGCAGGAGCCTCCCAGACCTCTCCTTTGCAGCCCAGTGCACTGGAGTTGGCCAGGACACAATTAAAATGTTCTGCATTTCTTATAATGCGAGATCTCCAGGGCATGGATTTTTTTGGAAAGTTGAGATCAGGTCTATAAACCCCAAGATTTAATGTCTCTTATCTTCTCATAGAGGGACTTGTTCTTTTAACTGCCTCAGTATCAATACACCCAGTGTGTAGCAAGTGGCCCAATTTCTTTGTCTCCTGACATCCTGAACCCAGAAGCAGATGGACATTAACCAGCTCTGATTAGTTGGGAGAATCAGGCATTAATTTTTTATATGCCAGGACCACCTGAGTGACGGAAATCAATTACACCTGCCCCTCCTTCTTCCATATTAATGTGGTGGCTCTGAGCAGAGATGGAGGGACCTGTTGAAATGAGAAACCCCTATTTCTTAGTTTGACCCCCTAGATAATTAGGGTTAAATTGATATGCTATCGCACTGGTGACACATTTTATCTTCCTCTGTTTGTACAAGAGGATACAATAGTGGAGGAAGGACCAATTTGTGCCCTCCTCTAGCTAACCAGACTGAGATAAAAGGTGTCACTAGTACGATAACGTTCTTGCCTCATGCTCCTTTATTGTTGCTCAATTTGCCTTTTTTTTTTTTTAATCCTGTTCTTTTTCTTTCAATACCCTTGGTCATATTTTAACTCCATGCCATCGCATAATGACGCCCTGCTAAATGTGTGTGGAGATAGGCAACTCTGGCTGACAGCCTTCCCTGATAACCGAATTCCAGCCCATCCATCACTAGGCTGCTCTCCTTAACTTAAGGAAAGCGATAACTAAAGCAAGGCCGTTTATCACCGCCGAGCTGTGTGCTTCTTGCCACCCTGGAGAGAGCTGGCTTCAACAGGAGAAATGCAGCCATATCACCTCGCCTCCTATTTGCATCCCGTTCATCTCCAGGCCCCATTTACCCTGAAGGGTGGAGGGACAGGGCTTGATGGCAATCAGAGTCTGGGATGATGAAAGCTCTCTGAAAATGGTGCAGAGTTACCACTGCTGACCACAGTCTAAGAAAGACTTAGACTTCCTTGGCTGTTGGAACAGAGTGTGCTAGTTCTTTGCTGATGGTAGGACAGAGTACCAGAGCTGTATTGGAGGCTGGAAAATCCAACAGCCACTTTCAAATTCCTCTCTCTCAAGTGCAATCATACCTGAAGCCATGGCTGTTCAGCTGACAGGGTGGTTTTAAACTCCAGCTTCCTTCCAAGGAGTGAGTGCTTCAGTATTTGGAGAGGCAGTGGGACCTTGTTCAAAAGCTGGAAGGATCATGGGATGGTGCAAAATGCAAATTGTGCCAAATTGCAAAATGTGCCATCATTTCTCTCTTTCCTTACCTGAGGGAGGGACAAATCCTGAGCTCGCTGCTCAAGCTGAGCTGGCCTCAGTGAGCAAGGTTGACTGTGGCATGAGCTTACTGAGCATAGGAGTTTTTTTATCAAATGAGCTGCTTAAATGAGTGGTGGTCCTGCTAAATGGACTTACTTCCTTACAGGCAATGGCCACTTGTGTTCCCTAGGACAGCCGCAGATGTGCCTTATCCTTATTCATTCCAATCTGGAGAAGATGATGGAGAAACTCCTGCCTTGTCACCAGGCTGGCGAGTAGGGGGGACCACTGCAGCTTGGATGAGCTTGGAGCTGGGGAAAGATGTTCCTTCTCATAGTTACCTAGGGACCAGGTTTTTGTGCAGTGAAAGGAGAAACATACAGCAATCCTTTGCTATTCCTTGCTGAGTGGCTGTGTCCCCACTGGTCTGGAGCCACCAGGCCTGCACTTTCCAGCTCAGGGAATAGATTGATGTTTTGCTCTGTGCTGCCAACAGCCTGCCTAGGTTTTGGTGTGAATGTAGGTTTCCTAGTGCTTGAAAAACTTGGTGAAGCCCCTGTGCTGCTGATGTGAAATGAGGGGAGCATGAGCATGGAGGGGGAGGGGGAATGTCCTGAGGTCAAACGGCTTCACAGGCATTTTCTGGGGTTGTTACTTGTTTGCAAAAATGCATCATTTATTTAGTTGACATATTTATTTGGAGCATTTATTTTCTCCAATTAAAGACCCACTGTCCAGTGCCCAGGGCATACTGCCATCAGTCTCAGTGTGGAAATAGAACCAGACTGTCCAGTTTGCTTGGCCTTTCAGTCCCAAAGGGATGGCAATGTTTTAGATGTCATTCGTTGCACTGGGTGGTTAGCTGTCAATTCCTGTGGCTAACAAGAACAATGCTGCACTCACTTCTCCTGGGCCCTATCCAGATGTTAGATGAATTGATAATTATTCCTCTAACTGGAGCTAGACTGAGACCTATATTAATGAAAGCCTCTTGGGCTGGGAGGAGAAACTCAGGTTTTAGTAACATACCTTTTGCTAACTTGTGTCATCATTGTTTTTAGCTAAATGTGAGGAATCTAAAGAGAGGTTGAGCTAATCATGTGTTTATATTTAGACCAGTTGTTTATTTTAGATGTGATCTGTTTTAATTTGGGCACCAGTAGAAAGCAGCTTTCCAGGAGAAAGAGTTTTCTTAGCATGCTGGTTGGGGCTGATGGGGTCTATTCAGCTATAGGATGCCTTGGACATATGTGTATTGGCTGTAAAATGCATGTACCAGGCTGCTGTTTATGTGACAAGTGAGCAATTGTAAGGGGTGACTCCAGGTGGTTTATTTCAGTGTTTGCATCAGGTGAGCCATGCCCAGAGATGAGACCATGCTGTCAAGTTGCATTGCTTACTCTCCAAATTGCTGCAGTCCTGCTGGTTGCAAGCTTGTTCTTTTGACAGGCTTCCTCCTTTCAGAGAGTTTCCTCTTTATTCAAATGTGTTTGTATGACTTAAATTATCACTCCTAAAGGATGACATGTACATCTTCTCAGGACCAGGCATATGGGCAAAGGTGATACACAGGTGGATCTCAGTGTGTGCTGGCTATGACTGGCCACATATTCCTGGGAGATTCTCCTGGATATGTTCGCCAGCTTCCTTCATTTCCTTCCCATAGAAATGGAGGCATCACCAAGTCTACTCTGATACTGTACTATCCTGAGTCTCACATTATCTGCAAGTGCATTATCTGTGCTGCTTCTTCATCTCCTCACTGGAGAAAACATTTAGAGAGATGCTGGCCCGTTCACCAAAGGAATTGGGCTGGGCTGAGCACTAAGGTGCTGCCTGGAGTGTTGATCATGCACCCAAGCTCAGGGTGATGTATCCATTTCTGACCAGAGCTTGTTCCTGAATTTCAGTCTCGAGTCTGAAGTCTAGTCTGGGCTATTCACTCTTTCCTCTGTGGAAAGTGGGAGGAGACTTTGTCCTGGACATGGCAGTTTGTGTTGGGAGGTTTGAGCAGATGATGCTGACACTCATAGCTCTTACCTCCTCCTTTGCAGTCTCCTCCTACAGCCTCCATAAGCCTGAGGAAGTTGGGAGATTCCCCACCCGCCTCTATTTGTAAAAGCCGGTTCCTGGGGTTGTGACTTTTAACATGCACAAACAGCTCTAATTTAGTCATTTATTTAGTTGACATATTTATTTGGGATGTTCCTTTGCTTCAGTTAAAGATCCTGTGACCAGTGCCCCAGGCGTGTTCAGCAGTACATGAATGAACAAGATCCATCAATTACTCTTGATCAGATCAAACTGGCCGGGAAAAACTCGCATAACTCATGTCTCTGCACAGGCTTGACTGGAGACACACAGTTTGCCATTCTGCCTTCCCCAGCTGGAGGAGCATGTTGTAGCTCCCATGCAAACACACTGGGATCAGCACAGTATGGGAGGAACAGCTTTCCTGGGGTCCAGCTGTGCCTTCAGGCAGTCCACCTCCCTTACCAGTGCTGTTTTCTTTTGAGCACTATTCCATTGGCTCATTGTAGGAAGGGAGAGGGTAAATATGTGTGCTGGAAGCTCTGGCTGCTGTGCTCAACCCCCTTCTGAGACAGTGTGCAACAACCTGCATCTTCAGAGTTGTGACTGCTCTCTTCTTCCAAGCACCTGCTTGGAAAACAATCTCTGCTTTCTTAGCCCTACAGCATTGCTATCCAAAACCGGAATACTTTGGTGTCTCCTTCCTCCCTCATACCTCATTCAGTATTTTAACCATAAAGGCCAAATGCAGAAGCACCAGGGCAGGACAGGTGAATTGTCAGTCTTCCTGTCTTGCCCTTTAAGCTGCTGGCTGAGAAGGATGTTTTTTCAGGGGTTTGTGATGAGTCCATGTAGCTAAGGACAGCCCACATACTCCAGTCATGTTTGCGTGTTAGCCACTGTGGAGAAAAGCTGAGCACTGCACTTGCTGTTTGAAATGTTCAGTCTGAAAGATTTCAGCAAACAGAATGTAGCTGGATGTGTATAAGTTTTAAGCCAAGCTGCACTGTCATGCCAAGAGCTATGGTCCTTCTGATATGCAGCTTGTTAGATCAGGCTTGAGGGTCTCTTCCATCTCTGAACAAAATGCACTTAACAAAACAGAGCTGGTGTTGTCAGGACACTGATTGAATCAAACTTGCTCTCTCTTCTCTCTTACAGGTTACCAGGACAATGCCAGTACTTAGGGCTGCCGGTTGCTGATTACTTCAAACAGTGGATTAATCTGAAAAAGGTACTTCTGTGCAAACTGCCATGGTTTCTGTCTCACTCTCTCCCTCCTCCCCTTGTCCTTCACTTTTCCTCTTTAAGGAGGTGTCTAATAACTACTGCTGTTTTGCATTGAAATGAGTTATTTCCTCAGAAGCTGGGCTGAGCAGTCCTCCAGCTCCCTATTGTGTCTTGTCTAATAGAGTCTTACTGTACTTGATGGGATGTGTTCTGCAGCTGGGGAAAATCCCATTGTGGCAGGCACAGTGCAGTGTCTCTGCATAATAGTGGGACACTGTGAGGCCCTGTTTCAGTGAAGGTTGTGTTGTTTCCAGTGTTGCTGGCCTTACTTTGTTTTGCAGACATATAAGGCTCCTACGAGTATGGTTCCCTTCAGATCAAATTCTGGTTAATAAATGTGGAAATACTCCAGTATAAAAATCAGTTTTTCCTTTTGTTGTGTGGAGAATGGAAGGTATCTCAGCAGCACATCCACCTAAGAGACCAGTGATCACTTTATTAAGCAAAATGCCTTGCCTTGCCTTGCCTTGCTCCATGCACTGGCTGGTTAAAGAACAGTCTGCTGTGCCTCCACAAGGTCTCCTCTGGCACAGCTGCTCCATTTGCAAAGAAAAATGTAGTGATGCTTTAAGTCACAAACCAAAGGGAAAAAGAAAAGAACAAATGTGATTACAAGCAGTGGCAGGGTGAGGGAGGAGGCTGTGGTCTGTGCACATGAGAAGACTGGGGTGGCCCTCCTGGTTAAACATCTGGATGAGTAAGATTCCCTTCCCCCATCTGATTTAGTGCTTTATTTGGGTTTCTGTGCTTTTCCTGGTAATTAGGGGTCTCAGTAAGTGAAATTTGCTTATAAACAGCTCGTTATTCTTGTGGGCTTTTCTTTTGTTCTTTTATTTATTTATTGTTTTAAATGGAAGCATGAGTGACAGGCTGAGTGGCCACAGAAGGACAATTTGCATGATCTGTTCCATCAAATAGGGTAGAGCGTGAACTTAACAAGGGATGCTGGCAGCACATCCCTGGCTGAACTTGTCAAAGGGTCTTGTATTTCCCTGCTGTCAGAGCAAATCTTTTGGCTGATTGCTGGTCCTTGGTAAATGAAATCTGAAAGCACATTGGGGCATTCTGCAGTTCAGTGACCATTAATGATCGCCATTTGAAGTTCACTAAACTTCCGGTGAATGGATAGCAGCTATGTAACCAGCAGGTTGATGGCTGCAGAATAATAATATTTAAAAAAAATCCCAGTGTTCTGTGATGTTTGCTAAAAGTAGGTTGATCCAGCTGTGCTCCTCCTCTGGGCATCTGGATGAATGACTCACGGCTCTCTCCCATAGTTCAAGGCTCACGGGTTTAGTGTGTTAGGAGCTGGGATTCACCATAACGTGGATGTCCAGGCAAGTGGCTGTTCTTCAAGATGGGTATTCATGTATTGCACATCAGCAAATGTTGTGATACTGAACTGGGGGCTGCTGAGCATCCATGAAGTCCCAAGCACAGTGAAGTGTTCCCCTGCTCAGCTCTCTGAAGGGACTGCATGCTGAGCATGTAGAATGGGGGCACACGAGTGGAGGGATTCTCTGCAAGTTGTAACTCAGAAAAGAAAGCTTCAACCTCCTTCAGATGATGCAGGGAGGGGATGTGAGAGAGGCGTTCGTATTCCTCCAACCCCTGTAATCCATTAAAAAAATTATTTTTTTCACCACTTTGATATCTGACACCCTCTAACACAGTGTGGTTCCAGGGACCCCATGTCCCTCTGAGAAGTGACTCATGCTGCAGAGGAGGGCAGGGACCTCTCCTGTCCTGTGGCTAAGAGCTGCTTTTTCTGGAACTTGCTTTTACCATGCAAGGATCTTTCCATGCCACTCAGTGCTTTCAGGTGCTCATGGGACAACTGCCTGTGTGTTTTTACAAGAGAGGCTTTCCAGCCTAGATAACCAATTCTGTCCAAGCAGACAGACCCAATGGAGCCTCAGTCTCTATTGAGTGAGCTCCCAGTGTGAGACAAATGATAGCAGAAAGGTAACTACACCCTTTTTTTTTCGCTGCGTAGCTCAGGTGGCCCCTTTTCCCCTCTCTCTTGTATGTTCCTGACTTAGAAATACCTCCTAGGTTTAGACTGCCTCTGACCTGATCCATGAAGTGAAGGTGTTGGAGGGTGAGCAGGGGGTGGAGTGTGAAACTGATGATTTCTAGGTCATGGGTAATGCAGAGACTTGAATGTTTCAGATGTCAAGAAAACGGGCACATGTGACAGAGAGCAGTTACCTGCAGTTTGGCCCCACCTGAATCTTCTGTCCCTTCTTTAGGTCTCTGTTTGTGAGCAGTAGATAACAAGAGGACCTTTCTGAGTTAGGGAGCTCCTTCTGCAACTACCAGGCAATGCAAGAGTAGGAATACACACAGACATGGTTTTGTACCTATGTATAGTGCAGTAGCAACAAAATACACTCCCTCTGCCCCATGCACGCACAGATTCTAGTCTTCTTTATCTCTGTTCTGTATCATTTTAAGAAACAGTCCTTCTCTGTACTCCCTCTGCCAGAGCATGGAATGCTCCAGAGCTCAGCAGTCCTTCTTCCCACAGTGGTGAGACAGTCTTTCTCAGGGTTAATTCAATAATAAATTCCTTTCTTTGTCACTGCTATGCTGAAGGAGCAGTTGAGGCAAGAACTTTGTGCCTCCAGGAAGCTTTCACATTTTCCAAGACTTGCCTGTCCTGCAAGCTGAGGACAGGAGTTGTCCCTGCTAGCTGCCACCCTTGTTTTGCCTCAGGCAAACCTTATTGGATTGATTTGGCCATGCAGGTGATGGTGATCTCCACACTTGATTGCTGCAATAGTGGCCACAGTGTCTTGGGATCTGTGAAAAAGCTACTGTGGAGGACAGGGGGGGAAAAAAGCTGCCTGTGCACTTGACTGTGTTTGCTGAAGTTTTACCTTGCCCTATGCCCCCCCAGCCTGCTAATGCATCCCTTCCATCAAGCCTGATCGGTGTTTGCTGACATTTTTAATGTCACTGAGCGATCTTGTATCTCTAGTGAACTGTCAGTGTAGAACTGACTCGGGGCAGAGAGTTTATCATGTTCTTCACTTCGATTAGCTCAGTCTTGTGGGAGGGCAGCAGAAAGCAGAGGAGGCTTTCTTTGAATGCTGCAGCATTTCAGATATCCCCCTAAACCATCTCAACAGAGAGCCACCATCCCATCTGCCAGTTCTCCTTAGGTACCTGTCATGTCGATTTGTAGAAGCCCCTTGGATTAGGACTGAGGTGCAGAACCTGAGCTACACCACTGGAGCTGGATGCCCAGGGTGAAAATAACAAAGAGTGCTTCATGACAGGAGAGAGGGGCACCAGTGGAGTAATACATGCAGAAAGCAAGAGGCTGTTGGGTCAAGATTTATGCAAAAACAAAAGCTGCTGCAGCTAAGAAGCTACAACCAAGCTGCTGCCCCAAGAGTATCTTTAGGTAGCCTGGATAAATTCATTAGTGCTTATTCTAACACAAGGATCAGCTCTCATTTGTGCTCCCTCTGCTCTTTCAGGAGCCTCTGTGGTTTGTTGTTCCAGGTCCCACTTGAGTTAGCAGCGTGGTTGGTCCTGTGATGAATCCTCACCGCCGGGACTGGAGCCAGTGCTGTGTTAGGCTGAGGACATGGTGCCTGCAATTGCAGGGTGGTCAAGAGTCTGAGAATGGGAAACCTGGCAAGCAACAGGAATGTCAGCACCACCAGGCTGGGAGCACATCACGGAGAGGGGAGTGATTTGGTGGAGGGAGGAGGAGGAAGAAGAAGAGTGAAGACAGATTTTCTGACAATGGGCTTGTGCAAGAAAAACACTAAAAGGATGATGAGGGTGTCAAAGTGGCCAAACCAAAGGTCTAACATGCCAGAGGCCAGTAGCTGATGCTTGCAGTTGTAACAGGGAGAACATGGCTCCAGTCAGCTTTCTCTGACTTGTCTCCTCAAGGATTAAGAGCTGGCAGCTGTCTCTGGACCACTGTGTCTAGCACCTTTTGTTTTTTACCAGGTCTAACAGAAACCTGTACATTCTTTTCTGAATCTGCTCATGCTTTTAGTTTCTTCAGCATCCTGCAGCAATGACTTTTGCTTTTTAATTATGCATCAATTATACTCTGTTTACTCAGATGTTGTGTGAAAAAGCAGATCACTTTTATTTCTTGCAAACCTTCTATCAGATCATTTTCTTGGGCCTAGGTATTGCATTGTGTGAAAGAACAAGTAAGTGTTTCTAGTTCTTCTCCATGGTGTTATTAGAGACTTCTGCCATATTTTTGCTTAATTGTCTCTTCCAGCACAGCAAAACTTGTCAGAAGGCACTTGCAAGCTCTATGGCTCTAGAACTGGCTTGTGGAATTTATTTTTAACACTCTGTACACTATGCTGATCGTCCATTTTTTGTCTGGATGTTATGCAGTTGAAAAATAATAGGAGTGTTTTAGTGTCCACTAGGGGTTTGTTTTATTCCTTCTTTTTCAAATTATATTTTATTTATTTTTTAAAAAAAGACAATCTCCATATCAATCAGAGAGCTGTTCCTTTCTCAGGATGGCTGTCCTGGCATGTTTGACCATTTTTGATTTCTGTTCACAGGATGCAGCATGTCTCTAGATACAGGAATAGTGGTTGCTTTAGGAGTGACAGAAAACTGGTCCTATTTTTGACATCCTCCTGAAATCCAAGAGAGTTTTTATAAAAGGCAAGAGTTGAATGCTGTGTGTGAAGGACTGCAACTTTCCTTCTCTGGGCATGATGAAACAGAGTTGTCAGAGCCTTGGGGAGCACAGCATGACTATGATGGGGTGCCATGGCTTTGCACAGAGCTGGCCTTTTCCAGGCCTAGCCTTTATTGATCTGTAGATACTTCTGGTTGGAAGCAAACTGTTAATACACATGCACAAATGTTTTAAGGTCACCTACTTGCATTGTGAAGTCTGACAAAGGAAGCATGTAATAGGATGTTTTTGTTAATATTTGGCTACTAGAAATAAACATCTTAAACAAACAAAGATTTGCTAACAGCTTTCTGTCTCTCCTCTGAATTGACAATTCCTTCTGCCTTTGGTGGAGGAGGAGGAGCTGAGTGCTTCTCAGGCACTTAGTGCTGAAGTGTCTTGAGTGCTTTGGATGAAAATCGTTGAAATGAGCTGAGAAATGGTTTGTGTTTTAACCCATATGCCTGGAAGTTGCTTTTGTGAGATCTAACTTCTTGAGGACTTGCAGTGATTGCTATCAATTGCCTGTTTATTGAGTTACCGGCTGCAGGAAATAAAATGCCTAGTAAGGCTAGAAATGCCGGAGGAGTACTCCTCGGGCAAGTGCTTCATGGCCAAAGCATCAAGCACATGAATAGATGTTGCCTCTTAACTGTGAGGAACGGCTCTTAACACCCCTGGTGCCCAGTGCTTTGCTGGTTTGCGGAAGGGGTGTATGTTCTGAGACTGTCACACCTTCCTTTGGTGGGGCCTGGGCTTGCTCCTCACCCCATGTTCAGAACTCTTGGCTTTGGAAAGTCTCTCTCAGAAGGCAGGAATAGGAGAGATTGCGAAAGCAAACAGAACGAGAAGCATGACTCCATGTTTCAGGGGAATAAGAGTATCTCTTTCATGGAGATGAGGAAAGAAAAATGTCTGTGTGGTGGCATTGGTTCATAGTTGGAAGGAAATGGGAGGAATTGCTTATAACAGCGAAACGGCTGTGTTTAATAAATACTTCGAATTTACAGAAAGGCAGATGTTGCCACATTGCTGAGCAAGAGGTTTGCTGTTACAGCACAATTTTCTGATAAAGTTAAGTGGTGACTTTTGGTTCGCATTTTGCGTGGTGGGTTTACAGGAGTTTTGAAGAGCTGGCAGAGATGCCCTGGACTATTAATAAGTCTTTGAACATAAGGGAAGTTCTAGAGAACTGGAAGAAAGCTAATGTTGTACCAGTAATTTAGAAGGGCAAATGGGATGACCGATGGAGTAATTATAGCCGTATCATCTTGACATTAATTCTGGGCAAAGTAATGAAAAGCCAGATATCATAGTTGATTAATAAAGAATGAAAAGAGGGTAATATAATGCCAATCAATGTGGATTTATGGAAACTAGATCTTTTTCAAACTAACTTGATATTTTTTTTATGAGAATACATGTTTGGTTGATAAAGGTAACCATGTCAATGTAATATACTTCTGGAAGGCATTTGACTTGGTACCTTATGACATTTTGATTAAGAAACAAGAGTGATACAAAATCAACATGGCACACATTACATTGATTAAGAAAGAGCAAACTGACAGCTCCTAGCATTTAATTGTAAATGGATAATCATCATGGAGTGCATGCCTTCCTAGTGGGGTCCCACAGGGATCTATTTCTCAGACCTCTTGTATTTAACACTTTTATCAATGCCCTGAAAGACAACATAAAAATCATTTTCGATAACATGTGCAGATAGTGCATCCAGGAGGCAGCTGCTGTTGGATTTATAAACTGGCAATGGTGGATAGGAACAGAGGGGCCGGATCATTTCTTTCTTCAGGACTGTTTGACCAGTATGGGATGCTGTGTCCCATCACAGCATCAGAAAGAATTCTGAAAACTTGAGAACTGAATGAGAACTGCCAGACCCATGGAAACACTCACCATGCAGTAAAGACCCTGTGAGCCATTTAGGGTACCAGAGAGAAGGGCAGATATCTAAAGGGAGAGCCAAGACATGGCAAGAGGTTCCTTCCCTCTAGCAGACGAAAAAGCATAAGCAGTTCTAGTTCCCAGAAGCCAAAGGAAGGTAATTCAGGTGCAGATCTTTACGGTGTGGGGTAATTACCATTGGAACAACTTACCAAGGGCTGTGGTGGATTCTCCTGCTCAGGAAGGAAGGTTTTTTCCTAAAAACATCAGCTCTGGTTCAGGCAGGAATTTGGGGCAGTCTTGTGGCTTTGGTCAGGCCGGCTGATCACAGTGGTTTCTTCTGCTGTGATGATCTCTGACTGTCTGTCTTGGCATAGCTCTGGTTGCTCTGTTCCCTTGTGGTGAGAGTGCACTCTGGGGCTCCTGACTTGGAGGAGCACAGACAGCACAAGCACCATGAGGTTGGGGATGAAGGGGAATGGCATCCTGGGGAATGTGACACCTCAGGAACGGGCAGGGTAGCCCTCCTGCTCCAGGGCTTGAGCACGGCAGCCATCCAGGACTTCTCCTTTAAATCTGTCGTGGAGCTGTCTGAACTCTGAAATTTCTTTCACTCTCTCCCTCGCCTTGTTAACATGTGTTGCCTTTGGGGTAATCAGGGAAAAAATATTATGTCCTTTTACAATTACCGGGTTTTGGAATATTAAAATGTCTCTCTGCATCGGCAGTGTTATTTTGATTGGTATTCTAACCTTTGACTAGCCCATAAAGCGAGCCGCTCTTCAAGCCAATATTGCAGGACTGAAATTTAATTCCGAAATGATTCCAGATAATAGGGAGACAGATAATATATGCATGAAGGATATTATGTTTGGACTAAATGCAGCAGGGCCAGGGCTTGGGAGTTGAATAATAGCCCAGAGTGAGTTATAATCTGTGGGACAGAAATACCTTACTGTCAGGGCCAGGAGAGGAACTCTTAAATCAAAGGGAGGGAGATGAGGAGGGAGTCGAGGATAGTCATCTCAAAGGAAAAGGGCATCCAGGAGAGGCCTTAAAGGAGCAGCCCTCTCTGTCCTTCTGCAGAGGAACTTGTCCTTCCTTTCTTATTTAACAAGGAGTGCTGCGTAAAAACACATTTCCAAGGAAAACCAATAAGCAAGAGAATCTGGAAGTTCTTGTCAGTCTTTCCCCTTTTCTCCTCCTGGACTCAGAAGAAGGTAAACGATGGGTTGATGCTTCAGTTTCCATAGCAGTTGTAACCAGAGGATCAAGGAGCTGTTGATATGGTGGGTTTGCAAGGTAGAGTGCTCATAAAATGCAAAGTAACCATCAGGGTTGGTTTCGACATACATTTTCAGATAAAGCAAAGGAAGCAGAGGCACAGCATGTGGGCAGCATGGACAGTAGTTGTTGTTCAGGGCTGTGTCCTTGACCTTCTCAGCCCAGGAATTGCTGTGTCCCTCCCTCAGAGCTGCTGCCAAGGCTGGTGGCTGAAGACGCAGAGCAGAAGTATTCTGTGTGACAGCTGAGGTACAAATTCAGTGCCTTTTAAATACCGAAGGCTTTAAGAAGCACCATTTCCCTCTGGACTTTCTCTTCTAGGGAAGCAAACTTGGAACTTTTGCTATTTACTCCTGCTATTTACACTTTGTGCTTTGTTGGCAGCTTGCAAGCATGATGGAGCAGTCAGCAAGGTGTTTTCTGCTCTGTAGAAGCTCAGTCCTATAACTTTAACCTGCTGGGCAAGGCATTGGGAGTTTTCTGTAGCTAGACTTTGCAAAGCATTGCAGATGGCCACGCTGCCAGCTGTCCTCGGAGGAGGGGAACTGAGCAAGCGGAGATGGAGAATGATCTCTGCTGCTGGGGTGACACAAACCCATGTCAATATAACAGGCTTTGGCTCAGTGACACAAGCTTATAGTTTCAAAGTAATGATTCCAGCCTTGCATTTCATTTCTTTTTCTTGCAGTCTCAGGAGCAACTTGTGCTACAGCTGAGAGGGGCTCTAGATGCAGCCTAGAGGCTTCACTGGTTTTAGATGGCTTGAGTGATAACATACATACCCATCCCGGGAGGACAGAAATAAGCAATGTCCATTTTCACTTAAATGGTTTTATGTGTTTCCCTTTCCTTTTTTTTTTTGTAGATTTTTTTTAATTGCATCCTAAAAGCACAGGAACAATTTTTTTGTAGAATGTGTGAGTATGAATTGTTTGGAGCAGACAGAAAGATGCAATACCCAGAGGGTTAATGTAAGCTCTTGGTTTTGGTTCACCAGAGAGTAGCTAAGTTTCCTAGCTTGCAAAATAGTTTAGTAATTGCTTTGAAACCTCACACCTATGTGAAAGAGCTCCCTTCTTGCTGCCAAACTCATGCCAAGCAGAAGTCTGTGGTCTGGGCACATGCAGCCTGTTCATTGCTCCCTGGCATGTAGAGTCTGCTGTGTGGATAAAGGCAGCTTCTGATAAAGTCCTGTTACGTGGAAGCTATTTAGAGCTACTCCAGGACAAAGGGGACTCATGAGTATTTTGGTTTTATTAAGCCTTTCCCAAAGATTCCTTTCATCCTTCTGTCCTTCCTGTAGCTGTCCTGCATGTGTTCATCTCATGGCATCTCACAGACAGGCTAACTTCTTTACCGTGAGGGGTCCTTCTCTTTTGCTAATACATAGTAAAATGCACTAGGTACATGTTAAAAATCTCGCCTCATTTCCTAAGCAGGCCGGTTTGCAGCCTAGTTTTAGCCTTTGGAACAAACCAGTTTTGCATACTTCATTCAAGGAGGACCTGGCACATGTGAAAGAACCCAGAAGAAAACAGAAGAAGGGTCAGAAAGCAGGAAGATGTAACCTCCAGAGGAGGATTGAGGGATCTGGGATATTCAGCCTAGGGAAGACTAAGCAGAAGTAATTTTTGAGGAACGAAAGTGCTCAGAGAGAGGAAAGGAAAAGTTTATTCTACCTAGTTGTGGTGGACAGCTCTTGGTCATGTCCTTACCTGCTGCAAGGAGATGAGCAAAGAGTCTTTGTGAATGGAAGTGAAGATGTGGGACCTTTAGCTCTTGGGAGTTTAGAATAATCTGATGGGGATGGTTTGGGTGGAGCCAGTCCTGCCTTGAAGCAAACAGTGTAGGTCATCGTTTCTCCCCTCTTGCCTGCCCTGTGTGTTATGACTTCCTTCACCTTTGCATTTGGGTACAGGCTGCCTGCTTTCCTTGGAACACGTCACTGAAACTCAGGAGTATATGAGCAGGGAAATAAGGAGATGGTTACCTTGAGTGCCACAGTCTCCTCTTCTGATGCTGTCTGCTCAGATGCTAGATGTTTGTACTAGGAAAATCCCAAGACAGACTTTATTATTTGGCAGTGCTTTTGGGCTCCAGCAAGGACCAAGGACTCCTCGTGCCACATGTGATAGAGAGGTCTCTTGGATAAGGCTGGAAGGTTCTTAATCAAGAGAAACTGAGGAGGACAATTACATTCCTTGTCCCTGTGCAGCCTGCAGCTTCTGGACAAAGCAGAGTAGAATTTGTTGTGTTTGAGCTTTTTTTAACCAGGGCAGAAGCTTTGCCTTCTAGATGAAATTCTAAGCAGCATTTTGTTGAGTGCACTGCAATGGTCACTTTACTGAAAGCATCCTTGTCTATGCAAGTGGTTGGAGGCAGGTTGGCGTTTGTGGTTCTTCCTTGTGCACGTTGCTGTTGCTGCAGGCAAAAGGCAGAGGAGCAGCTGCTCAGACCTTGCGTGCTGCTCTTCCTGCTGGGTGCCATATTGCCCAGCTGCACCTCACTGTGCCCGTGCTGGGGTATTTGAGCATCTGTCCCCTGCACTGAGAAGACTCCTGGTTCCCATCTGGCCGTGTGTGTGCTGCTCTTGAGGTTAAACGTACTGCTTAGACCTTTGCTCCATGAGTCTAGTTGCTGCTTGCAGGTTGAGGAAGGAGCCACCTTGGTACTTCTAGTCCTGCCTGTTTATGGGGAAGTGTGCTATAGGTGCCAAAGACGAAATTTGGAAAGAGCTTGCATCCAGACTTGCCTTGTAATATGCTCTTAGCATGGCAGCATAGGAGCAAGCCAGGGGGAACCACATGGATGGTCAGAATTAGGCCCTCAATCTCCCAGTGAGCCAGATGTCAATTTGGCACAGGTCTGGCATTTCACTAGCACGCAGGGCCGCGGCCGTGCCTGTGGGGCACCAGTGCTGTTGGCAGAAGCTGGGGGCCTCCAGTCTAACCTGCCTGTTTGTGTGAAGACCTGGGGCAGCCTGCATTTTCTTGTATCTCAACTATTGAGGTCAGCTGGAGGGGCTGGAGCCTTCTGTGTGCCCTGGTATTGTGAGAGGGAACCCTGACCCTGGGCCTGACACAGCTTCCTGCAGTCAATACCAGAGCAAGGCAAGAGGAGAACGGATTAGAGGCAGGGCATGTTTTACAATAATCCTGCAACGTGTGCTGCATTCCAGGCCAGGAGGAGCTGTGAGCTGAAGGCACAACATGTGAAAGATGGCCTTTCCTAGAGTCCCATGGGACAGGCAAGGGGCAGAACATCTCTACATCCCAGCCCTTTAGCTGGAGCTTTACTTGAGTGCCAGCATAGCTGCCTAGTGCCTAGGAAAAGAGCTGTGTCATCTTTTCTCTGCATTTGAAAGACATGAGCTCCATGTAGAAGTATGAAAATTGACCTGTGCAGTTCTCTAGGAAGGCAGGAGGAGTTGAACATGCTTTCTAGCTTTGGGGATTAAAACACTGACTGGTTTAGTCCTCATTGTCCTACCAAGCCAGTATGACTACAAAAGAGAATGACGGCTTGCCATCTCCACCAGCGACAGCGGGCTGGTTTATGATAGCTGTTGGCTTGCCTGTAAGTGGAAAGAACATTTTTTTGTATGAGGTGTTCCTGGTGCCCTGTGTTGAGCATAATGCACTGTCTTGCTCAGGGGGTTGGGATTTTGCTATTGCTGTCTTGGCTGGGAAAGTATGGGTGTGCAGCCTCTGCCCCATTGCACAGAGGCATCCTGGGGCTTGCCTTTTGCTTCTCATCTGTGGGCAGCACGAGATGATGAGCAGGGACATGGAAGATACAGTAGTGGAATTTGTATATTAATAACTTACAGTACTTCACACTCATTAAATTAATTAATTAAATCCCTTGGAACCCCAAGGCTACTAAGCAAGTTGATTTCAGAGTTAGGATTAAAAGTCTCCTGTCAGCCTTCCCCCATGCTGACACAGCACTTCTGGCTCCATCTTGTCTTTTGCTCTTTCCACTTGAAGGTTTCCTTGCTCGAGTTCTTTGCCTGCAGCCCAAGGATTGGATCTATCAGGGCGGCTTTCTAAGAAAGTCTGCTGATATGGTCTGCTTTTGTTTAGAAAACAATGTGTCTTTTGGCCTCATCTGGGCATAAACTTTTCCTATTTTGTGGCCTGCTGCAGGGAGACAGTTCTCATCACTCCAAAGCATGAGCCCAGCCAGGGTCTATCTCCCAGTGGCTGGTTTTCCCAATTGCATGGGCACTGTCTTCTACAGACTGTGTCCATCTTCTCTTTGAGTGTTCTGACGTGAATGCTGCTTCCGTCTTAATAGGACACCAAAGTTCCTGCGCAAATGACCATCCTGAAGTTATGGTCTGGTTTGCTGCACTGCAGCTTTCCCAGGCATGCTCAGTACCCATTGAGTTCTCAGCAGTGGCCTTCTGGGTGTCAGTAAGTATGGGGGGTCAGGATGCTTTTATACACTGACAGTACGCCTCTTCTCTTCCTTGTGTCCAATCTTGTGTTGCAAAAGTTCATAATGATGTTGTTTGATATTTTCTTGGGGATCCTATCTACGTGTGAATATACACGTCTCAATCGTGGCTGATGGATCAGCTCCACCCCCCTCACCTTTCTTTGAGGTAGGATACTCTGGGATTTCTGCACTGCACTGCACTCAAAATAACACTGACTTCCATTAAGCCATGCAGGACAGAGTATAGCTGAGCTGTTTTCTCTCCTGCAAGCAGTGAATGACATCCCCAATGGGTTTCAGTGGTATGGAGATGAAGCCTTAGTGTGGTGTTCTGCCAGCACTACTCCTGCATGCATCCTGCAGAAGCATTTTTAAACAAACTGTAGTTATTTAGTGTATGGTTTTGTGCCAACTTCAGGAAAGCCTATTCTGTGTGCTCTCCCAGTGTGGAAACCTCTGTCAGCCTGGCTCTGATTGATGCTATTAATATTTTAGAGATCATTTAGGATCTCTGCCTTGGCTGTACCCCTGACTCAGGAAGGAGCTGTCCTGTGTGGATGCTTGCAGCTACCGGAGGAGCGCCCTTGCTGCCTGGACAGTGTGTTTTGGAGGAGGCAGGTCTGCAGGTTAGCAGGACCACCAGGACTAATGGCAGCACAAAACCTTTAAAGAGCTAATTGCTAGCTGCCAGCAGGTCCAGGCTGGGCCTTTCTTTCTGCAGATGAGGGTCTTTCAGCCTCCCTGGGACATTCCATTCTGTTCTTGCTTTTTGGCACCGACTGCATTTGGCCAAGGACCTTGCTGTGGAGGGTTGTCTCCATGCTTCTGCTCAGCCACTCCAGTTACTGAGCTGGTCTCAGCAGAGCTGCCAAGCCAAAAACAGATCTGTGTCTCTCCTGTGTTTTGGGTCTCCTTTTGCCATTTTACTATGTATGTTTTGGTCACATGGAGTTGGTTCTGCTGCATCATATATTGTCTGTGGGGACAGTCAGTGCCAATCAGGAGGTGACTGATATCTTCTGTTGGTGCTCTGCCACGTGCAGTTTCCATCTGCTTTCCAGAAGCTGCACATGGACCCATCCTGCACCTCTATGCCTTGCACCCTGCTCTTGGTCTGCCCTGAGCAGTGTTGCTTCATGGCCATTCCTCTCATTGAAGGAGAGCTCTGGTGGCATGTTCCTTGCTCAGCCTTCCCTGTGGGGCCCAGCTAAATCCAGCTGTGGGAATGAGGCTGGCATACTGTGGAGATAGGGGCTCTGACAGATCCAGGAGACAGTGAAGCCATGTGACTGAATACCAGACTGTGTTTGCTCTGCCTAATTATCAAAAGTATGAGTTTGTTCTGCTAGGTGCACATTATGCCTTTATTGTGGTGTAATTATGCCAGCTGCCTATGTTTAGTGTCATAAAAAGGAATAAAATGCCCATTACCCGCCTAAAGAATTCTTCTTGTGGTTTTTTTTTATTTTTATTGCTCTGGAGTGCACAGTGGGGATATCTTTGATCGGCAATTCTCCATGCAAAATAGCTAGTGAAATACTGTGCCTTTTTGGAGAGCTCCTCCAGCCAGCAGCCTGTAAAGGCAGCTGGCCCACCAGCCTCACCTGGCGCTGCCTCTGTTGCTTACTGCCAGCCCAGTCTGGTGGTCAAGATGATGAAGCCACCACAATGCCTCCCTCTGCGGGAGCTCAACTGCTTTCCGGCAGCATTTCCCAGCTGCCATCCGCGTCCCAAAGCTCCCTCCTGCCAGCACAGCACCTGAGAGGTGCAGGATGCTTTCCAAGCCTGGGAAAAGATGCAGCCTCTCTACCTGCTGAGCTTTTCAGGAAGGCACAATGCTGCCTGGGTCCGGCCAAGGTATTTTTTGGGCCGAATGATGTGTTAAGGAGTTCCATGCCCAGGGGGAACGCTGAAGATTGTCTAGGGAACAGCTCCTTTATTCTGCTTTGTCTGGAGTACTGAAAACACAAGCCAAGTGGCACGAACCTGTCAGCAGCCTGATGTTGCTCTTGCAAGAGCAGGGATGCTAAGCCTCAGCCCCCAGCCAGCCCACAACCCCTGCAGTTGGGTTTTGACTGCTTTGGGGTTTCTTGCAGTGTCTAAATATCTAAGGCTATGTTTCTGTGGTGCTGAGAGATGCCTTGAAGGAGCCACGTCCTCCAAGAGCTGAGGTTCTGTGCAAACATCAATTACTGAAACACATACCCTGCCAGGGAAAAGCAGCAGGGGGCTTGCTTTGTGTGTTGTAAATCCTAGGGGCATTTTGGTGATATTAAGTAATTTCTGACGGAAAAAAAAATGCATAAGCTCACATACCCAAATCCCACATCTTTAGAGGCTGTTAAAAGCTGCCTCTCTGCCTTTCCTTCTTCTAGTAATTTCAGTCTCTAATTGGAAACTGACTTTATTAGCCTCATTAGGAGTGGTGAGTGCTGGCTATAGATAGCTCTTAAATATACGGCTTTGGCGGATGGTAAATCTGTTGGGTTAGTTGGCTTATTTTTCAACTTGATGATATTTTCAGTAGGTCCCTGGTCTCCCCCAGCCTGGCTGTGCCACAGATACCTTGCACAACGTCCCTTTTAATTCCCTACGCTTATTTTTTACATCAGGTGTTCCTTGAAGTGGCCTTCACAGCTCTCCACCCTTTCAGCCGACAACTACGTCAGGGGAAGATGGACTTGTGCCTCCCCACAGCTTCATTGCATATGCACACTCCGTCTGCCCCGGCGGCACGATTGCCTTGGTGAAGAATCCAAGGGGCTGCTGATAGCAATCATTGATTAAGAGGGTAATTGTCCTGAAAATTCAGATTGATCAAAAGGCAGAAATGATAACTTGTGTAACTGTGTTTAAAACCACGTCCTGTCAATAGGGGAGACTGAGACGTGGTGAGCAGAAAGCAGGGAGAATTGGATGTGCGAGCGGGTGAGTGTGCCTGTGGTTCAGGGAGGAGGGGAAGCCATTCTTCCTTGGGGTCCGTAGCAGGATGTTTCTTGTCACTGACGCTGGGCTATTGGAGATTCAATCACTTTTATCTTCCCCTCTCTCTCAATCCAAATGCCTTTTCATATTAGAAAATTAGAATCAGCTCTGCTCATGCAAGATTTATTAGCTCTGCTGAGCAATACCACAGAAGAGTAAATGATGTCGCATTTCAGGGGCTTTTTACACATTATGACCAAACTTGCAACTTCTTAAGTATTTTTCCATTGAGCCACTGCAGGATGTGAAGGGAATGGGAAGACCAGCTTCTCTTTGGAAATAGTTCTGCACCAGACCAGATGTCTTTTCTTTATTATCACAATGATTGGATTTGGTTTCTAATATAGATCTTTCTTTGGGCTCAGTTTCTGTGCTTATTGCTCTGGAAATCAAACTTTAAGAATTGAGCCTGTTTACCACATTTTTTTCTTGATTCACTTCGTAGAAACACTCTTCAATGCTAAAATGTGTGTCTTTGGAGCTCTGTTAGCTGGCACTCATTTACATCTGAAGAAGGCAAATCTTGATCCTGCTCAGTTTTTTTTCCCTTGTTTTTTGCACTGGGTGGCTGCTTTTTTAAATACCTTCTAACTTTATGTTGTACACAGCTCATGTTTTGCCTAGTTATGGTCCTTTGGACAGTAGATGCTAAAGCTCTTTAAAGATGTGAATTAATTCAGGCTCATAACACTCAATAGGTATTATGTGGGGGTACTGAGGCACGGTGGGGGGTGGGTTGGATGGTTTTCCTGTGAATCTGTATCAGAGGTCAAAACAGAAATTAGGTCTTATCTCCCCTACCTCTGGACTTTGGCCACAAGGCTTGTTTGTGAGACTTTTCAGTTTCAAATTTGCAGGCATTAAATCCATGCAGCATCTTCGTGGGCTGGCTGCACAGGAGGGTCACTCAGCTGCAAGAGTCGGAATGACCAGTTGTTGGGAGCTTCTGCCTGGGATGCTGTTCGTTTTTTCTCCCCATCTCAAAAATTAAAGCATTTATTTCATAGATGCTACAGAAATCCCTGGTGCTCTGCAGCACTCCACTCCTCTCACAATGGGATGTAGCCTCTATACAAAAATGTCTGTTGTCAAGGTAAACACCATTTTTCTGCTAGTTCTGGTTTGGAATATTCCCAAAAGGGAGCAAATTTGTCTCCGGCTATCATAATTTAGGAGAGTAGACAGCACCACACATTGATGCTGATACCACTACTCAGTGATGCACATCAATACCAGCATTAAACAACAGAAGCTGGAATCAAGTTGTAGAAGTTCATTAGTAGATTCATCTGCTGTCATCATCATGCAGTGGAGCCTAGCACCTGCAGCTGAGCTTCTCCCAGTCTGTTTGGGTCTGACTTTTCTTTGACATGGCTGAGCTTCTGGGAGGACTGCAGTGCAAACAGGGTAGAGGAGAGTTTGGGACAGCTTCATGGTTAAGATCCTTTCTTTCATCTATTAGCATAGCCATCACAGGGCATCTGCATGGCTAATCATTGTGGGCTCCAAATACTTAGCATTGTCTTCTGCTTGGCAGGTTTAAAGGGACTTTATTAAGAAGCAGTGCCAATTACATTTAAAATAATACCATACTTGGACTTGTCCAAGTACCGATCTAACTTGGTGCAAAGTTTTGCCATTCATCTTAGCAAAAGGGGTTCCTAAAGAGCTGCTTAAAACTGTGGCTGGCTGGCAGGAAGGTTTCTCGTCAAGTGTCAGTGCTTGGAAGGCAGATACACTTGACAAGAAGAAGGACTTGACTTTTTCCCCTTCCATGTACAAGCACCATGTATTATTCAAGGTCTTCTTAAGTCAATGCTGGGTTATTAATCAGTCGCTTCTCTGCATGTTAAATTTGCCTACTAATTTTGAGGCTGTGGAAGAGGACTACAGGTATGAGCTTGAACAGTATTTTTTTTCCCTCCATGAGCTTCTGAACACCCATGTGTGCAAACTGGGGCTGCTGCACCCCCTTGCCTTGGGTTCAGATGTTGTAGAGCTGCCTGCTCACCAGCTGCATGGGAAGGTGAGGTCCGGGATATTGACTTAAATGTTCCCATTTCCAGATAGTCACTGATGATGAGGGGAGCAGGGATAGGGCCAGAGCCACAAAAGCCTTGCTGAACTTTGAGGGACCAGACAAGACCCCCACAAACCACTTCCTAAGGACTAGGGATGCTACAGCCTCAGTTGTCATTAGAGAAAGATAGAGTGCTGTCCAGGTGTGGGGCAAGCGTTACATACCCAGGAGGGGTTTGATCCATGACATATGTGCTGTGCACCTCCTCTTGGCTCCTGCTCTGTTTGCAGGCTGATATGTAATGAGTTGTTTGCAGCTGATTTGTAGATGACCTCTGTGTCTTAGGACTCTCCCTCTCCTATCCCCCAGCCATACTTCCATGCTCTGGTCTTCTCTCCCTCAGTGAGTTGTGGCAGTGCTGCCTGTGGTAGGCAAGGCACGTGGGCCAGCCCTGCCTGCATGTTCCAGGAATCACATCCACTGTCATTACTTACATTACCTTGATTGGAAACAGTCAGTTATGTCACCGTCCATCATCGTGTCTCTCCCAGGAGACACTGAGGAAGGAGGAGAGGAGCAGGAATTATAAAGCACTTCTGCGGTGCTCCGCCAATCCCACTGCTCTGTTGGCTGAACATCTGTCATCAGGGAGCTTGAAGAGAAGGTGCTTTGTCTGATGGATCTTCCCATTGTAGCTCCACAGGGAGGGGCCTTCTGCAACACTGGGACTGCCCAATGGGAAGAGCACTGGGGACTTTTGTGGAGTTTAACATGAAGGGAATGATACTGCTGCCTGGAAAGCTCTGTGTGGTACTGCAGAAGAGCACCCTGGGCAGATGGGGCCACAGGATGGGCTCTTTTGGCTGAGGGTTGCTTTGAGCCAGGTATAGATTCCAAAACTATCTCCAATATGAGTGAATCAGAGCTTGGATGTGCATGCTGTCCCAAATGTAACTGCAGAGGATTCCTGGACATATCTCAGGTGGAAGTCCATCTTCCCTTTGGCCAGGAGCTCTAAATTCCTTTGAGAATGAGATCTGGCTTTTGGTGAAGGAAACTTCTTATTTCTAATGGAAAATTATCTGGAAAGTTTCCAACCCTCTCTGTCCCAATTGATTTGGAGGTTTGACTCCAGTTCCAGCAGTGAGTCTCTTTGGCTCTGGTCCCATTGACAGGCAGGGGGACAACATGAGGCAATAGCTGTGTCCATCACTGGTGGCAGAGCCCATGGTGGCAATTGTGGTGAGGAGGACAGTTCATCTGTCCAGCAGCCTCCTGTGAATAAATTTGTGACTGAACTCGGGATGGGTTTGAGAGGGTAAGAAGAAACATGATCTGCGTGACCGTAGCCAGGAGGTGCTCCAGTGCTGTCAGGCCAGGTTCCCCAAGGTTTGTGTGACAAGGTCTGTCAAGGCTGAAAGCAAGAACGATTCGAGAAGCATGTGTAGCCCAGCAGGACACAATGGGAGGTGGGGAAGGCAGTAGTGCTTGCCTCATTATGCTTCATGCTAAGTTTGTTGTATTGGTACTGGCACTGTGACTTTGGGAGAAACTCTGCCTGTCAAGTTCAGTGCTCAAAGTTTAGCTTCTGTTTTCTAGGCAGAGAGCAAGGGTAGTTTGACAACAGCTGGACCTTGTTGAGCCCCAGTATGTGCGCATTCAACCCATCTGGGGACCTGGCAGTGCCTCTCCAGAGATCAAGCAGCTGGAGGGAAAGAAAGCCAGGACAGGAGAGGTCTGCACCCAGAGTCCAAAGTAGGGAAGAAAGAGAAGTTTCATGATTATGTATGTTTCTCGTTGTAGCAGCTCCATCAAAGGCAGAAAGATGGTTCAAAGAGAGATCTTAAAACACATGGAGGAGTGGGCTGGCGCCAGCAGTGGCACATTGCTGCTGTGCAGGGGATGTGTGTGGGTAGGTTGTGGGTGGCTGAAACATCCTGAGCAAGTACAGCCAGCAAGGTCTGGCATGTAATCCATCCTGTCATTTAAAGAACTTGCACTGTATCAAGTGATGCTTTCTGTGTGCCGGGGGTATTGCTGCAGTTACTCTTAGCTGGGTTTGAAGAGCTCTTGTTGTCCCCAGCTTTAGGTGTAGGCATTGTTGTGCTGAATGGCCCAGGTGCATGGAGCTTGCTAGGCAAAGAAAATACTGCAAAGGGTACATGGAGCAGAGGAGAGTTGTTCTGGAGGAAAGGTAGGTTTCCATGGTGGGTGCATAGCTAGTAAAGTGAGTAAATGTGTGCTATAAACATGTTCAGAGCATCTCTGTGTGAAGAACCCAGCACAGCCTTTCTGCATGCATAGAAAGCCTGGGTTTGGTTCATATGTCTGTTTTCATTTCTTTTCTTCTTCTGGTCAACTGTGGCTGTAGATAAGAGTTTTCTATTTGAAGTTCAGAAGGGAAGGGAAATCCATTGTTAGAAGGGGAGACTTTCTTTTTGCTTGATATCTATCTCCAGCGACACAGTGGAAAAGGAAAAGATTTGCTATGATAAAGGTGGCTTTAAGGAGGGGGAAAAAAAGGCACATTGAGTGTGTCTTTTCTCTGTACTTCAAAGCCTAGGGTAATATGGAACAGTGTAAAAGAAGAGAGAAAAAAACCAACCTAGCCCAGCCTCTTCACGGGGGCTGGGAGTGCCATAATAGAGCACCATCCTGGCCAGAAATCCAGCACTCTGCCTGAGCTGTTCATCTGGGCTTGTTCATCTTGGTGCATGTTGGTGTTTGGTGTGCACAGCACCTGCCAAGAGTCCACAGGGATGGGCTGCAAGGGGTCTGGATGCTCCTTGTTGGGAGGAGCAGAGGAAGTGTTTTGCAGGTGTGCATTCTGTGAAGGACTGAGCCAAGGGAAGTCACTCACTGGAAAGAAAATCAGGCAAGTCTGGAATCAGTATGGGAAAAATGTGCCAATAAACATTTAATTATTAAAATAACTTGGAGGATGCACGGAGTGTTCAGTATGGCGTGGCAGAGTGAAAAAGCTGAAGATCACAGCTCTAGTGAAGGCTGTGAGTGGGAAGTGGTGAAATGTCTCTGTCCATGTACCCTGAAGCCAGTGGGGTTGGCTTTCAGGGGTCCTGGCCTGTAGGATCTGCTTTTCCTGGGGATCACTTGTTTCTGGACAAACCAGAGCAGAGGAGTGCCTGGAATAGGGTGCCTGTGAGTGCCACCCCCTTGCTTGGAGCAGGCTTGTCTAGCTCCATGAGCATACAGGGGAGCTGCAGCAATACCATCATTAGCAGAACTCTGATGGCCCAGATGTGGGTTTGGGTTGTGCAACACGGGCAGGGATAAGAGCTGCCTGCCGGACAACAAGGCAGGGAGCAAGAGAGGTGCAGCCCAGGGAGCTGGTGCTTGTGACACCCCCATTGCAGCTGTCCATGCAGGCTTCCCCTTTCCTCTGGCCCTATGAGTGTCCTCCAGCCAGACTGATGGCATGGGGCTCTGTGTCTGTTCTGCTGCTAACATGCTTTTGATCTTCTTCCTTATCCCAAGCTCCTGGCTTCTGGGACAGCCCTTGGCTGTGTCAGCCTGCTGCTGCTCTACCAGCCTGTCTTGGTCTAGCTGAGCTGCTGGGACACCCCTGGAGCAGACACCATCTGAGACTTCTGACTCCCTCTGGGAAGCTAGTACCTTAAGGAAAGGAGAGAACAAGTGCACACTGGAGGCTTTGCCTCTGTGTGAGTCTAGAGAGGAGCAGGATAGGAAACCAACAAACTCATTTTCACTGCTGACCTGAACGGAGGCTGGAAGTGAAAAGATTTCCAGCAAACCTGGGCTGGTCAGGGTTGCTAACGAGCCTTTCCTTTGAGGAATGTTTTACATTCTTTAAGGATCGCAGGGAGCTCTTGGGGAGAATCTGCTAAAGTAAATGGCAGAGTCAAGTGTGCTGGCTCCTTTCTTTCTCTTTTCTTTTCCCTTTTTTTTCCTTTCCCCTTTCTTGGTTCTCTTTATTATGTGGAGTTGCTCTGGCTCTTTCTCTCACTTCTGTTTCTCCTTTTGTTCTCTCTTTGTCTATTTATCACACTGTGAAGGTTGAAAGAGATGTTATTAATCTGGGAGAATGAAGGCAGGATTAGTGGTATGAATCGGATTTTGAGAGCTGTAATGATGGAAAGACTCGCTCTGCTGGCGGGCTGCGTGAGTTTGATAAATGGGGAGCACTCCAAACTGACTCGCGCCTTCCTCCGCACTGCTCGCTTTGCCCGCTGGGGCGTGCCATGCTCTCAGATCTGCCAGCCATCCCACACCGCTCCTACCTGAACCAGAGCAAAAAGCCAAGGGTAAATCAGAGACAAATATCTCCCATTGCACTTAAAGAGATAATTTCTTTCAACATCTTTTTCAAACAGAGTCCTGTCAAGTTCTTGGACAGCCTTGTGTGGAGGTAGGATCCTTCCTTGGAGTGTGGCTTGGAGCCGCGGCTGTGCATTATTGTCTCCTGCCGTGGCTTTGCAGAGGGCAGTGAGGAGTTAGCATGACTGCAGCAGGGGCTCCCATCCTGCAAGGCACAAAGAAGCAGGATCATCTCCATAGGGCTGCACCCTGCTGTGTTTGCCTCCTGAGAATTGCACTGGGCTTCAAAGCCCTATGGGGCTGAGAGAAAGCAGGGAGTCTTTCATCAGAAGTTGCTTTGGAGTCTTTACCCTGAAGTCTTCTGAATGAGAGGTCCTGGCCTTGCATGACTTGTTATCAACCTTGGGGTGGGACAAAGCAGGCTCTGGGACCAGCCAGGCAGAGTAATGGCCTCCAGCTATGGGGCAAAGCAGGACTCTCAGGACCAGCATCTTTAGTGAGTAAGTGTTCTGTCTTGCAGTCATCCCACTGGATGGTCACCCACTTGAACCCTTAGTCATCCCCACCCTTGGGTGTGTGGTGGTCCATGTTGCACCCTGCAGAGCCAGAAAAGCTAGGGACAGATTCATAGGTGTACATTACATTGCACTTTGAAGCAAGGACATTGCTCACTGCCCATTGAAGTTATACCACCAGGCATTCATACATGGGTATACTGTACCCTTGTCCCAGGGTCTATCATGGGATTTCTTACCCCAGCCTCTACTGTGGCCTCTATTGTGGACTTTTGGACTTTGCTGCTTGGTCATGGGTAGGTTTGAGTCTTGTGGTCCAGCTGGAGAGCATGAATTTGATGAAGTGAGATGTGGTTGTGTGAAGGCTATGTGCAATGTGTTGGGAAGATTTGGGTACTTCAGTGCCCCTTGCCCTAAGGGCTGTAGGCATGGGCTTGGCCTTACAGCCCATCAGGGGGAGCAGTGAGTGCTTTGTGGTGGGTGCAGGACCACCCACTACTGCAAGGTTTGTGTCTTGTCTGGGTTAAGCAGGGGGTTATTGCTCAGCAGAGGAGGGAGAACAGCAGTGTGTGGGAGGAATCCTGCTTCAAAGTGGGAGTCAGACCACCGGGCAGCCCAGAGTTGTCAATGTCCCTTTAACTACAAGGTAATGGACTCTCCCGCGCTTGGGCTGAGCTCTGCTCCTGCCTTGGCAGGAACAGTAATGATTGTCAAGGTAGAGCTAATGAGACGTGCACATCTTTAAAGGATCGTGGCTTCCGAGACAAAATTAAAAGAAAAAAAAGAAAAAGGATGGGGGAAGGAGAGAAAGTCCAACTGCACTGCCGTGGATCGCAAGGCGTCTGTCCACCTGTCCTGTCTGCCCTTGACAGGATCACTCCTAAGTGACTAGCAGGGCCTCTTTGCTTGCTGCTGCAACTCTCATTTGGCCATGGATCCCCTTCACCTCCTTGTGACCTCCTCCCCAACCCCCTCACAAGCTCTAGTCCCTAGGGTGGAGGAGCAGGGCATTGCAGGGTGTGTGACACCTTGGCTAGGCAAGCAGCAGGAGGGCAAGCAATGCTGCTATGTATAGCTGTGGGGACAGCAGAGCTGGTAAGTGGAATAAGAGGGAGGCATACAAGGAGATGAAGGACACAGGAATGTCCTGTCAGGGTCAGTTGAAGATGTGGTGGTGGTGCTGTCAAACCTTGGCTTTGCTCATCCCTCTCTCCATCCTTTTCTGTCAGGTTCAGGATGATGCATTTGGTATTTCCAACCATATATAAAGGTACTATCTGGATGCCAGGGAGTTAATAGTCCCCCAAATGCCTGTCCCACTGTGGGCAGGGAGGAAGAGATGTCTGGTGTTGGGAAATGCCCCGTAGAGACTCCTGGCACAGGAGAGACTGTGTGGATCAGGCTGAGACAAGATGAGACCCTTTGGGAAGAGCTGACTGGGAACCTGGGATGTTGTGTGTGGTGTGACAGCCTGCACATAGTTTTCCTTCTGTTCTTACTGTTTCAACTTCACAGGTTGAATTGGTTCAGAGCAGCCAAACTAAATGACGAGAAAAATGATCAGTCAAATATTTCTTAAATCCTGTCTTTAAGAGCTAAGTGCTTGGTTGGAACTTTAAGGCAGGTAATGAGGCTGTCTTCAGATGAGCTTGTGATGTGGAAACTGCTAGATTGACCAGGCTGCAACTGGAAGAAAGCTCTGTCACAGCCAGGGATGGTGTAGCACGGGACTCACCACGCCCCGGCACTCTGTGCCAGCCTGCTGCCGCCACAGCTCCCTGCTGCCTACAGCCAGCTTTGCCCTCAGTCTGCAAGGAGTAAAATACATCTTGGAGCTGGGGGGAGCAGCCTGTTTGCACAAAACTGGATGACTTCTTAGCAAACCAAGGGATATGTATGTCAGTCAGGGCTTTGGAAACTAGCCCTATTTGCTCCAGGCATCCAGATGAGAGCTCGGGTAGAGGTGGTGATGCACAGGACCACTGTCCCTCCAATGGACTCTGACTGGTTTTCAGTTTAAAGGTGACAGATTTGCTTTGCTGTGAAAATCAGAGTAACTTCAAGCCTTGCAGTGGCTCTGTGAGGTGGGATGCTGTCAAGCACGTCTCAAGCTGGTTGAAGGGAATGAGGAAAATGATGTCATTCTTCCAGCAGACTGGTAAGGATATGTTGGTAGGATCATCCTTCCTTTTCAAGACACCATCCTTCTTTCTGCAGTGGGGGACCAGCAGTGCTTGTCTGCTCAGGATGACACCTTCACAAGACACCAGAGCAGAGGAGCTGGTTTGATGGAGGAAAAATGGCAATGCAGGAGCAGTAGAAGAAAAGGGAGCAGTTCTGGGCCAGATGGGATGTACAAGTGTCTCCTGCCAGCTGCAAAATACTCACTTCACCTTTAGTTTGGGACCGGGATACAATCTGGTCTTATCTGGCTGCTCTGCATGATGATGCTTGTGCCAAAGTCCTGTGCCCTTGCTCCTTGTTGTGCCATGCCCACCTGGCAGCATCTTGCCATCCTGTTTTCCTCTGGGCCTCTCCCAGGCAGGAGCTGGGGACCCTCTGAGCTTTCTGGTTTGTATCCAGGATTTTTAGGCCCTCTGTTGTTAATTATTGAGATGTAATAATGTGATTAGTGCACTATTAAAAAAATCGCTGATATGATTACCATGGATTTAATATCACATGATATATCATTACATTGTTACATGGTGACAGATTTAATTGAAATACACTTATTGGAGCCTGGGGTCATGTTTCATTCAATCACAGCAGCACCTTCGGGGGGCAGAGCAGAAATGGCTGCTAAAAAAAAAGGCATCAGGATTGGAATTTGTAATGAAAACAAAGAAACTTGCAGCCTGTTTAGTTCTGGGGCAACTGCTGCTTTGGCTTTTTCTCCATAGGAATTTAGAAAGGTCCAAGTTTGGAGTGTTGTCTTGTGGATTGCCTGGGGGAGATGGATCAGTCGAGCTGAACCTACCTACTCAGGAGATGAGCAGGAGGACGTGTGTTATGGACCTGTACCCAGAAAGCTTCCCACCATCTTGCAGCACATCATCCTGGTGATATAGACACTGTACCACTGACCTCCTGTCCCCCTTGGCTCCTTTTTAAAGGGCAAGTGGACCCAAAGATGGTACCCACTGTGCTGTGAGAAAGCCAGCCAGCTGCTCCCCACCTTCTTCCTAATGCTGCATTTTTTGGAGTCAGGGATTACTCAGTTGCCTGTGTATGGCTTGGGCTGTGCCACAGGGGAAAGATAGGCAGTGGTGAGCTCAGAACTAGATTGTGTTTCCTTCCATGTCAGTGAGAAGAAGTGACATCTGTCTCTGCCACATTATCCTCAAGAGGATCTGCACATGGGCTTTGGACAACTGGGGTAAGGAGAGAAGCAGCTATCATGTACCCTCTGCAAAGGCAGACAGCTAAACTGGAGCCTGGGCAGGGAAGGGACTCGGCTTTCACTGCCCATAGGGTTCTGGCAAGTCTCAGGCTAGAGAAATGTACCTGCAAGAGAAACACAAAGTCCCTACCTGCTGCTGGCACAAACCTGCTACTGGACCTTCTCAACATGGTGGTGGCTATGAAATTGGTGATGAACGCAAAGGTGTCCTTTTTCTCCATCTCCTCCTTTTCCCGGGAAACAACTGTCACCCACCCTCCTAGTCTCTCACAAGGCAAGCGATAGTTGGGGATGTTGCCCTGGACAGTTTGGAACTGTGACGACACCTCAGAGATACAGCATGACATGCTTAATACACATTAATTGCTCTGATCATCACCATATGCTATGTCTCCCCCCATAAAGGGAAATAGCAAGGGGATGTGGCCTTGCAGAGCTGTAATTAGGACTTGGGTATACCTGTCCCCAGCACTCTTGCAGGTCCCAGGGTTATTTTATCTTTGTAAGACAGTGTGTAGGTGACTTTGAAACTGAGGATCTCACTCTTATCCAAAACAAAGAAAGGAGGAAGAATTTGTGGACCAAGTGAATGCAGCTTTTCCAACCAAGAGGGGAATGACAGTGTAGTGAGTTTGAGACATCTGGATGTTTGCATAATGATGTGCCAGCATCTGGCCCTGTGTTGCTAGCTCGGCATTCACATGTTCAGCACAGCATCACCCCCTGCTCCAGTGTGTCTGTCCCCAACAACAAACTTTGCTGATGCTTGAGGAATCAGTTCTATTTAGGGCTTTCAATCCTGTATTCTCCCTCCAGAGAGTGCTCCCACCCCTCTTTTGTGGACCCAGCATGCCCATTGTTTTTCTGGGAGCTGTGGAAATTAATTTCCAACCAGTGTGGGAGCTCTCTGGCTAGCAAGGCTCTGGCAAGCATCTTTCTTTTGAGGTTAAAAACATAATTTCAGTATGACCTCTGAGTTTTGGAGCTTTTGTTGGTTTTCTCCACCCCCAGATGGTTTCTGTGTGTGATTTTAAAATAGCCTTCTTCTCTTGGTTGAAGCTAGCTGATGCGTCCACTTCTCATTCGAGGATTGTTGTGTTTTATTAATGCTGTTATTATTCCATTACTGTCATTGTGTTCTTTTATAGCAAATAGCTTAATTTAGTTGAGATACACAGATGCTGAGAGTTTAAGTGAAATCTTCAGCACTTAGTATGCTGGGCACTGAACACATATTCCCTAAGCACTTTGGTATAAACCTTTCACTTAATAACAGATTGGCTGCTGGGCAGTGCTGGGTGGCAGGAGTTTGGGAGAGGGGAGGAGGGCACTATAAGGAGAACCTCATAGTTAAATGTTACTATAGGTGCTCAGGAATAAAGCTCCCACTGAGGATTTCATCCCCAAGATGAGCTGTGATGTGTGCCTCTTCCATATAGATGCTGCAGGACATGGAGAATTACACCACCAGCATGGCTGGGTTGCTTTGGGTTAGGGTTTTCAGGGGTGTAGGTGCAGAGTGTGCTGCAATTTCTGCAGCTGAAGGTGCCTGGCTGCTGAGAAAGGTGAAGACTGGGCATGGTGCCACCTTGGGGTGGAAGGGACATTACCAGTGAAACCCAGTGAGTCTGTGCAGGGTCAGGAGTTGGACTTGGTGATCTTTGTGAGTCCCTGCCAACTCAACAGATTCTGTGATTCTAGTTGAAGAAAAACATGGCTGCTGGAAAGCTGTACTGTGCTGCAAGTAGTTCCTGGAGTATAGGAGAGAACTTGAGAAACAGCATTGGTTCCCAGATGACTTAGGGGCCAAGGGTCCTGCTGTTAGAAATTATTTGGGTGCTTAAGCCTCCTGGGAAGCTGGTGAAATCCAGGCTCTGAAGTACCTTAGCTACTTTTGAAATTTTACCACTTACTGTTGACAGATGTTCGTCTGAAATGGATGCTTCTTGCTCAGCGCCTCTGGGCATTCATTAATACTAGTGATAACAATTTCAGATTGTCTCCCATACCTCTTTCCCTGCCTCCATCCCTTAAAAATTACAAAGGTAAAGCTTGTTAGTGTCGTGTTGTTTGTGGTCTTAACTCTTACTGCCTCGGTAAAACGTGCTGATTTTGGTGCCGTCAGTGCCAAAAGTACTTCATGTGGGGCAGGGAAAGCCAAGAAGACAGTAAAGTAAAAGGGAGAAGTCACATGCCGCACAGATTGAGGGTGGTGCTGATGGTGTTGTTGGCTCAAATTGTCCTCTCACCCGGCTGTGGCAGGGGGGTGCCATGTCTCTGCCAGGTGGTCCTTTGGGGAGCAGCCCTGTGCCTTCCCCCTCTACTACCCATAGCTATAGGACACTCCAGTCATTGCGAGAGGGCTCCCCCTCTCTTGCGCCCCTTGGAGGCAGCCTCTTCGAGGTGCAGCTGGCAAAGGCTTGTTCCCCCTCTTTTTCCTGTGACTGAGCAAGGGGAGCAACTCCCTGTGGTGGGGGAGAGGTCGTGGAGAAGAAGCGTGCTGACCCACAGTGCCCGTCCCCAGCCTGCACTCATAATGGCTTGGGGGTCTGTGGGGATTTGTTGAGTTCATTTTTTCTTTCTGCTTTGAAGCAGCTTTGTGGCTTTATCTGGCTTTTGAGGTAACCGGGTAGCTAACAAAATGCACGGAGCATCTTCTGTGGAAGAGGCCCAGCACCCAGTTTTGCTAGAGGTCTGCTTTACCACTTATGAGAAACGAGTTAACCTCTCTTTGATCTCAGTTCATGGCTAACCCTTTTACAAAGTCCGGGATGTGCAAGGAAATCAATACTCAAGGCATTGAATTTAACACCAGCCATCAACTCAAGCGTAACACACACACTGACTGACTCCGATTACAAGAAGCGGGCTGGTTTGAAGCTTGTTTGCCAGCTCTCTGGGGTGGTGTGGGCAGCAGCGGGGAGGGCAGTCGTGCTTGTACAGCTTGCTGTAGCTCGGGGAGGGAGTCAGAGGGACTTGGTGCGCTCTGCCATGTCCTCCTGATCAGCTCTGCCTTCTGGTGCCCCTTGTCTCTCTCCTTATGCCTCTGATTTGCAACCCCAGCAGCTGTTCTCTGACACAGGAACGGAGAGCTTGGATGCTGGGTGTGATTACTGAGTGCCTGTTTGTGTACACACGTAATTGCGCTTTGCTGGGAAGGAGCGACAGCACCCAAAGCAGGGCAGGTTCTGCTGAGCCAGACAAAAAAGGTACTGCAAGTTAAAAATCTGAAAAATAAAATACTGCAGACGGTAAAATGTTGAGTGTCTGGTCAAGGAGGCAACCATGTCGTTTCTCCAGCTCCAGTCCTCCCTACAGAGATCTAATTAGATTAGTGGAGAGCTAATTGGGACACCTTGTTCCATACCAGCCGTTCACTCTTTGCTGGCACATCCGCAGGAGGAGGTGGGCAGACTGCCTGGCATGGCTCCACATCTGGGAAAGCCATGTGATCCACAGCCAAGCGCTCTCTGGTCAGCCCATGGACCTTTTCTCATCACATCTCATCCCTCAGCTGCAGACCAGCTTTTCTCTGGGAGCTTTTGTTCTCACTTTCTCTTCGTTTTTCCACCAGCTGCAGGTAGAGCCAAGACAGCACACATAGGTTAGAGATGAGCCCAGAGTGCAACTGAAGGATTCTGAGGGGGTGCAATGAGCATGCCATGACCCCACAGCTCTGTCCTTGCACTATAGCTGCATGGGGGCCATCCCTCTGCTACCCAGGCTTGGTAATAACTCTTTTGGGCAAATACTCCTGCCACTTGCTTCTTAGGTCTTGTATCTTCAGCAGCCAGCAACTAGGCAAGTCCTTACGGCGTTTCCCAGGTGCACTGGCAGGGAAGAGCTAGCTGAGCCAAAGAATCTGGGCCTCGGCAGCGGCAAGCAATGATGGCTCCTTTCACAGGTGCATCCATGTATCTGGGTGTCACAGCCCTCCCCAGCACCTTACTACAGGCAGAATTGCAAACACTGTAAAAAGCCATAACCAGAGAGTGTCCCAGCTTGCTTAGTAAGGAGACCCTCCTTGGATGGCTGCAGGAGAGGGTGGTCACTCCCTGTGTCCTTGTAGGAACCCAGCCTGGCTGGTGGTCAGTGAGCCTGGTGACACCAAAGAGCCTTGGATATGCCTTTCACTCCCTTTGGAGACATGAGTTGAGGCCTTGGGGACCCATTTCTGTCAACTGTGTCATGATGTCCTCTGTCACATTCTCAGCACTGTAACACAGTGCTGGTGCCCCTTTTCCAGTCCAGGTAGCCAGTCCTGCCCCCAACTACTGCCTGGCTGTAATTGCTGTGGTTCATTCCCCCTATGTCTCCTTTCATAACCTCTTCTCAGGACCTTGCCATGTCCTCCTCTCAGGTCCCTTTATTCTCTGTTTTCCTGACCTCTCTTCAAATTGATTCTGTCATGGTGCGCTGTCTGACCCCTCAGACCCTCTCCTCCTGTTTGTTCTTCCATTGAAATTGGGGAGCCTCAATTTTGCCACTGCTGCCCTGGCAGGCTCTGCTGGCTGGGCTGCATGCATTGCCTGCTTGCCTGGTATTGCATCCATCACAGCCTTTAGAGGTGCCTTTGCTTTAACCTTCTCAGTCTTAACCATGACCTGAGTCAACAATCATGAGGAAGAGCTACTGCTTGGATGATCCAGTGTAAACTCTACCTTTGATTAGACAGGTATCATCCCTAGGCACTGGCGTAGCAGCACCTTGTTAGCTTTCCTTGGTGTTTCCTCAGTTCAGCCATGAGAGCCTCCAACACAGGCAGGGGACTTGGATGCTGCCCTCGTAATCTTTATTGATCTCTTCCCTGATGCCTTGTGCATTGTATTCTCTTTCTTTTCTCTTGGTTTTCCAGCTGCCTCTCCTCTGAGTGGCTTTGCATCTTGTGGGAGTGCAGAGCAACTCTGTTTTATTCGATTCTTGCAGAGCAGTAGCACTCAGAGGCTCCAACAGCTCTGTTAGATTGATGCTGTGCCAAATACAAAATGTTGGGTTTTGCTCCTGAGAGTCTGCTGTCTGGGAGGAGGAGGAGGTAAGAAGAAGCAGGGCACATATCTCCATGCCCCTCTGGTCTGTTGCATATGGGCCAATTTCTCTGCATTGTGCCAGAGATGAGTTTTAGAGAAGGTCATGCATCTGTCCCAAGAAGGCCTGGTGAACATGAGAATGGAAGGGGTTGTAGGATGTGAGCTGAGGGAGACATGCATGTGATAAAACATGAGGCAGGTGTATAGAAGTTGTAAGAAGATCCTGCAGGATCACTTTCTGATTTTTTTTCCACCCCTCAGGGCCTGGGTTTTAAGAACAAATTATGAAACTGATATGTGAACATGCTGGACACACAGCACCCATCTCTTGCTGCCACCTTGCAAGCACTTTTACCTTGGCTATGATAGGTAGTGAAAACCAGAGGGTCAAATTACCTTGTGTGGCACCTGCAGTATGAATGGATGTGCAATTCTACGTCACCTCCTCTGTGCTTTTCTCTTGGTAACCTGTCTGTGGGTCTCTGTCCTCCACGGTCCCGTCCTCCCCATCTGGCATGTTTGTGCACAGCAGCTCAACTGTTCAACAGAGATGTCCCGGCCAAAAATGTCCAGAGCACCGTATGCTAAAACGTGCTGTGCATGGTGCAAAGGAGCAGCCTGTCTACTCTGGACAAATGGCTTTGTTTGCACTGGAAAAACTGGAGTTAAAACGTCACAGCAAGGTTTTGCACAGGAATAGATTGTTCCTCTCCAAAGGGCAACGGTTCTGTCACTGGGTTTTATTTGTGGTTCCGAAGCAGAACTGTTCCCACACAGTGAGACAATATTTTGGCTTTTCCATCCTGGTTTAGGATGAAAGATAATGTCAGAGCATTGGTCTTTCAGTGGGGTGGACACGGTTTCCCAGACTGTTACAGCAAGAGCACGGTCACTGCCAGGAGGCAAGGATGAGTCCCAGGGATGTGCCGCTTCTGCTTTCAGCACGTTTGATCCAGCCTGGTTCTTTCAAGGTGTGTGGAAATGAGCTACAATCTCATCATTCCTGCAGAGGCTTCTGAGAGGAGATAGCAGAAGGGTCACAGTGCCTCTGGAAATCTCCCTTCAGGTGATGTGCCATCGCATTTCACAGCAGACAGACAGAATAACCTTTAGGGCATGGTAAGAGGCAGCGTTTTGAACTCTGAGCTGGGGAGCTCGGAAGCTCATTTCTCTGACACATCATCTGTGTCCCTGCCAGTTCTTGCATCCCCCTGAAATACCTTTGTCCATCACTTCCTTAGCTGGAATTTTTAAAAAGCTGGAGAGTTGGTTGCTTGTGTGCTGGCCACAGAAAACCCAGCCTCCACTGCAGGAATACACCCACACCCTCTGCCGTGGCCAATTTTGACTTAATTTGGGCCACCCACAGCCTGTATGGAGGTGGGGGGCTGCTCCACCAAGCCAGGTCCTGGCAGCAGAATGGTTCCCCTGCCTTCTTTCACCTTCCCTGCATTGTTGCAGCCCTGGTATGTGAGTCCTGAGTTGGATTTTTTTTCCCTCCGATTTATCTGCTGCAGTTGTGGGGAGATGAGCAGGCTGGAGCCAGGTGAGCTGGGGCCACTTGCAGGCTGGCACGGGCTGCCCTTACAAACCAGAGGCTGTACAGCACTGGGAGGAAATTGCTGGCTCTCCCTCCTCCCCTCTCTGGAGTAAATAATGGTACTTTTTATTTAGCTATTATTTCCCAGTGGCAGATATCTCCTCGGCTGTCTGTTTAACTATCTTTATCTCGCTCTCCTTCTCTGTTTGATATAGTTATAGATAAACAGATAGCTACCTTATTAAATAACATGTTTTAAGAGACCAGTGGTATGGTTAACATAATGCAGCAGCTGTTGATTTGTCTTTCACTGTTGGTTTGTTGTTTTGGGTTTTTTTCTTAAGGAAATGCTTTAAATAAGGGATACTTCATCTATTAAAAAAAATACACTTGTAGCAGCTGCTAAGCCCATCCATAAGCCTGCTTTACGTTGTATTTGTGATGGGACTGACAGTGCATGGAGGAGCCTGATTATACACAATTCCATTTTAGCAAGCCCTGCGATGTAATTTCACAGGGCGATCAGTGTTTGAATGTAATAGCAGCCTGTGCTAAGGTGTCAGAATATTAAAGGCGCTAATGGAAAAGCTCCCTGGTACACAAGGGGGACAGCATTACAGGAGACGTCGCAGATGGCTGGGCACTAAACTAATGGGGCAGGATCCAAGAAGGGAAAAAAAACCTAGAGAAGGGAGAGCTCACGGGAGCACGGGCACCTGCTTCCCTCTCACACGGAAATTAAACAGCGAGCGAGGGAGAAGCGAGCGTGTGCGTGTGTAAAGATAGAAATCGAGGGGGGAAAATACCCCCTTTGGAAGTGCTTGATGGTTTTGACAGTGAGCCTGGCGCTGGCTTTGCTTGGGAAAGGCTTGGGGTTAGAAAGGAATGCCTGTTTGAGGGACTGTGGGGCTTGTCTGAGCATTGCAGCCATCATTTGAGGCTCTGGAAAGAGGATGATAATGAATAGGTACTGTTACCCACCCTCCTGTAATATGGCAAAACTGCATCTCTCTTTGGTGGTAGTTCATCTCCACCTAAATCCAGGGAGAGTAATATGTATCCACCTTGCTGCTGCCCTAACAGCTTGGCTCTGCAGCAAGGCACATCCGGTGGGACCCCATCATGCTGATTTCTGTCCTGATGCGTATAGGAGCTGGTGGTGAGTCTGTTTATGGGGAAATGCCAACATTTTCTTGTTTTCCAGCACTGTTGGAGGCATCTTCTCCTTGTCCCTAAACCCCTAGTTTCCCCAGGAGCAGCCAGAATCGGACTGATCCATTCCTGTCTGTATGGAGAGGTTGTGATGAATCATCCATGAAGTGTGTTTGTGGGTTTTCCTTGGTATCACACCCAGCTTCCCGCTCTGCTGGCTACAAAGCTGTGGGGAGGAAAGGCTTTACGCCACTTTCCTGCTTGAATTGGCCCCACAGGGGCTGGGGTAGTTGGGGGGTAGATAGCACTGCAGAACATGAGCCTGTCCTTCCAGGGCTGGGAGGGCAAATCAACCACGTGTGGGTACTCCCTGGAAGCTGTCTGCCATGTCATCATGTGTATCTGCTTTTCAGGCATTAATAGGTATCTGCTCGTGTACCTTAGCATGGGAAGCCAAGATACAGTGGGAGTTGTTGCATACATCAGCATAACTCAGCTTGGGTCTGTCACCCTGTATTGCAGCCAGGAACACCGGGGACACCACGAGAAGGCAGCCTTGCCACTTGTCCTGGGCTGGGAAAGGCACTGGACGTGTGTACCCCAACCCCTTGTCTCTGCAGCAGCCCATAGGTTCCTGCTGCAGCACTCTGCATCCAAGCCCACAGCTCCTGGTCCTGCTAGCAGTCCCCATGCTTGAGCTGCTTTCTTGGTGGTTTATGTCTCTGTTTGTCCCCTCTCCTGGGCCAGTGCTGACTTGTACATGCCCCAGGAATATTTCCTAGCCCTTCAGGGACCCAGATCTGTAGTTTTGTTTCGCTTGTGACCAAACCCAGGGCTTTGACCTGGGTCTCCACAGCATTAACCTAGTGTGTCGCCAGCCGCAGAGCACACAGCAGTCAAGAACACTTTATCCAGGATAATCCGTAGCCTGGGAGCAAGGCAGAGGCTGTTCTTGTTCAAACACAGGGAAATGTGAAGTCTAAACCGCTTGGCACTTTGACACGCTGGAGTCAGGTACGCCAATGTGTTTCTACTGCAACCTAAGCCAGGGCACATGCTAATCCTCTGTGGTGGCAGGGCCACCTCTCCGCTGCCTTACAGGGTCGCAGCACCCAAATGCACCCTGGAGATGGGCTGTTATTGCCTGCAGGGTCCATCCCTTCTGAAGTTCAGAGGAATACTGGCGGGGAATTTGTACAACTATGACTGAGTTGTGATGTTGCCAAACATGGGCAAACTAAGGGTGGTTAGATGTGTCTCTGAGTGGGAATGGGCCAGACATGAGATCATTGTGTGCCTCAGTTTCCCATTTGCAGAGGTCCTATGAAGGGAGCTCTGGTGGCATGGGCTGCTTATTTTAAAAAGGAGAAAGCATGTACAGTTATACTCCGTCCTCTTATCTGACATCTTGATGCCTGCCCTTAAGATTGACCTGTCCTCCTCCTCTCATCTATGGGCATCTTACTTCTGTAAAGCACTTCCCAAAGGTGAGCAGAGCCGGGCGGCTCCTGCGTGCCCAGTGCTCACCTATCCAAAAATAGACTACTCATCTTTTATTTGTTTAATTTACTCCATGACTTGAGGCATAAAGATGTTGCTGTTCTAACAAGCAGCTTTGGAAATAGACTGAAGTGGACACCAGCTGGGCTTGCCAAAGGCTCCCTGCATCCAGGACACGGGGGAAGTTGGCTGTGTGGCACTGTTCTCTGAAAAGCTTTTGAGTGCCATTGTGTGAAGAGGGCAGAGCACCAGGCAAGGCTGCAGCTGGTTTTCAGCAACGTGGGAGGATTTTGTGCAGATCTCATCCTTCCATTAGAAGGAATTTCCAGTTTTCCCCTACTTGCACCCAATTGGAACCAAACCCATGCATGGTGTCCCCTTGTTCAGCGTGTGAGCTGCTTGCTTTCACACCTCAACTCTAAGAGGGTTTGTGCTGTGGAGAGGGACGTTCTCTGGGAAAGGGCACTGGTCATTTCCTCTCCAGCATCTTCCCATGTCCAAACCCCAGCCAAATCACCTTCTGCAGTGGCCCTGCAAATGTATTTGACAGAGGACAAGCGGCCTTTGCTCTTGTCACCCCCACCCGTTAATGATTAGCACAGATGTTTAATCCAAGGCTTCACAGATGCCACATTGGAAAAAAGTTGTTTTAGTGCACCTGATACAACTCCTGAGTGCTTGGGGAGCTCGGTGCACTGAGAAAAACTAATTAAACATGAGTGGTGTTAATGCTGTAGCTGGTCATTCTGGAAATCCCTCTTGCCATCGTGTTTGTAAAAATTAAATGCCTCCTATTAGCAGCAGAACAGAGACCTGTAATATGTGTGGACGGAAAGGCAGGGATGGATGGAGTTGGTGTCAGGGCAGCAATTGCTTATCATGCCTTATCTGGGAATATGAAACTGTATTGCATGACATCCAGAGGCAGGCTGAATAGATATGCCAATTCATCTCGAGCCTGGGCTTTGACAAGCTAGACTGCCCTTGTTGAAAGGCATCAGTCAAACAAGAGCTGCTGGCTGCTTTTCCCTTTCTTATACTTTCTTTCGCTCCCGCGCTCTCTCTCCCTCTCTCACCACCTCCCCTCCCTCCGCCTTTTTTTTTCTAAGCTTTTTCCACACAAAATTGAAAAGCTTTGGAAATAATAATAATAAAAGCCCCCCAAACTAATACCGTTTTAAGTACACCCCCCTCCCTCCCCAAATGGGATTGATAAGGAACCCCAGTGTATGAAGGCATGTTTAGATAACATTGAGAATATTATAGCAAGGGAGAGAAAGTAGGGAGAAAAGCTTCCTGCCGCGTCTAAGCCAGGAAAGGCGACGGCACCCTGGCTAATACGAGTGTTTAATATTTGATGTGTTGGGATAAAGCAGGATCACCTTCGAATTGAATTGAGTGTCAGAATGAGAATCTATTACTGAAATTCTTGTGTGATTTGACAGCAAAGCAGACGATGTTATTCTTCACTAGTTACCGCAATCTTCTCCCCTACATCACTTAAATATTTTTTTCTTTGCTTGAGTAAACACACATTATCCTTTTTTTCCACCTCCCTTTCTTTTTTTCTCTTCCTCTTTTATACTTATTTTTTTATTTATTTTTTTTCTTAAACCTGCCTTTCACAGGGCTGATGGAGTAGATTGTTATTTCTTTATTTGTCCTATTAAATGGAATTCCTGATCATTTAATCCTGCTTTTGTAAGTGATTTAAAAATACTTGAAAAGCTGTGAATGTGGCAGCACTTCTGACTAAACTGCTTAAAAGGGACACGTTACACCTGGGTTTATCACCTGCATCCTGACAGCCAGTGAGGGTAGCAGGCTGCAGCGCTGCCAGAGCCATCCAGGTTCCGTGCCTCTGTCCTGCTGGGTGAGCTTTCCTCCGCACCTTCTCTGTGACAGAGGAGCTCTGCTGTTGTCAGCTGAGTCTTGGCAAGCTGCTTATTCATTACCTGCCTCTTCTGTAATTTAATTGCATGCAGACCTGTCCAGGAGTCTTGCTACTAAATGGTGGGGGGGATCTGCCCCTCAGTGGTGTTACATTTGTTTTATGTCCTGCTGGTAAATTTGCATGGCAAGAAATCCCAACAAGAAATGTCCACCTCCCATCCCTGGAATGGCATGCAGTTAAAATGTGATGTTGAGGGAATGCCCTGGAACTTCCAGTGTCCTGGGTGCTATTCAGGGATAGTCTCCAAGATACTCTCACCCCAAAACCTTACGGTCACTGAAAACATTTCAAGCTGTGTTTAAAAGTACACTTAGTCATAGGCATGACCTCTTTTTTTCTTGCCAGCTCATCGTGGCAGCAGCAGAATGAGGAGAGTTAGAGGGAAATGCTAATTTTGGGCAGACACTCCTCACAGTTGACATGACAAGAGGAGAAAGATGCTTTTGCTGTTTAAAAGACATTTTCTCTTGTGAAAATGCCAGGAGGTTCAGCTTTGATCAGCAGGCAGCTGTGCCCAGCCTGATCCTGGGGGAGCACAGCTGGTACCTGCTGCTTGCCCAAGCTAAGGGCAGTTGGGAGATCTCACAGCCACTTTGTGTCTGTTTAAAACCGTGTTTTTTCTCAGATGTCTTTTTGAAACCCCGAATGGAAACTTTCAGCAAAAAAACACCACTTTTCTTATTACTTACTACCCACCCTTTAGCATCTTCTCAAACTGCTGAGCGCCTTTGCTCCTGGGAGGACTTTTTCCAAATGGAAATATTTTCTCCCTGTCTGAAAGTGCCTGTATTAATATTAAAATTACAATTAGCAGATGAAACATATAAAACCTCTTGGTAGGACGTGTAAAATAAAATGACAGAGTTGCCCAGCTGGTCAGGGCAGGAGGAGAGACTGGCTGGTCCTGGCGGTTCTTGCTGCTGTGGTTTGTGAATATGCTCATGCTATTGCAAAGTACAAAGCCCTACTTCCCTCCTGCCCTTCAGTTAAAGCATCCGGGGCGATGCAATGCCGGCAGCTCCAGTGGAGGGCAGAGGATCAGGGGAATGGCCAGCAGGTCACAACATCGACACCTGCAGAAAGGACAGGGCTGGCTCTGTCGACATGGGCGCATTGCCCTAGCAGAACTCTAGCAGCTTTGTGAGGACCGACCCTTCCCTGGGTATGCGAGAAGGATTTGTGGGGCATCTTGTGTAAGTAAGCATCCTGACCTCTGCACAGGTGACTTGTTTGCATGGTGTGGGATGTTAAAGCTTGCCTTAATGCGACTGCCAAACATCAGTTTTTGCGAAGTGTGCCAGGCACTTCCCCATAAATAAATGATAGGACATTATTCCGTCCACTTAGATCAATACATCAGCTTGACAAGTTCCAGTTCCTGGAATTTTCTGACCCCCTGGAACATCTTGTTTGCAAACTGAGGCAGATGCGTCACAGCCACGCGGAAGGTTTGTGACCCAGTGCAACACGAGAGGATGGTTTCAGACCCTTTTAACTCTATTATAAATCCAACCTCAGATGCTGTGATTCTGTGCACACGTCATCTCCATGCCCCAGCCTGCTGTATCCCATGTTTTATCCCCAATTCTGGTTTTTGGATTTTCTGCAAGGTATATGAGGTACAGGTTACCTAAAGGACCTGCCTCCCCATACCACCAAGAGTGGATTATCTGTGGTGCTAGCTCTGTGCATGGAAACGCAGTATGTTTCTAATCTGCTGCTTTTAGAGCACATTTATCACAGGAGTATCTGCTTACCTTTGATTCAAGATCCCTCCATCAGGGACCCAGGGCGGTATTTGTCTGTGAACTGCTGCGTATACCTATGGGATTGTATAAGTAAATAAATATAATTAATAATCATCTGACTTGAGAGCAGCATTGGCAGGGAGGTAAATGTAACCTTCACAGAATTACAAACAAAATCAAGAAAAAACAAAAACTGGAGCTGGTATGAATGGAAGTAATTGTATTGAGGCTGCTTGAAAATTATTCTGCGAACATTGTTTGGGTGGTTTTTAGAAGACTGGAAGCATTGAATTTCTTCTCTCTCTAAATTAGAATTCTGGCCAAAGCCATTTAAAAAATAGCTTCTTTAAAAGATGCCGTGTTTTTTATCAATTAAAATGCAGATAAAAATGAAAAGCCCCAGGGTCCTGGCCCTGTTCCAGTGTCTGACCTAAAAGGGAGTAACCCAGCCCCTGCAGCGCCGGGACTGAACCAGAGGGAGGGACAAAGTAGTGCAGTTTCCTCACAGAAAGGGTTTCATGGCATTGTTTTAAACCCTTTGGCTTGAGAGTGGGCCAGGGGTATCAGACTTTTTCACAGCTTGCCGTAGGGATGAGTGCTGAAGGGACAGGGTTCTGCACCTGTGCCGGCAGCTGTGTGGGGTTGGAGCTGTGGTGGTGTCCCAGTGGCTCCAGTGAGCCAGTGTCCATGGCCATCCCCATGGGCTGGGGACCCACAGCATCAGGGAGCCACCAGTGCTTTCACCTCGCTTTAACAGTCAGAAGAAGAACTTTACTGTTTAAAGATTAAACGTTGTCTTTAAATATTAAACAGCAAAGCTCCTCGCTCTTGATTGTGTGGCTGCTGCCGGCAGGCGGCTCAGAATTGCCGCTTTTAATTAAAAAACTTTATTTTCCAGCGCAGCCTGGCGATGGCTCGTCCTCCTGGACGGTGCTGGCTGACCTCTTTCCTGCCTGGCCTTCATCCCTTCATCATTGCTGCCTGCAATTCTCTCTGCCTGCAGCAGTGATGGTCCCTGCCAGCCCCGGAGTGTGAACAGCCCTGTCTGGGACTGATCAATGCCCCTGGCACTTCCTTCCAAAACCCCAGGAAAAACAATTAAAACCCGATCGATCCTGCAGGCAGCTTTGAATATGCATAAGTGCACACTTGACCTTCAGTGGTCAGGCCAACTTCCACCCCAGCTGCTTAGCTAGTTTGCTCAGGTATTGCGGTTGTACTGAATGACCTTGATCAGGAAAGCAAAGCGCTGTGCAGAGATGGGCCCGGTGCTGATCCAGGGGCTGGGGCATGTGCTGCCAGCTCCCTGCTGCTGCTGCCGCAGAGGCAGGGGAGGTAGGCTAGGATTGACACTAGCACCCAGCTGCTAGGACCTTTCCAGAGCTGTCCTTGTGGCTTTCCTGAGATCCTGCCAGCCTCCCACTATGCAACCTCAGTTACTCCTGGCCAGGGTCCAAGGGATATGTCTAGGCGGGGAAGGCAGCCTGCAATACGGGAGCTTCCTGTGCAGGGACGCCCCTACTCCTTCCCATCTAGGGATGTTCCTTCCCCAGGGATGGCCTCCATTGCTGTTGACCTGCTGGTGCTGAGCATGGGAACCTTCCTGTGCTGCACCTGGATTTGCTCTGTGGGACAGAGACTGGGGGGAAGCCACGTACCATGACCCAGGGCCACCTGGCAGGTGGGTGACAGGGTCCCTTCTTGCACCCCAACCTCTAGCTCCCCCCCACCCCATGCCTGGCAAGTCTGCATCCCAAGCAGGGGAGTGAACGTACCAGAGCATGTTTGTTGAAGGCAAAGGAAACCTCCCCATTGTGTACACAAAGTGTAATTTCAGTGAATTATGCATAGACTTAATTAGGAGTTTTAACTGCTAATCATCTCCCAACAGGATTAGCAATGCTGTCTATTAATTATCTGTGAAGCTCTCTGGTTTGCTAAGGCAATAGTAACAAAGCAGCATGAATGGTTACATGAGCCACTAATAAATTAACTCCCCAAGCCCCATGGCTCCTGGGTGCTGCTGGCAGCAGGGTCTACACTGGGGCTGGACCTGCCCGTGCTGAGCAGAGCTGCAGGTAGCAGGGAAGAGAGGCTCGCAGTAGATCCCAGTGGCAGGCAGGTGGCTGGTATGGGGCACTGCTCAGCTCTGCTCACCCAGTTTGTCCCTGTTCCTGCTGCAGAGAGTATCTCCCTGGCATGTGGAGCCTATGGAGGGTGTCTTCAATGCCCTGCCACACTGTGTCTGTGGTTAGCGATGGTCCCCGCTGCAGGAAGGAGATAGAGGCTGCTGGATTGACCTGATCTCCTCTGGGGACAATAGCCCTCACGGCAGCAGAGATAGTGCCAGCGTGAGCGACGCTAAGCCCACGCACCCTTCTTACTGCTCACAATGCGTTGCTGAGCTTAATTCCTCAAGATGAAGAAGATATGTGGCTGTCAGGCTGTAATTACAGCCGTGCATGTCACGCGGAGGCCTGGGTGCTTTTATGTTTGCATTGTCCAGTGGGTTTTTTGTGCTGCTCAGGCTCCCAGCTGCCTTGCTCCTGCTAGAAACCCTGTCCAAGGATACAGTGGGGATGGAGCAGACTCCCTCTGGCCAGGTTGCAGGCTCTGTGCAGTGGGATGAGCAGCGCTGGCTCCCAGTGGGATTTCACCTGGTGATGGAGGGCTCTGAAGCAACTGAGGTCTAGAGGTGGAAAGAAGAGGGAAGCTGACTGGGAAAGCTGTGCTTGCTGGAGGGGAAGGGGCTTCCTGGGCATAGGCATAGGCACACCTTTTCAAATTCCCCTGACTCCTGCTGACCGCCTCATCTTTGGTAAGGCAGGAATAGAGGGGTGTTGTTCAAGCAAACAAGGGACACAGGAGATGAGCTCACAGCCTCTGGCTTGCCCCAGTGTGGCAAGGGTGGCCTTGAGTGATGCAGATCCCTGCTTTGTGAGGGTTGTCACCTGTACAGGACAACGCCAGAGGCTCTGGACAGCTCTTCTCTGAGGAGCATCAGGTGGGACAGGGCAAAGTGAGGGTGCTTTGTGTGGGCAACTCCAGGATAGCTGTTGACAAGGTGTTGTGTGGGTCTGCGCTGAACATGGTGAACACAGACACACACAAGCCCCGGAGCAGCCAGACCTAGGCAAGTACAAGTCATGCCTACACATGGGGTGTGCCATCTGACCCTCTGCTTCTCTCTTCCAGGCGTACAGCTTTGCTATGGGGAGTTGGCCAAAGAACGGGCTCTTAGACATGAACAAAGGACTGAACCTACAGCACATAGGGAGGCCTCACAGCGGGATAGGTGAGTGTTGCTGCCCTGTGCCCTTCCCATCCCCATGGCTGCTGCTCCAAGTGTGCAGGACGTGCCTCAGATTCAAGATCATGTCCAGTCTGGGTGCTGAGAGCCAGCCAAAGGGCTGCAGGGTTTCCTGATGGTAAAAGGGATGAAGATATGTCAGGGCTGGATGGGCACATGAATGACCTCTCTGGCCCTGGCACATCCCAATGTGCCAAACATACCTGCCTGTCCCTCTGGATAGGGAGCTGCTTCCCCCCTTGACTGCTCTAGCAGTGCTTGGATTGAGGTTGGATGTGGGCAGCACCAAGTGCCTGGAGTACAGAACAAGGGTCCCCAGGCTAGGTGGGAAGTTCTTGCTTTTGGACCAGTCCTCCAGTTGCTCTGGATGCTGTGTTCGTCCTTGGAAAGAAGACTGCCAGGCAGCACAGTCTTGGGAGCTGGCTCAAAACACATTGCAGGGTGAAGATGCAAGATCCCAGCTGGAGAACTGAATCATCATCCTGTTTGCTCACGTGTGATGAGTTTCATGGTCCTGCAGCCTGCTCCAAGAAAATCAATTGATAAACAGTGCTTCAGGATGAGCAGTGACAGAGTTCCATGTATCCCCCAACTCCTCTGCGCCAGGGATCAGGGTGATATGAGGGAGACCTGGCCCAGAACATTGAGGCCATATATCTGCCTGCTGTTTAACGCTGAGGATGCAGAGCTAGGACAGCTCAGGCTGTGGTACAGGCAGGAGCTCAGATTTACTGGGCTGTAGACAGGGTTGTGTCCTGTTTCTTTGCGTGGCAGTGGATCACTTCTTGGAGACCAGTGATCAGGTGTTCTCTCTGCCTCCCAGCCCTTCATACACAGTGACATATGAGCATTAAAGTTTGCAAAGAGGTAAGAATTACTTGGAAAAGTCACCGGCTACCTGGGCCTTGGAGAAGCTGTTTAATATTATTTCAAGACTCTAACCATTAAACTCTCTAATCAATCCAAGTTAAGGAGATGAATTATTTAAAGCTCACCAGCTTTTAATTAGCAAGCTCCTTTTGAACTATGGATCTGGTTGCATTATTGACAGAGGTAGCATTAAAATTTGCTTCCTTGCCTAAGAGCAGATTTGCCTTGCTTGTGTGCCATGTTGGGAATGGGGACTGCAGGAGTTGTGTGTGCATATACTGCTTTGGGGCTTAGGCTTTTCCTAGGGTCTCCCTTGAGACACAGAGTTGGTTTCTGCCTCATTGTTCCTCTTTTTATTTATTTCATGAATTTTCTGTTGCTGTCAACCCTTACTCCAACAAAGCATCAACATCTGTGGAGTGTCATCAATCTGCCATTGTTTTCTGCCCATGTTTATCTCAGTGCTGTTGTCTCGCACACGTGTGACTCCTTTCTGCCTCATGGAGTTCAGAGAAATGCTGGTCATGTCCCTCATTTTTGCTTCTTCATTTCTACCAAACTCCCTATGTGGGGAAGCACTTCCAGCTCTCCCCAGCACAGAGTGAGCCCTAGAGGATCCCAGGCCAAGGGCCAAGGAGGGGCTCTTCACTGCAGATGCAGCCTGGCTTCCTTGCATCCAGGTTTGCTGCTTTGTCTCAGAGCAAGTGTCAGTCTTCCACAGCCAAGTCCTTCCATATTGGCCGCTGGGGCCAAACCACTGGGCACAATCATCCCAGTTGCTGATGGTCACCCTGTGCCTTGAGCAGTCCTTGCATCTCTCTTTTTCATGCTTTCAACTGCCCTTGCTTCAGGGCTGGGAGGAACCATCCATCCCTTTCACTTCCTAGGGCTGCTCTCCCCTCCCTGATTGTAAGGAACCTTGGTCCTAATACAGCTCTGCTTCTCATCTGAATAAATGGCTCAAGGATTGCTGCAGGAGAAGAGAGTGGAGAATGGTGGAGCATGCTGCCTGCCCACAGTGAGACTGGAGCTGGCTGTGGTTCTGGGAGTGGTCCCATGTGGTCTAGAGCCTCCTTTCTCTTTGTACTTAGTGCTGGGGTGCAGCAGGGCTGAGAGACATTGGAAAGCTGAAAGAAAGATTCCCAGAAGCATCTAAGGGTCAGCCTCTGATTTTTATGGTCCTCATGGGTCACTGGTGTCCAGAAATCTGCAAACCTGAGAAGGGAGCAGCATGTAAGAGGGCATGCTATGTAAGAGGGCATCTCTGTGCAGCTCCTTTCCCAGCAGTGTGGGGAGCAGTCCAGGGGGATGCAGACATTCCTGTAAAGCTTCAGCTTGTTTATGCAGGAATGTACAACATGGATATTTCCCTTCAAGTTTGACAGAAAAATTGCAGTGGATGGCCACTTGTTTTGGCAAACAATTTGCAAGGAATTTTGCTGTCTTGCCTGATCGGTTGTGTATTGCTTTGTTTTCAAATCACTCTTTGCTTTACTGTCTCAGCAGATATCTGCTCCAAATCCTGCACTTCACATGCTCTAGGACCAGTCCTGATCCATGCTTCATCTTTTCTCCTTCATCATGTTCAAAATCTGGGTAGTTCAGGACTCTTGACACCCTGGAGGCCCAAGGCCATATTCTGGATGGGAACCACCTTTAGTGTCTGGGGCATACGGGCAGGAGGGTCTTGTGCCAGAGCATAGTGAAGTGTCCCCACATCCCTTGGGATATACACCTGCACATACTGCAAGTTGCGGCACAGAGCTCATGTTCTAGCTTATGTTTAGTTTTTACTCCTGAGCAAATGAACTGCAAATCTTATCAAGGGATTAGAAAAGTGATTTATATACCAAAATACACCAAAATCTGTCTACATACCCGGAAAATACAGCTGCCTTGGGCTGGGGTGGGTGCGTGTCTGGTGCCATTGGGTTCTTGGGAGGGGAAAGATAAAGGGGAATGGGGGGAAATGCCAGTATTTCAGCTTCTTGAGAAGTGTTGGGCAGAATAAGGAGATAGAAAAGTCAGAAAAGTCCCCTTAGACAGAGTGAGGTTGCAGGAATTACTTGAGAGATCAGAGAGGAACAAAAGGGCCATGAAACCTATTCTTTCCTACCTTTTCTCAGATTGATATTTCAAATCTAAGGATTTCTTCTGGGCTGAATGTGGCCCTGAGGACCAGAGAGGACATTTTTCTGCAACTTCCACCTCATTCTCTTAACACAGATTAGATGTGTGTCAGCTGCAGCGTGGGTTAGAGAATCTTGAGGTGAGGAACTTCTTTTTATCTGCTGTTCTCTTGACCCTCAACAAAATGAAGTAGAGTCCTGCCAAGAAGTTACTCAGTTTCACATGTACATGGACATTGCCATTCTTAAAATGTGTGTTTGCAGCTGTGCTTGCCAAAAATGAGCTGCAGCTTGTATGAGGGTCTTGGCACTCACAGAAAGACCAGCATTCACAGGCTCCAAACCAGTGGAACTGGGTACTTACTTGCATTGGGGTCTCTCTACTGATAGTCAGAGACTGATATAAATCAGAAGGATAAAAATCCCAGGTTTTAGTTGTGGTTTAGATCAGATAGCACATCACTTGCATTCAAAAATTGATTTTCTTCTGGTTTTGCTTTTTTTTTAACCTGTTTCCCTGAAAAAAGGTCAAGTTTCACTGAACAGCACCTATCAAACCAAGTACAGCTTTCCTTACCACTGCCCAGTTGTTAAATCTGGTTATTCTTTTACTCATCAAATACTCTATTTTTGCTACATTTATTTTGATTGATTACGTAACATAATATGCCTTTAGTCTTAGTTTTTAGATATTTTTTACATTATAAAAATGATGAAGTACTATTTGCTCTTGAAGACGGGGTGATTAAATTATTACTCATGATTGCTCTTTTGAATGAAAACTGTAATGCCATGCTGTAGTACCCCATCAGTAGTTTGAATTGATTTTATTAGTAAAATCCTCTTTCCATTGCAATTGCACAACACAGAATGAAAAGTAAATTTCAGGATACTTTTTAAGTAAAAACACCTAGTGCATGAATCCAAAGCAAGAAGTGATCAGTGGATTGAAGGAGTGTTTCTGGAAACCAATCTTTCAAGATTTTAGAATGAGTACATCTCATCCTCTCCCTCCTCAGTTGGTGGATTTGTTTGTTTCCCTGATTATGGAAAGATAAAAGGCACGCCTTCTTTTTTATTGTCAGTTCTTTGTTTCTCAGCTCTGAACAAGACAGTTCTTGAACTGAAAATATACCAAAACCAGGAAGAAATTTCCAAATCTGCAGACTGCTGGGAAAGTTTGCTTCTCATTTGTCAGCTCTGCTTCCACCTCCAGTGCATTGACCACCTTCAAAACATGACATTACTCCTTGCTACTGATCTTTTTGAACCTAATTGAATTTAATTGAATATTTAAAGTTTAGGCTTTAACACACACATTATTGGGATTTTAGACTTATTTGTAAATGTCTGGTTTGTTTTGGGGTTTTTTTCCTTTTTAGGGGAAGAGGGTAACCAGGCTGCTGTGTCTCTTGCTAATGAACCCTCATCCCAGGTGACCAGGACTTCTGGTCCCACAGCAGGACCTGTCTTGACATCGTGCCCTCACTAGGCTGTTTTCACCAGCTGGCTTAATTCTATGAGCTGTGAGCCTCTGTGCAGGACTCACCGTCTTCCCTGTGCCCATGGTTCCCCTGGCTGGGGCCATGCCTTGCTCCATCCATGGGGATCTCTGTCGTGCCAAATGTAAAAGCCCCACCTGCCTAGGCAGGTCAGCAGCCCATGCAGTGAGCAACTGAGCAAGCCATTGTGCATTCCTGGCTCCGTCTCTCTCTTTTCATTTACTGATTGGAAATCTCGGAAGGTTAGGGTGTGATATTGTTCCTGATCCAGAGCATTAATTAGGCCTCGGAAAGAAGAAGAGGAATTGCGTGTTTTTAACAGTGAGGTTAATGGGATGCTCGCAGAGTAGACAGTTTTAATGAGCTTCAACTCGATGTGCAGTGAGTTTACTCTTTGTGTTAAAAGGGTCACACTGCAGTAGTTTGATGTGGATTGTCTCCTGGCCCCCGATGTCATAGGTGAGCGTCTGTCAGAGTCCAGTCAGAGCACATTTACTTAGTGACACGATTCTAATTAACTACCTCGAGCTGCCACTGCCGCGGGGAGCCGGGCCAGCGCCTGCCGGGGTGCCTCCTGCCCGGCGGAGCCATCCCTCTCCCTGCCGCTCTGCCTTGGGCTGCTCCACACCGACACTGAAGGAGAGGGCGGCGAGGGCCGCGCTCGCTGAGTGCGGTGGCAGGTGCTGGGCCACCCGCCCGGCTGTCAGCACCGGCTCTCCCCCTTGGAGTTCGGTGGGGGCTGATGAGGCTTTACCTCACCCTGCGAGGTGCTGGGAGTCTGTGGTCCTGACAGCTTGCTGGCTTAATTTCAGCCTCCTCTTACTCTTCCTTGTTTTCATGTCCCCTTTCATTTTCCTGCCTCTCCCTGGTGTACAGGGAAGCCTGCAGCCCTTCACCAGCATCTGTGGAATCCTTGAACACCCTTGGTGCCCACCTGGCTCCTCTGCGTAAGGGCAGGGGGAACAAGGAGGTGGACAGCATTTTGTGAAACTCCTCTTCGTGTGTTTTGACCATTTTCCACTGGGTGGAAAAAGCCAGGCAGAGCTAGTCCCACTCTCCCTGTCCCTCCCAGGGCATGGGAGAAGCCATGGAGAGCCCTCTGCTCCCCCACAGCAGGCATACCCCATTCTTTTTCAACTCTTCATTTGTCAGTGTCAAGCCTGGGCAGGCAGGGCCACTTGCACCGAACCATCCTTTTGCTGAGGAATGCTGAGAGAGAGAGTTGAGCATGGGCCTCACTCCTGCAAAAGGTGGCATGGGCCTGCCTTGGGGCACTGCCCCACACACAGTGGCCCCAGCCCAAGGCGGAAGGGGAAGGATTCTGAATTAAATAATTAAAAGAGACTTAAGTAAAAATCAACAGAAATGTCACCAAATGAACAGTGTCATTTTGAATTAACGCTCATAAAGGTCAGGCGGATCCAGAACAGGTGGAGCGGCTGCGTGCTGGGTGTCACAGCCACACAGCAAGTCCCGGCACCCAGGCAGGGTGCAGGGATCAGCACAGCTGCTCTGGGGCATCTGCTGGACCGCGGGCACAGGGACAGGGCAGCTGGCGGGTGGTGAGGGGTCCTGCTGCAGGCACGGGGCCCTGCATCTCTGAAGAGGGGTGGGGAGGGAGGGCCGGCCATGGTGGCCAGTTAAAGGATGAGCAACTGTCAGAGTCCAGTCAGAGCACATTAACGTGGTGACATGATTCTAATTAACTACCGTGAGAGGTGTCACAGCTGGAAAAGCACTGAGCAGAGACAAGCTTTTAAAAAAAGAAAAAAGCAATGTGACAGTCTTTTTTTTTTTCCCTCTTTCTTTTTCTTTTCTTTCTCTTTTTTNTTTTTTTTTTTTTTTTTTTACTCTTGTGTGCTCTCTCCCCTCCATGTGGGAGTGGATCTAAAGATAATTAGGATGTCTGGCTGCCTGGGAACCTGAGCCAGGGCTCTTTGCTTTCAGTCATTTAAGTTTTCGACATCTCTCTGAAGGGACTTGGTGGCGCAGTGGATTACTGCACGCCAGAGTGACAGAACACTCTTCTAATCGTAAACCCTTTTTAGAAAGGATTCTGCTCTCCCTTTTTCCCCTGGAGCAGCAGGGGGTATGTTCTGATCACTGCAGCTCTGTTCCCATACACGCTACAATGGGAAACTCAAGGTCTTTCAGCTGTTTCCTGCAGTTAACAAAGGAGACACAGAAGAAAGAAAGGAAGGATGATTGAGTGTTTGTGTTGACTGAACTCACCCCTCTGTCCTACCCTGCCAAAAGTTGGTTGTGCGCCCGTCCGACCCCGCTGCCTGCTGGGGCTGTGATGGATTCATCACACCTTGCCCTTGCCCGAGGGCTCACCATCCCTGGAGAGCAGCCTTTGGAGGGAGCATGATGGCTGCAGGGACTTCAACTGCCTGGGAAAAGTCAGGGTGCTGCCATGTGCTCCTCCCAGCCCCCAGGCAGGCAGTGGCAATGGCCGCTCCGTGGGTATATGTGGAAGGTAGGCACAAGCCCTCTTCTCTGGCTGGAAGCAGTTATGTTTAAAGCACTAGTATTAGACTGAAGTCTGTGTCAATCCTCGGATCTGTCTGATCCTCAGCGGGACAGCATTGCCATAATCCTGGAAATACTCTTTGGAATGGGGGCTGCTGTGGTACCCCTTTTCCTCTGGCTTCTAGTTTTAGGACCAGCGGTGGGGACTATGTCCCTTGGTGAGAAGATCTCCCGTTCTTCCCTCCCTCCCAGGCCAGCTGTGATCCTCAGCCCAACACCTGGCCAATTTCTGTCCCCAGTGACAGTTGACAAACCTCTTACATTATGTTTTTAATACCACTCTGAACTGCTGTACTGGAAGCACAGGGAGAGGCTGACGGTTTGTGTTATATGTGCTCTGTCTTAGCAATCAGCCAGTTCGAAAACTAGGAGCATGCAGACCTGAACTGATCTGTGCTGTAGAGACCCTAGAACTACCTCAGACCCATCACACTGTTGGCTATTTGTTCAGTCCTGTGGCTGAGCCTTGCAAAATAGTCACCCCACACATTACTGGAACAACCTTTGCACTGCTCAAGCCCTGTTCCACATTGTGCTGGGCAGATAGAACATCTTTACAAGCACTTGTTCTCCTGCTCCTGTAACAGGCAGCATTTCCCAAGCACTGTGATGCACCCTCTGACACAGTGAGACGTGTGTTAGATGAGAAGCCTTGGAAGATCATTAACTTTCTACAGAGCTTTTTCTGTAGAAAGTAGCAACGTAAAACACTGAGTGACATTTTGATTTCCCATAGATTCTTTTGGTGCCTTGGTGTCTCTCTGCGATATGTCCCAGATGAGGCTAAATGGTAGTGCATCTTCCCATACCTGTGAGGAGGGAATGTTAATGAACATAAATATTATGTTAATGAGCATAAACATCTCAATTAAGAGCACGGATTGCCTGCCCTGCTCTGCACTGGGCTCTGGTGGAAGGTTTCTTTTAACATCATGCTGTCCTGCAACAGCAGTGTGTTCCCAAATCTGCCCTTACATGCCTGCATCTAGAGGCGTCTCAAGGTTGGTGCTGTCCCCCTCAGGTTGGCCTTTGTCTCTGGAGTTTGGGCATCACTCTGTCCCATCTCTGTCTTCCCTGGAGTGCACACGGAGGGTTCATGGCTGTGATCACCGTGTCCTGCCGGTGCGATGAGGAGAGACTCTTGCCCAAGTTTTACTGAGGATCTGCCTTTAAGGAGAGTAGTGGCAAAGGTATGGAGGGAAGGCTGTGTCAGCAAGGGATGCCAGGTTTAAAGCTGCCCCGATTCACCTAATGAGAACTGATTGCAAGGTGCAGGAGGGCAGGGGGTACCAGTCAGCCAGAGAGACTCCACTGCAATTTAACAAGTTTTCATTCCCCTGAGTTCCCTGATAAGACCCCCCTCTAAGTCTGTGCAGGAATTCATAAGAATAGGATAATTAGGATGTTTCAAAGCTGCGACCCTCAGAGGAGTCCTTGGATTAATCTGTTTTTTCCCTTAAAGACATCTGTAACTACAATCTTTGTTTTTCTCCTCTTCTTCTCTCCCTCCTCCTTCTTTTCCCCCCTTGTCTGTCTCTGTATCTCCTGTCAAACCGTGGCAGACGTAAATGACAAAGAAATCAGAAAGAGAGATCAATGCAGTCCAAATTAGCACTTGGAGATAGACTGTGCTGGAGATGTCAAAGCCTGACCCCAGTTGATCTGCCAGCCTCCACTGGTGATATTATGCAAATTGCATCCATCTGGCAGAGCCCAGTAAAGGACTAATGGGGCAGGGAGGGGGGCCAGGACCAGGCATCTTTGGGAAGGGGAGAGAGGTAGGGGTCTTTGGGCAGGGGTCCATGGTCAGCAGGGGAGATAATGTACTGCATTGGCTGCCTTTGCGCTCCTGGGTGGATGAAAAACCAAACTCCAGATAAGAGACAACCAAACTTCATTTTGCTCTTTATTTTATCCCTTATTGCTACCCCCACACAACCTAGTACCAAAAAGAAGGGGGGAAAAAAAGGTGGTTCTTGGCGCTCTTGTTTCCTGCACGTCATTACCACTAATGGCAGTTTGAGGGGAGAGACAAAGTCAGGGAAAGAAAGCAAAAAAAAAAAAAAAAAAGCTGGCTGCTTAAAAGGCTGTTGTAATAGGAGCATGGATAATAGAAATCTCAAATTACGATGATCGCCTTGTTAAGAAGTTTGAAAATACGGCCAGATTGTCTTTAATGAGAGAAATATGGCTGTTAGTTAGTGAAGGAGGAGGGAATGGACCTTGTTTCAAGATCTGTAGCTCACCCATCAAAGAGGCACCGTCTGTTTCATTTCAAAATCCTGCTCCTCTGCCTGATATTAAAAATAGTTGTTAAAGGCTTTGACTAGCAAGACAATTCTCTTTGACTTCCTACTCTCTCTATCTCCCCCAAAAGACTTCGCTAAGGTAACGTGCACTTTAAAAAATGGCCAAGCAAAGAAAGGAAGAAGGAAAGAAAGTTAAGTTTTGGTCTGCAGGGTGATACTGCCCCTGGCACCTCAGGGCGCCTGTAGCCTTGAGCCTGAGCGCTGCCAGCACTATGGCTGTCCCCACCATGGCAGAGGGGAGCGCCCTCTGTGCCATGTGCCTGCCGTGCCAGAATGATTGCTGAGATACGATACTATCACTGCTTTCCTCTTGGCAGCCCTGACTCAGGCACAGGACAGCGATGACTTTTTTGACATCTAGACCCCCATTAAGTACTGCTTTCCTTTACTCTCTTTGGATCCTGGGAAATGGCACCAGGCCAAAGCTGAGGAGGCAGAGAAGGGCTCTAACAGAAGCCAGGTTTGGCAGCTATCCGCCACCCCCACCTCTTACGAAGAGCTAAGGGGCACCTCTGTACTGTTAGGCTCTGACCCGTAACTTCTGCCTCACCACGGTACTGACAATCTCCTCTTCATTCTCCTCTGAATTCAAAGGATCGCATTAATTGGTTTCAGGATCATGGCCCTATGTCCTGAGCGGCCTGTTTAAAATAACAAACTCAGAGTATGTTGATAGCTGGTATGGCTCAGCAGAGGTTCTAAGGACAAGGCCTGGATGGGGAAGATGCTGCTGGGTGGGGAAGATGGGCATTGAGGCATCAAAAAACTGTACAGTGCTGTGGTTTTCCCTGTCCTTACACAAATCAATGTAATTCCGCTGCTCCCAAGTTGCTAACATGTTAAAATCCCAGGGCACAGGGCACTGGCAGGAGAGGAGGGCTGTACCAGCCAAACTCTTGTCCCTTCCCAGCATGGCCTTGATCTTTCCATGGGTCGGCAGTAGGATCAGAGAGAATCAGCTCCCTCCTTTATCCTCCATAGCATGAGGCTCTTCCCAAAGCTGCAGCTGCCACTGCACAGGCTGATCCCAGCTGTGCCATTAACTTCCCAAGCTCTGGGTTGTTCCTGGTCTTGCAGCAAAGACTCACAGTGAGCTGTGCTGGGATGACAGGGTTTCCATCTGTTTCCGAGAGTCCTGATCAATCCTGCTTTGGCTTGGAAGCTGCGTTCTTCAAACCCAGCAAGAACTCAAGGAGCTCCTCCCAGCCTGGTCCCCAATCTGGATGCTGCCAGTGTGCAGGACCTGCTGGGGAGGCAGGAGGGGATGGTCACAGTCACTTGTAAGGGTGGATGCTGTTGACACCAAGGCTCCATGTCCAGTGCTGTGGTCTGACTTGTCTGCCCTACAAGCTCAGAGGTCTCTTAAGAGGTGAAATGAAGCAGGAACTCAAGAGCTCCTATCAGTTTTTGGCCAGGTGGTGGCCCAGGGAGGGATGCAGTGGGATCAGCTGGCTGAGTTGCCATGCCAGGTGCGCTGCAGGGCTATCCTTCCTCATGTCCCCATGGCACAGAGCTGATCTTTAACCTTGGAAAATCCCTGTCCAATGATGGAGAGCACCCAGCAGCCTTAGGTCACTTTTCTTGCTGTAATTAGCCTGACTGTTAATTACATGCAGCATGTGATGTGCAGGGGTAGTGACCACCAAGCAGGAGGCGCTGCCTCTGCATAGACCCTCCTGCAGTTCACCAGCCCTGCATTGCCTGCATAGCACTGGTGCTGCTGGTTGCCTTTGCTTCCCATGACATGCATCACCCTGTCTGCTGCAACTTTTCAGCCTGGCCTCAGCAGACAGGGGACCTGTGCCATGGCACTGCCACCTCAGGACCCTTTCCCAGGGACTGCGGATGGGATGAGCCTGCGGAGTGCAGGACCCCCAGCCTGCCCTAGGGAGGTCAAGGTAGTATCACCTTGCCAGGAAGCCCACCCAGCCCTTAGCTGCCAACCACCCGGGGCTGGGGGGACGGGGACCAGGTCCCCTCTCCCGTCCTCTGTGTTTCCACCCAAGAACCAGCGATTTGGCTCTATGTGCATGCCCAGGAGTCTTGGGGCTTGGCAGCTGGGTCATCTCCAGCACCCACAAAGCCCCCTGCTCATGCTCTCCCCCTTCGAAAGTACATATATAACAGCCAAGAGAGGGAAAGAAAAGGAGAGATGCCGGCTTTGCCTCCGTGCTCCCACCCAGAGCAGTCTCCTAATGAGAAGAATATGGCTGCTAGTTAGCAGAGGGGTGTGTCCTGTAGGCTAAAATGAGATAGTTACACTGCACTGATTGAAGGTTGAGGTTAGAGGGCAGCACAATTATGTTCAGGAGATTCAAGGGCTCTGTTTGATGCAGCAGTTCTAAGCTCCCAGCCAGTGTCAGTAGTTTAGCTCAGGGTTTCTTTTTTTTTCCTTTCTTTTTTTTTTTTTTTGTGGGCTAAAGACAGGAAGGATAAAAACTATGGGAATGAGTTGTTACTATTATTATAAAGTGGTGTGAATTTTCTTTTTTTGAAAACCACCAGTTCACCCCCCTTTTGCTTAACTGTTTCCTGATCATTATTTTTTAAGCTGCTTGGAGGGAAGAAGAGAGCATCCTCTTCCCCCTGGAGAGCAGCTCTGAATTTTCTCCCAGACAGGGAAGGTGATTTTTTTTGTGTCCACTTCTGCTCAGTTCACCAACTGTGGATCAGGAAAGCAATTAGCATTTCAAATTATGCCAAGGCCAAATTCTTTGTCTCAAAATCATGGGTTAAGAGTTGCAAAAGAACCTTAATTATCTGGTGCTGAACTAGATGTTTTTTTCTGAAAGCATTTCCAGTACTTAAGGCTGTTTGTGGTGGGAGTCTCATGTGTTTCCAAAGCCATGAAGTCTTTTCCCAGAGCCTACATCAGTGTCCAAGCACTGCAGCAGCATCCATGGCCTCTCCAGCCTCTCTCATCAGATAGCTGCCTTGCAGGCAGCCATGCATCCATCCCGAGATGATCCTGGTCGACCTTCTCCCTGCTCTGCGTTCTAACCCATCTGCAGCTCTCTGGTCGCTGCCTCCACTCTCCACTGCCTGCCCGCACTGCAGTGAGATGAGGAGCAAAGGGACTGCTTGCCTGAAACAGCAGCACATGGCAGCCCTGTGCTGCCCATGCAAGGAAACTGTTGGCTCCTCAGCAGCAGCACCAAGCCCTTCTGGGCTGAACACAGAGTGCCAGCTTGCTCGTTTCATCCACTCCACCCCTGAGGATGAACAAAGGGGCACCTGCCCCTTTTTCCCCTTGCCTGCTCCCCAGGGCTCATTGTGTCCCAAGCCCACACTTTGTGTTGACTTTTGATCTGAGTGACAGCCTTCTTTATTTACTCTAATGGTTCTCAGTTTTAAATGTTAATTCCTCCCTGAAGAAAATGTCTTTTCAGGATGAGTTGCCCATCAGCAGGGACATGGAGGGTGTGCTGGCATCCCCAGCCTTTGTGCAGAGCCAGGCGTTAGGCCGATGGGGAAGAACCTGGTAGGTACAGAGGGCTGTGGTGCCCAGGGAGCACTTCAGCCTCTGCCACAACTGGCTGGGCTGTCCTGGGGATGGCGCATCAGTGGGCAGATCTAGCCGGGACGGATGCATCCCTAGCATCACAGCTTGTCCTTGTGCAGCCCATTTGGCACAGCGCCACACGCCACTGCAACAGCCCCCCCGTCATCTGGGCTGCAATTAAGGATTGATGGATTGTCCCCAGGCCGGGGTCTCGGTACAGCCCCCCAACAGGGATATGGCACATGCAGAGGCGGGCAGGGGCCCGCTGGGCTGCCGCCATCGAACAACAATTTCTAATCTTGATTGGAGGGGAGGGCGGTAGGCTGGGGGGGGAAGAATCAGAGATAAATGTTAGCTCATTTCTTAAGTAATTAGTTACCTCCTCATCCCCATGTTGTAATTGTGAACAAGCTGTAATGTTTAATTAGTGTGTAAATGAAACCCCAATTTCATAATGGCTGCAGTGACAGCGCTAAGTGAGACAGGCACAGAAGGGGCTGCATTGTTTCAGCAGGAGATGAAGCTGTCGCCCAGCAAGCCAAGCGTCTCTTGGAGAAAATGGAAATGATAAACGAAGTGAGGCTAATTAGCAAAATCCTACAGGCCCCACTGATGGTTCTCATCAAGGGGAGGTAATGAAGCGGGCGGGCCAAGCTGAGGGGGGATTAATTGGAGCTGATTGCTGCACATATAGGCACTGTAGAGCAGCGGATGCAGGGATGCAAACTTTCCTGGTTTTCTTGTCTTGCCTTTCCCTGGGACCTGGCTGTGGGTAGAGCCTGCAGGGAGCAGGGAACAACCCTGGGAGCTGATCCTGGAGCAGACAGGATGCAGGTGCAGGGAGGTGTTCCCTGCCTGCAGGTGTCTGGGCAGGGACACAAGGGCACCCATCCCACGGAAAGCATGGTATGAAGGCTCTGAAACATCAGAGAGCTGATGCAGCGCTGGTTTATAGCCCAAGAAGGGTTATAGCCCTTCGTTAGCTCCTTTCAAGTCCCTCCTTCTGTGCTGACTGTATTTTGAGTGCAGGCATTCAGAGAGTAAATAAAGCACCTCTGTGTGATGGGTGCTGTGTGGAAGGGGTGAGTCCTTCCTGCTCCCCCTCTGGGTGGGGGTCTCTGCAGACCCAATATCTGTGGCAGCACAGCATGATGACTGAGCTGGAGCTCACCATGGTGGGAGAACCTGGGGCATTGTAGAGTTGAACTTTATCCTTTCAAGCTGTGTGAGAAATGCCCTTTCTGCAGCTGCTGGCGCACAACCACAATCCCAATCACACTGCATTACTTACTGACATTTCAGGGGGCACATGGAACCCTGCTGCCAGTAGGCTCGGCCCCACATGTCCCATACGGATGGGGTCCAGCTGCCTGCAGGCCAGGCTGCCCTCCAATCTGCTCTTTACCTGCCTCCAACTCACTATCAGAAGTGAGCAAAAACCTTGCCAAACAGAAGAGAGGAAAGCAATACCTGTCTGGGCTCGCATCTGTCTGGCTGTCCAAGCCTGACTGATGTTATTCCTGGCTGCATGGGGAACTGTGGGACTGTGAGCTGGTCTTTTCAGTGTCTCAGCCTCCTTTTCTGCCAAGACGTGAGATGGTGAGATGTCTGCTTGGCAAGTTCTCATACATAGGATGTCCAGTGCCTACCCACAGTCACTGCATCCCTTCCTCATGGCATCTCCAAACCCTCTGCTGCCTCTCCTGCTGAGTAATGAGAGATTTCCCTGGGCCTTCAAGGGCTCTAAAGAAGGGCTGAGCAATATTATTTATTCAGTTGTTTACAGAAGCGTTTGATCGGGAATAGTTCTTCACTGCCAGCCTGTTGTGTATTATTCATTGCAATAATCTCTGCAGATTGTGATAAACTGTAACTGCGTCAGGGCAGCGCGTAGCTGGGCTGTACTGCCACTGCTGCCTGTTCCGGCCTCTAAAATATCGGCAGCTGCAATCATAAATCTCAATTTACAAGTGGGACTATTGCACGGGGAGTTATAGTTATACTAATGATTACTTCTCTGTCTTATTTTTCATGTTGCAACAGAGTAATAAATTTTTAAGAACAGCCTGGGCAAAGCATCAGTGAAGGCTGTGCGTCCTCTTGCCATGCTGTCGGCAGAGAGGGGCATTCCTGGTCTTCTGCAGTCATCTTGATGGCAGAGCATCTGACCCACTTCTCAAGGAGGTGATTGAAAGAGGGGACTTTGAGTCCCCACATTGGGAAAGGTGCCGTAGAAGCTCGCTGTAAGCACAGTGTGGCAGTGGGCTGGAGCACGACTTTGGAGTCAGCCCTGACTCTTGCTGTACTGGCAAAGAGAGCTCAGCTCCCTGCATCAGTTCCATGCTGGGAATGGGAGCCGAGCCTGCCTCTGTCACTGACTTAGTCTTCCTCAGTCAGGCTCAGGACATCCTGGGGTGTGTGAGGCCAAGGGATGGGAATCTGATGACTGAGAGTGGAGCTAATTGTTGAAGGGTGTATATTGACCTTGTAGCTCACCATCGTCCCAGTGCTGAGGCTTTCCCAGATATGGAGAGGTGGGAGATGCCTTTCTGCAGACAGTGTGCCCACAACATGGAAATGGGGTGATGACTTGGATGGTCCCATATAAAGGAAACCCCCCTTCCCAGATGACAGCAAGGGCCAGCAGGAACAGCCCTTGGCTAGAGGAACCCAGACACTGCTCCCATCCTCATCTCAGAGCAGTCACTCACAAGCACCTTGTGGCATTCCTCCTGAAGGAGTCTGCATGAGGGCACCCCCCAAAGACCAAATCTAGTGCCCAGAAGGCAGCAGTGGGACACAGGGTTCAGTGAGCATTTCCCAAGTGTTTATCACAGCTCCGAGGTCTGTGATGTGAGGCCTCTGATGGATGCCTCCATTCACAGACTTGACATTATGATGTACAGGGAGCCTAGAGACATATAGATTTTCAAAGTGGCCACTTTGAGCATAATTATAAATATCCAGCCTCTTTACATAGTGAATAGCTGCCAGGAAAAGAAGAAACCCAGGAAGGCTAAAATTTTGGCATCCCAGCTTTCTTGAGAAAGGAGGCTTGGCAGGTTTTTCCCACCCATTTTGTGGTGGTAGGAAGGTGTGGGTGTTAAGGAATTACACTTTTCCCATCCTGAACTCCCTTGGCAGATCCTCCCCCATTCCCCATGGTGCTGTCAGTGTCTCTGCAAGGGACATCTTCAAGGCACTGTTTTGGACCTTCACCTCCCCTGCTTGTCTGCAGAAGCACACTGTAATCTGATTTTAACTGCTTCCGAGTGGCTGGCTCCCTTTCCAGATCACGGCACAGAGCACCAGGGGCATAAAGGAGCTGGGAGCAGGTGCTCCTGGTGTGTGTGCTTGATCCATGGCCCCAGAGACAGGGAAGGAGAGATCTTCCCCTAACTTATGGCCAGCTCATCTCCTTCCACTTGCGTTTGTTGCATCCCAGCCCACACAGGGCTGGGGCTCAGCACAGAGGGACCAGTTTTCAGGTGGACAGAAAAAGATTCCTCCAGTGGGGTGAGTGCTGGATGCAAACCCAGCAACTGAGACCTGAGCACAGTCAGGAACACTCCCACATGCCCAGCTTGGATCCACAGCTCCTAGAAAAAAGGCAGCAGTCCTGGAGGAAACGATTTGGAAGTCCCCTTATCATTCTTTTGTCTTGTCATTTGGATAGTATCAGAGCATCACCACTTCCATTTCCATGCTGGAACTGGGGTAAGCATGCCCTGGGAAAAGTGTCTGCAGGCCGCGGTGTGTCCATTCCTGTGCGTGAGGGTCTAGGCTCTAGCAGGACCAGTCACTGCCTTCCCCACTCTGAGACTTGAGCAAGTTGGAATATTGCAGGGAAAAATGAAGAGAGTGTTTAAGGATTTGTGTTCTGTTTGCAAGCGGGGTCTGGAGGAGAGAAGGTCAAAGAAGAAAATTGAGCTGAATTTAAATCAATGGCAGGTAGAGATTAGAACAGTGCCCCAATTAACTGTAGTCAGCTGAGGGGAGGCTGGGGGAGGGCTCTAGCTCTCCAGGTTAGGACCCCTCAACAGACCCCAGTTCTGATCCATGGAGATGTGGATGCCGCAGACAAACAGGGACTATGGCCAGAGGCCCGGAATGGGAACTAGGTGCCAAGGACTTGCTGGTGAGCAAGGCCTGGAGTAGCCGGAGGCTGCAGATGGTAGGAGGAGACCTAGGTAGTTTGGTGTTGGATTATCCCACTCCCTCCTTCCTTCTCTGCACATTTTGCCAAGCTCAGTCTGCCTCTCCATACACATCCCAGCTCTTTGTCCTTGTTTCCTTGTCCCAGTCTCTTCCCCTGTGTCTCGGGTATCATCTCAGCTGCACCTGCCTCCAGCCCCACTAACTCCCCATCACTGTTTCCTCCTGATTGCCTGCCCTGACTCCAGCTCTTTCTGATGCAAGTGTTTCAATAAAGCAGTTTCCTCCCTTGCACTTCCTGGGGAAGTCATTGAGCACCCGGAGAGCTGGGTCCCCACTTCCCATGCAGGTGTCTGGAGTGGGTGCCAGGGAGTTGCAGCAGCTGGGAGCAGGGATGAGTGTCAGCGCACGTGCAACCACCCAGGGATGTAGGCAGGGCTGGCTTTGCCCAAAATTGGCTTGATTCTGGTGGGAAATCCAAAACATTCCCTGGCCCCAAAATCACCTTCCCAGCAAACTACAAGGGTTTGTTCCAAAACATCTGAGCCCACACAAAAAAAAACTTGCCATGTCAAGTAACCGAAATTTAAGGGAAATAGCAACATAGTTGTCATTCTTGTTGATGGCAATATATTAATGATTAAGGCTGGAATTTCCTGGGAAGAAAAGTCAGTGTGAGTCGGACATCTAGCATGGAATGTCTCAGCTGAATCACTAAACTTTGGGGAAAAGCAGGGTAGGTTGCATCAGAGAAGGGGAAAACACCAGCCCCTCTTTGTTTCCAACATACATCCCACCATGCGCTCCTGAGGCCAGGTCAGCCTGGAACCCTGCTCCCATATCTTTGGGCTCACAGGGATTGGGCTTTGCTCTCTCTAGCCACCCTGTGCACTGCAGCATGTTGCACATCACCCAAGGAACATTAATTAACATTCCTGGAAAATCTTAGGAAAGGTGCAATTTGAATGATCTGGCACCACAGTCATTCAGATGCTGAGTTAATTCAATTCTTGCACACAGTGCTCCTACAGATTGTTGGCTTTAAACAAACAGTGGTGACAGATTTGTTGCTGCAGAAATGTGGTCATTAAGTCGGGAGCGTGTGTTTGACCTGAAAGCGATTGAGTGATGGATGCAAGTCATTTTAAAGCTGCAGCAGCCAAAAAGATGCTTCTTTTGGAGAGTAATCTTGCATCTAAGGAGTGTAAATAATTTAAACAAACAAGTAAAGTAAGGTGAAAGCACTGCTGTATTAGGGCGCCAGATGCAAAGCGGGGCAGAGGAGAGCTCCTTTGCACAGCGCTGGTGTAAAGAGATGCAGGGTACCAGCTTTGGGGCTGTCTCTGGGGATAAATGGTACCAACTCTCACTTAACAGTCACCCATGGGATCTGTGCAGCTGCTGCTCTCTGAGTGCAGGCAGTGCAAACACTGTGGGATCCCCAAGAAATGGGGACCAAAGTGAATCAGTGGAGGACATCCTGCTGTTCTGGCAGAGCAGGACTCAGATGTCCTGCAGTGTGGGACTGTGACACTCCAGCTGCTCCTCTTGCCAAGCTGAAGTAGCCCAATACTCCCTTGGCTTCCAGACACCCGTGTCAGGCTCGTCTTGTCCAACACGGATGAGTTGGTGAACTAGGAGATTGGCATGCTGTTGGGCTGCTGCTCCATGCCAGCCTTACCCTGAGCCATCCTCTCACTGCTGTTGAAGATCCTTTTGCCCATGGAGTGTGAGCAGGGAAGAAGCGTTAGAGCTGCACAGGTCATGTCACATGGGTCTGTGCATTCTGCTGCTGGATTTGACATCCCAATGATACTGGTAGTTACTGTGCATTGGAAGCAGTCACTGTTTAAGCCTCAATATCTCGGCCATTTAATTTAATGGGGTTTTTTAAATACCAAAAGCAATTAAGTTCACATTGTGAGCTAATCACCTACAAAATTTCATTTCAAAGATGCTCAGACTGTTTGCAAGAGAATTGCTGGAAAGAGGTCCAAATATGGCACCACAGCTGTCTATTTATCCTTCTCTGACTTCCCTCTTTTCAGCCAGAGTCAGGAAGACTTCTTGAAAGGAAACAATCACGTTCTCAGTTCTCTGCTTTTCTGGCAGGTTTTTCCATGGTATGAATTTTAGATGTGTAAATTAAATGCCAATGATTGGTGATGTTTACAGTGCTTAGCTGGTACCACAGGAATGGAAAAGAGGGATTTAAGGTCTAGCTGATGGGTGGGAGCCAGATTGCTGTTGCTGGGAAGTAGGTGAGCACACAGCTGGGCCAGGAAGAGATGGTGGAAGCTCTGCCCATAAGCTTGTGTTACTGCTGCCTTAAAGCTGCTCATCTGTGCTGCTGTACCTGAGGTGTAAGTGATGCCTGATGACGAACACCCAAACTTTTCACAAGTAATCCCTTTCTCTTTGGAAAGCTGTCCTGGATGAGCTGTTTGCCGTGTGTCAGCCTTATCCAGTGATGGCTCATCCCACGTGCCTGCCATCCTTCTCCTGCCCCAGCAGCCTCAGCCCATGGCATCCATCCACACTAATGTCTGCAGGGTCCAGCTTGCCTGTAGGCTGCACGGCTTTATCGGATCAAAGAAGAGCCAGAGGTCTTTGCCAGAGATTACTTGTTCTCCTAAACAGCTGTGTTACGGAATATGGAATAATCACCCCTCAATAGCCAGCTGGGATTTTTGTTTTCTTCACTGTGGCTATCATGTTAACACTCTTTCCTTAAAGCACCTTTGCTGGCTGAGTCACCCACGTGTTGCCCATCACACCACCGGCACAATGGGCAGGGCAGACTCCACACTGCTCCCTGCCAAGCTGCCTGCCCCCAGTGCATTTGGCTGAACCTCACTTGGCTGCTGTCCCATTTTGGCTGCAATGTTGCCTTCTCCAGACCCGCATCTTTCCCATGGTTTCTCTGGCTGGCAGCAGGGAAGTGATTTATGGAGTCCTGTGTGCACCCAGTGAGTCCAGCTCTCTGTGTTTCAGGGAGATCCATCGCACGGGGAGGGGAGGTCACTGCCTTGCAGGTTTGCTAACCTTGCCCGCTTATTAAAAATGGTAAAAGCCTCCCTCAGGACTCATGAAGTATAGATCCAAAGAGCTCCATATGCTGTTCCCCTTAATGAGATGTCTGCATGAAGAGCAATAGCAAAACACACCATCCAGTGCAGGGTCCCTATAGCTAGATGGCCTGGCTGTAAACAGAGCCGTCCGTCTTAATGGGCTATCGTGTAAAAACTTCTCCCAGTCAATAAATCAAAGGGGCTCCATTTATATCATGTGCTGCCTTTGCTATTAAGCTGCCTCTGGATGGCATGTTCTGATACAGAGCTCCCCAGGACCTACAGGCAAGGCCAGAGGCTCTAATGGGCATTTAATTTAGGCTTCCCTTTGCCAATACCTGTGTGGAGCTCAGCAGCTGGGACTTGGCTGGGGATCCCCTATGGTTCGCAACAGCCCTGCTGTTCAGGAAAGGGCACCCATGGATCAGGACCTGGCCGCTATCACCTCCCCTGCCCTGCTGGATAGGAGCCTCTGGTGTACAGGGGACAAGACCCTCCCTGGGAAGGGGTGTGTGGGGCTAGTGAGCACCTCTGCTCATTTGGGAGCAGCATCCACAGCCTGGCGCTGTTATTTATTTTTCATTCTCTCCCTTGTGCTGCTCAGATGCCACCGGAGGGAAGTTCCGCTCCAGCCACCATCCCAGGCAGAGATATTAGTCCTCATTACTAATTAAAGGAAGCAGGAGTAATTGACGGATGGTGGATGGCAGGGGAGCCAGTGTGATGAACGGCCCCTGTCCCTGTGCCGGGGACGCATGCTGAGCGCTACCTGTTAGCTACAAATAAACAAACCTGATAAATAATAAATAGTTTGAGAAGAGTGGGCAAGCATTATTTAAATTAATAGGGATTAGAGGGAGAGGTCTGAAAGAGCATTCCTCCGGATGAGCTATCCCTAGACGGACAGGGACTCATTTGTTGCAGATTGGAGTAAACAAGGAGAAGGGGAGGATTCATCACAGCGGGGCCTTGCAGTGCTTCTTTGGCTGGTAATGGCACGGCCATACTTTTCCTAGACATCTTTGCACCAGTGCTCTCTTTGTCCCCGTTGCCTCACTGGTGTCACTGCACTGTCACACCTTGGGTGCCAGGTGGGGGCACTAGGTGCTGTAAGGATTCCAGGCTGCTGCAGTGGAGCAGTGGGGAGTGGATGCTCAGCTCCAGCTAGTGGCATGGCCCCACACCACAACAGGGCACCCCGCAGGTTTTCTCAGCCAGCTTGATGTCCACCTGCAGTCTGCCTGCACTCAAATGCTCACTGTCAACCACAGTTTAGTCCCAGGCAGTGAATCCAGGTGCTGAGGGAGTCTCTTCTCACATCCTGACATTTGGATACCCCACTGCCTACTCAGGCTGGGAGGGTTGGGGGTGGCGGATGAAGGAGGGATGCCAGGAAAGCAGAGGAGAGGGGAAGGCAGACTCTCTTGCTTGCTATCACATCTACTCCGTCTTATCACCACAGTAATTTGATGATAAAAAATAATCCAAGGGTGGAAAGGAAACATGTGTAGTGGAGTAAAGATTGAATGTAGGTGGATTGTGCCCTGGGGCAGCGGCTGGGAGATAGAAGGAAATGTCCTTCTGTTTGACATACTGCCAAGATGAAGCCCTGCGCCTCTGCCTCGCCAAGCCTTGCCCGGGGCACAGAGAGCCCGCTAGCCCGTGGGCCATGTGGTGGGCAGGAGGGTGCCTGTTGTGGCCCCCTGACATCTCCTGACTCTCTGCCTGTATCCCCTGTGCCCCCCAGGGGTGCCACCCCCGACCTTGTGCCCCACGGCTCGCTCCCAGCACACTTCTGATTATTTTTTTTTCCTTTTGGTTATGCTTCACAACTCATTTTATCAGCTGTCAGTAGCCAAATGTCTTTTTTAAGGAGTGGGTTATAGCCACTAATGTACTGAATGCTATTGCACTGGCTGCAGTTAGTGTTCCACAGCTAAATTACTATAATTAATGTTCCACTAGAACTGTTTGTAACGGGCGGCTGCAGGAGCCCTGGGTCTGGGCTTTCACAGCCACTGAATTATCTCTTCTCCCCAGAGAAAGCACCTCTCACAAGGGGAGGGACGAGGTCAGCACTGGGACAGGCAGACACTAGCTGAGTCAGACTCAGGAAGACCTAGGAATAGTTCCCGGGGAACAGACTTTCTGTGTCCCTTGGTCTCAGCTGCTCTGCCCTGTGGCAGCACGGCTGGGTGTGGTGGAACTCCATCTGGGATGTGTCACAGCACTGCAGCATCAGCAGGGCTTCTCTCTTGCCCTCCACAATTGCGTTATGAAGATGGAACACAGTGCCTTGAGCGAAGCTCCCCAAAACTCGCTAAGGACAGTTGGCAGAGATGTTTCCCTGTGCCAGGCATGGCGCCTCAGCCCGCAGCATGGCCCAGAGTCCATAGCAAGTCTGCTCCCAAAATCTGCCCTTCCTTCTCCATTGCAGGGGAAAAAAAGTGTGTTCCATGGCCACACACACCCGTTGTTTCGCTAAACGCATTGTTCAATACCTGCAACAAACAGATTAGCTGGAGCTTTATCAGGGACAAGAGAAGGGAGAGCAGTGTGATAATGGTTTTCAGCAAATCCTCAGGCTGTCACAGATTAGAGCCGAGGCAGGAGCATTATCAGCCCTTTCCTCCTCTCCCCATCACCTCCCCCTTTGTTTCTTCTCACCATCGGATTTCTTCAGCCAATCTATCCCTGAGAGAGTAGAGCAGATACAAGAAGAAGTCAGTTTCCATCTGATCTGCAATTGTTTTTTCCCGGCAGCCGATCTGTGTTGCAGCATTGATCCATGGGCCCCCCAGCACTTGTCACCTTGCGTGTCTGGACAGGAAGGTGGCAAAGGGAAGGGGGGCTGGGTTGAGGACGTTTTAAACTTGCCGCGTGCCATTGATCTGCAGGCGGGAGCAAAGACAGGCCGGCCCTGCCAGGCAGGAGAGACATGAGCCACCTGCCCCCTTCAGAGATGTTTAAATGTCTGTGACCTTCTTATTAAAGGAGAGGAATGGCTTCAGAGGACCATCAGGAGGAGAGGGTCAAGCCCCAGTACCTGGGGCAGGTGGTCGGGAGCTGCCTGGCCCTTAACATCCTGCTGAGGGACAAATCGATGAGAATGGCACCAGAGTGCTGGAAAGCCTGCCAGGCACCCTCCTCTCTCAGAGGAGCCACCCACTGCACCCACATCCCCTTTTCTGCTCTCCACCTGTCTGTGCCACATCACAGTGTGGACAGGTATGAATGAGGACTCCAGTCTTTGCTTGCAGCTTGCCCAAGCCTTTGGGAGAGGAGCTGTTGAGCTAACTCCAGTGGGTGGGCAGCTTTCTCAGAAGACCTGAAGCTGCAGGACATTGGTTTTTCCTTCTGGAGGTGGGGGACAAGGCTGTTCTTCCTCCCGATGATCACAGCCAAGACCTGTTGAGGGCTACCTGCGGGACGAGGTTTGTTGAGACGCCTGGAGATGCTCAGAAGCCACTGCCCAATGGACAGGGCAGCGATGCTGTGCCAGTCAGGGCCCAGTATCTTTGGGGTGAAGCTGGAAAGTCCCATCTGTGCCACCTTCTACTGCCCTGTACCACTCTGCCAGGCTCCTGACAGGGTAAAGTTGTGTCAGCTCTATCTTGTCTCGCCTTCCCTGGCTCACCCAAGGGACGATGTGCAGGTGGGTGAGAGGGCAAGAGGGGATATAACAAGTAATGGTCCCGAGTGTGGAAACAGTGTTAATAAAGTGTATTTCACTTTTAATTTTGGCATATAATGTAATGATCTTTTTTAAGGCCCTATCATATTATCTGCATGACTAGATTATTGAGTCTTCATCATCTCCAGATAAATTTATGACCAGGATGATGCTTGGAATTTATTATCAGTCAATAGAGCTCAATACTGTAACAAGGCGTGTAATAAGATATACATATTTAATGATCCGGAGTAAAACAGACCCGCTAATGGGCAGGATGAGACGGAGGCTGGAGCGTTAATTTCCATCCCCTGCCCCTTTCCATGGGAGCCTCCACCATCCAGATGGGATGCAGCTCCAGGGTCCCACATGTTGCCCAAAACAGGCTGGCAGCAAGGACTGGATCAGGGGGATACAGGGGAGCACAGCCTTCATGCAACTGTGGCTGTGAGCACGTCCCTGCTGCACATACACACTAGTGGGAAGGCTCCTGTGCTGGCCCATCTCCACAGAGATGTGCAGATCTGTCTCATACAGCGCATGGGTCTCTGATGTGGCTTTGCAGGTCTGATGACATCCTCGCCTGCATCATGTACGGACTGGCATGTGACCCTTGCATGTGGCTCTCTCCATCCTGGCAGTCTGTACAAATCTTGCACAAAGCTGCTGCTCCAGCAGCCGCTGAGGTAGCTAGAAGAGCCATACAGTGCTTTTTATGTTCCAGAGGTAAGCCTGAAATCCTGCCTCTGGGATGGTGCAGGGGACTCTAGCTCCGGAAGGGGAGCCAAGCTGCGGAGCTGGGGCAGGTGGATGGACTCTGGCACCACCATGTGAGGATGCCTCTGTCCCAGCAAAACCCTTGGTGAGGACATAGTCCCACACAGCCCAGAGTCCCTCCTCACCTGGCTATGTTCCTGACAGGAGAGCAGGCAGCACCAAGGCAGTCACACTGCAGAGAAGTAACAGGTCTGCATGCCAAAGTGCCCCAGCCCTGTGTGCAGCTGCCTACAGACAAAGTCATGTTTAACAGGGGCCCATCTCCCTCACCAGGTTATATTTTGAGCTGCCAGTGCTGATTTTTCCATCCTTTGGAATGTTATTAAATTAGTTTCCTAGGACTTTTAATAAGCACTTTTGATACCTTTGAAGCATGTGGCTTTGTGGGAAGATTACAATCCCGCATCCATCTCGCTGGGAGAGAAACAATGGCAGCAGGGCTGGTGTTTGATCTTGCCTCCAGAAGACGAGAGAGGGTTTGGGTTAGACAAAGAGGTGAGCTGCTGATTTGGAGCTAATGTTTAAAAATAGGTAGGTCTCCCTCCAAGATAGAGAGACCTGCCCTTCTCTGTGTAATCACCTGCCTCTGCCTCGCTGGACTTGCAGAAACACAGCTCGCTTTATTTGAAGGCTTCGAGTGCGGCGTCGCAGTTTGATTCTGGGTCCTTTTAAAGCAATAACTAGGCCATCTGACCAAGCTTTAAAGAGCAGGAGAACTTTCCATTAGGACTCACGACACACTCTCAGCAGCACTGGAATTGCATTCTTGCCTTTTATTTCCTTTCTCTGACATCTCATGTCGCTCAGGCAGGAGAAACTCAGCTTTATAAAGTCTCTTATTTCTCCCTTGAAATTTCTCCCTAATTAGAGTCCCAGTCCCAGTGATGGGACTGGGTGTCAGCAGCTGGATGTGGAGCAGAGCCAGCAGCAGTGGTGGAGACAAACTGATTGCTCTCTGCAGCCTGGGGACCTCCTGGCCCCCAGCAGCAACTTTCAGGGAACTTTCAGAGAAACAACATATCCTACATCTGTCCCCACAGGTCCCACACAGCAGAAACAGAGCCACCTTCTCTGCCGTGCTGAACACCTGCATGCCTGGCCCCAGTGCTGCCTCTGGCAGGGACCATTGGATGAGTTACAACACCATGAGCACCTGGCTTCGGCCAGGCATGCCTTCACAGCAGGAAGAAAAGGTGTCAGGGGAGCCAAATTCCCTTTATCTGTGGATTACTACTGCTGCCTTTAACAGCCTGGAATAAACTAGCCATAAATATCATAAGTGCTTAGATATGGCAACTTTACACTGAACAGAGGTTTTAACCTTCCCTGCGGAGGATATCCAGCTCTACATCACTGACTGTTTCCATCCAGCTGCATGGCCAAAGACAAGCTCTTGACGAGTTGCTCAGAGAGGCTGCACCAGCTGCCAGCCAGTTCTCAGCTCAGTCTAGCCCCAGTCCTTACCCCAGTGTTGGGGTAAGACCTCCTTCTTGCTCTCAGGACCTGGCAGGAGTCCTGTTGCTCTCTCCTTTGCTTTGCTAAGGGAGCACCGGCATTGGAGCCTGGGGTTTACTGGGCTCCTGTGGATATCCACCTTCCATTCCCATTTCCACTCAGAAGGAGAGTCCTGAGCTAGCTGTAGGAACTTGTTACCATCACTCTGTCCCTGGGAAAGGCCAGGGGTCCCATACCAGCAAGGGGGCAGTTTGCATCCTCCCTGCACCTCACCAGTGCCCCACTATGACTTTATTTTGCATGGCGACTTTGAGGGGAGCTGTAAAACACTCAGATGAATTAAATAATACACGACAGTGTACGGTATAAATTACAGGAAGCCAGCGGTGGAGCGACAGTGTATGCTGAATAAATTAAAGGCTGCGTGACTTACAGGCAAGATTGATCTGCCGAGCATTTTGTTTAGTGACGTGCTTGTCATAAGGGAGAGCTAATTAGAGGCACGGAGGTGCAGGGCTCTGGCACTGGGGAGTACGGAGCAAACTGGGCTCACAAATGTCAGCAGGGTCCCCATACCTCCAGGATTTGCTCTTTCTGAGGCCAGCCATATACCAGGCCCCATTAGCTGGGTGCCCACTATCTCTCCAGGGCCATCCAGCACCATCACAGACCAGGGAAAGGACTGTGCTGCCACAGGGAGCTGCCACGAAGTCTGGAAGAGGATTGAGAGACCCAGCGAGCTAGTGGCTCTGGGATCTGCTCTGAGCGAGGGCTTGTGTTGGAACTGCCTCAGTGGCAGGGTTAAAGGGAATGGGGATATCCCAGCCTGAACCTATTCCCAATGAAGCAGAGTCGTGCTCTTGTGGCTGGTCAGATCTGGCACTGCCTCCCCCACTTTCAAGTCCAGCACTGCTTACAAGGTGACACAGGGACTTTTCTCATACTGGGTATCCAGTACTGGATGAGCAACAGAGCTGAGAGCTGCAGGGGCTGAACCAGGGGGTGAATAGTACCAAAAAAAAGCAAATACAGGTTGGAAATTAGGTAGGGATCTTGTAATACCAGCATACTGTCATGAACCACCAAGGGAGAGGGTAGTCTTCTTAAGGACACTGGACTCGGTAATTTAACTCACAGGGAATCAAGTGTGAGGCTTGGATGCGGCTGGGTAACTTTAGTGGCCAAATTTGGAGCTGAGTTTGGAGGCTTGTCCCTCTGGGCTCCTTCTGTGGGCAGCAGAGCAGGGATGGCTCCCATGTGGCATCCCCCCTACCGGGAGATCTGTCCCTGCTGCCTGCACAGCCCAGCGGTGCCACGCAGACTGTGTGCAACTGTCGAGGTCATGGCAGAGGCTGCACCAACAGGGCCAGTGGAGCGGGGACTTCTCTGGGCTGCTGGAAGGGGGCTGATGGCTGGACACCGGGCTCCAGAGTGGGCTGGCCATCAGGATGCGCTCCCTTCCGGCTCGGCCGGCTCAGTGGTTGTCTGTCACTCGGTGGGATTATGAGTAGTGAGTGTAATGCATCGGCGTATGAATAGGGTTGTCTGGCTGATGGTGATGTATCGTTTTTCATTACTGCCTCTCAAGCCCTCCCTGCTCCACGTGTGGAAATTCTATTTATTCCCTAATTTGTAAAAATTCCCTCCTTATCTGATACCAATCAGGGAGGGGTAATTGGCTCTCCAGGGCTAGCGGCTGGGGTCCTGATGAAGAGATATGTGTGTCTGCTCCGGCTGTCCAGGCACCCTGCCCTGCTGCACCAGCGACACGGGCCACAATTAATAATGATTTGCAAATGGCAGACAAGCAATAACGCAGAAAGATGTCCAGCCAGCCTCCTGCCCGCCCCTTAATTTCCTTCTGTAATATAAATGGCACGGGAATGAAAATCCAGCCCTATAAATTCTGAAATTAGTTATTCACCGTAATAAATGGTTCCCTTTTTGGTACACGGTCCTCCCTATCCTTCTCCCCTGACCCCCCCACTCCCTTCTCCCCTGCCAGCCCCCTTGCCCGCTACCTACTTCATTTGAGTCCTAATATGCAAATACCGTAATTTAACGGGATGGTGAAGTTGATTTTCATGTTAACTTAATTACTTTGATTTATGAAGGGCTGGGATGTAGACACGGCTCCATCCTTACCCACCTCCCACCCTCACCCCTCTGCAGTCCCACCGACCTGCCACCTCTCTCTTCCCTTGTCTCCACTCGGCTCAGTCCTCTCTTCTTCCCAAGTTTAGTGTTTTATTAGCTGCCTTTAAGTGGACATAAGTCCTCGCGACAATCGCATGATGCAGAGGACAAATTCCCCATCCTGCCTTGTTTAATCGTGCCTGGATAATGGATGTATAATTGACTCATTTGAATGCTTTTGCCTACAGGAGTGCAGAGCATTAAATGTTTGATTGCCTTAATTTCCAAACAGATCATTATCCCCTTCTTACCCGCTCTTAATAAACACTTTATGAGGATTTTTTTGTAACAGAAAAAAAAATCTCCACTCCTCGTACTTCTCTGAAGTGATAAACTCTAATTAAGTCTAATATTTAAAAATATGGTAATGGTGACTTGTTTGAATAAGTGGCCTGCATTTCCATAATTTCATTATTACGTAAAACACGCTAATTATTTGAAGTGTGCTTATTACTGAAAGAGAAATCTCCTTCTAATAAAGATGAAATTGGCTTTTTTCCCTGTATTGCCGCACATGCCGCTCCCCTTCTCTCCTGGCCAGTGAGCGGCCACAGCCAGGAGCGGGGCAATGGCAGCACTCGCTTTGTTTGCTCAGGGATGCCTGCCAGCCAGCCTGCAAGGATGCTGGATGTGCTGGGACAGTCATAGGGCCTGAAGGACAACCTGAGAGTTCTGAGCACCCTGTGCCACTTTTGGCCCCAGCAATAGTAATGCCCTTCAGGCTTGCAGTCTCCAGGAGCTGTTAGGAATGTTGCAAGAGAGCTTGGCCTGTGCTGCCCATTCCCTCCAACGAGGAGCTGCCAGATCTCTGGAGTTCCCCCGCATAGTATTGCCTGTGCCAGGCCATCCTGCAGCCTGTGGGGCTGGACGGTGTCTCAACAGCCAAGTGTCTTGCAGTGCAGAGTCCTCCACTACTCAGCTGGAAGAGGACTAGCACACTGGGTGCATGACGAGAGGAACGGTCCCCAGTGCGGAGACAGGAGAAAGCATCCTGTCACCCACAGGGTGACAGTGGCCAGCACGGATGGAAGGAAGCAGGTGCTTAGGGCCGCAGGTTGACCACCCCTTTGCTGTGCTTGTCACCTCCCTACAGAGCCGGGAACTGTCAGAGGTGGGCCCTCCCTGCTCCAGCATCCCTATTAGGACAAAGTGGATTTGTAGGTCTCACTGACCTTGGTGTGCAGGGAGTGAGACAGGCCTCCCATTCTCCCGGGACATGGACAGCAACAGGTTGAGGGAGGATAAGTATGAATTGTGTCCAACCCCTTTTCAGAGCCCATGCAGGCACTCTGTGGTGGGGCAGGCAAGGAGGCACTGGGATGAAGTCAATATAAAACTAATTTTCTTTTCTTCATGAAGAAATGAGGTGTGTGGCAGTAACGTAATTGCAGATAATGAGGTAAGTTATTCTTAATATTCTGCACGTCGCTGTCAGCTCCACCTAATATACCTGCTGGCTGTGAGGGGCATGCAGAGCCCCTCGCCCCACACACAGGATTATGAGGCCATTAATTTGGGAGCAGCTCAGCAGGACCAACCCCAGCATCCTGTGAGCTGGGAGCTCTGGGCTCTGACACATCCTTGTCACCCTGGCATCCCGGTGTCCCCACCTCACCCAGTGTGTCATGATGGGGATGGATTTAGATCAGGCACAACTCCCTCCTGGGTCCAGTAAGGACAGGATAAGGAGCTGCAAGAGCCTGGTTCCATGTGTTGGTAAAACCCTGTCATTCCCTGCCCATGATGGCTGTCCCCTCCTGAGAAGATTCCCACTCATGGGGAGCAATGCAGCCCACTGTGGGAACACAGCACCCAGTGCTCCCCTTTGTGATTGCTGGGAGCGTGAGCGACAGCGCTGGGCTGCAAGGGGTCCCTACAGCTCCTGCTGGTCTCAAGGCCACCTGCTGTCACCTGAAGCCAGCAGCAGGGAGGTGAAGGGCAGTGATGGCCTGGCGGCCCTGCTTCCGCTTTGCAGGGAGCTGTTATACAAAGGCAGCCATGATATTATTCATTAACAGTAATCTGCCATTAGAACATTGACAAATGGCCCCTCAGCGCCTGAGCATCAGTTCTTGTACAGCCCATAAAGCATGGGGACAGTTTAAATATGGACCTGCTCAGCTTGGGCCGTGGGTGATCTGTCTTCTGGCCGTAGCACAGGTGCAGCAGGGCTGCCTCCAAATGAGCATTTTTTAGGGGGGCCTTACAGTCCCCCAACCACCCACAGCCCACTGGGGTGGCTGTCAGGATGGAAAAGCTCACTCCTCGCACCGTGAGTGTCTCAGCCCAGTGCATGGTGGTTGCAGCAGCACATGGCCTTCTGAGCCCCCGCGGTGGAGGTGTCTGAGTGGTTTGGTCCCGTGGAGAGGTGGGAGAAATGGCAGTAGGGCAACACACATGGGGAGGCAGCCCCTACTCTTTTCCTCAGTGCCTGGCGTGGGTGTGGAGATGATGCTCTCCTGGTGTGATCACCTCTGTTCCTAGCAGCTCAATCCTTCAGCACAGATTCTTGATGATGGAATCTCTGAGCTCATTCTGGGTTTGCAGCAGTGCTGCTGTGAAGTGGGTGGATGGAAGGCACACACTGAGCGAGCAGCCCAGCAGCACAGACTAAGGGGTTTCTGCCTCCATCCCAGCAGATAAGTGTGATGGGATTGTCTGTCCCCTCCAAGGACAAGAGCAGCCAGCAATGCTGAACAGTGGCAAACTTCAGCCCTAAATAAGAGAGCATCCCACTGCCCAATGCATGCGCATGTGCCGCTGTCCTTGGCTGTCACTGCAGCAAGAGCTTGAGAAGGTGTGGAAAGGGCGAGGATGTGGGTTTAAGGGCAGCATAGTGTTGCAGAGGGTTAAAACCTGGTGGGCTAAGCCAGCCAGGACAAGGGGAGGCTGGACTGTCACGTCATCCCACATTTACCAGCAGCTGGGCCAAACGAAAATCCCAGAAGCAGCCAAGATCCAGCATTTCAGGGCAAACTCGACCCCAGCCATCCTGGGACATGATGTTCAGAAGCAGCACAGCAGGGTGAGGGGCAGGGAGGCCGGGCAGAGCCGCCACTCTGTGTACAGGAGACAGGATAACCCCAGAGTGACCCCTTTCACACATACCACACAACACCCCTAAATCAATTGCATCTTATTATTACAATATCAATATACAATATTCCTACAATAACACCATTGATTTTCTACTCAGATGCTGCACCTAAGTCTGTTTTAAAGAGGAGGGAGTTAATAGTGCCCTCATTAAAAATCTATAGATTACCCCCCACACCCAAAAAAGAAAAAGCAGTTTATATTCATTAGGGCTATTGAATATAAAGTAATATGTTTGTGTAGGACATTGGAGTAATGTGATAATCCGTCCGCATATCAGGGAGAAATCCACTTAGCAACCCTGTCAGCTTGACAAGAAAAATGTGCCCATAAAGTCGGGAATACATTGAGGGAGAGAACGGGAGGAGAGCGGGGGCGCGCGTGCATGTGTGAGCCTGTGCAGCACCCGCAGAGCTGTGCCGGCCGGCAGCGTGGAACCCCCTTCATCCCATCCCCCTGCTCAGGCTTGGGACACAGGTGGGCACCCCTACGGCCCTTGGAGGTGTCTGGGTCTGGGACATGCCAGGTGTGCCAGGGTGGGGATCAGAAGTGGGCTCTGCACTCTGCCAGCCACTGCAGCTCCAGGCAGGGTCACCCGTTTGGGATGGGACTTGGGTGCCAGCCTGGGTGCTGGGGCAGCATGGCCACAGCCACATGTCCTCTGGAGAGAGCTGGGCTGGGTGGGGACCACAGGGTGGGCAAGGCTGCCTCTGCCTTCCCACCTGCCTCGGACCCTGCTCATCCCCTGCCCGGTGGTCACCTTTATGACGGATTAAGCACTGAAAAGCAGCAGAGCAATCCAGTTCGCGCTCTCTTAGGCTGTCAATTGCCATTTTTGTAATAGAAATTCCTTTCACAAGGTAACGACGGCCAGATTTAGAGGATTTCATATTGCTAATAATTCCCCAAACAGCCATCTGACTGTGTTGTTTTAAAAGCCGCTTAGTTTTTTGCTTTGGAGTTTATGAAAATCTCCCACTCTAATATCCCGAGAGCCAGCCTATAATTGTGTTATTAAATCAATCGGAGCGGATTACATTGTAAAATCAATAGATGGCTGTAATTGCATATTAGAAAGTTGTTCTGCTGTTGTTGATTTTTTTTTACATGGATAATTATAATAAGCATGTTTACCTTAGCGCTGATTTGGAATGAGTCTCACTAAGTGACTTATGGCGAGCTTGGTGCACCTGCTGCCAGCGGCCACGGCATTGTTTGGGATGGCAAGGGTGGTGCTGCTAGTGCAGATGTGTGGGTGGCACTGAGCCAACAGAGTCCCATCGACTTTGCAGTGTGGCAGCCCAGAGCCTGGGGTGGCTCCCAGTGCTGGCACCTGGCTCCAGGGCACACTAGAGCTTTGGGGAGTCAGCTGATGGGGTTCAGGAAGCAGCCAGCAGTCCCAGAGAGTCTCCCTAGGGATCACCTTGTGAGTCCCAGGAGGTGTTGTGGGGTCTTGCTGGCAGCTCCTCAGGTGTCTGTGCAGCTACCCCTTCAGCAATATGGAACAATAGTCAAGCCCTGGCAGCCCACTTCAGCTTGGGGCAATGCTGTGGCCAGGGAGGTCTGGGCCTGTGCTTTCACATCCAAACCGTTCACCTGCCACCCACCTGCTACAGCTCAAAAAGCCAGGATTTGCTTTGCTGTTACTTTTTGGGGGGTACCAGACCAGGGGCAGCTGGATGTGGGTACTTTGGCCATGGACATTTGCCCTCCCCCCTGCCTTGGTTTCCCTGGTTTTCAAGCTGGGTGACCCTGGTAGGTCCCACTGGCAGCTGGCTCCAAGGGCTGAAGACTTTCCCAGGGGCTCTGCTGTCTGGGGAGTGAGAGAGCAGGGGTTCCTAAGGACAGTGAGGGGCTCCCTTGAGTGGGAACAAATGGCAACACCAGGAGCTGGTGCTGTGGCTTGGCCAGGCAGGACACCTGTCACCTCCAGGGCCCTTCCACAGCCATAGGTGTGGCACAGAGAGGGAGGCTTATCTCTGCCCCTCTGCCTGCCAGTGGGCTGTTCTCATGCCCAGCTCCTGTCCCCTGCCTGGCACACCAACAAGAGGAAGGAGTGCCATGAGAGGGGCTGGGGGGACACTCGGGAGGCACAGGGCTCTGATGGGGATGATACCTCTTCCACTGTCAACCATCAGCTAGGATGGTCCCTGGCAGCTCATGGCAGCCCCTGGGAGCTGTGTGCAGGGAAACCCTCCTGCACCTCCAAGCGACGCTGAGGGACAGGTGTTGGCCTTGCCAGTGGGTCACTGGGCGCAGCGAGGCTGAGGAGCGCTGCAGGTCTGTCAGGGAGTGTCCAGGAGAGACAGGCAGTCCTGTCCCTGCTGGCAGGCGCCTGGCAGCAGGGCAGCACTGCCCGGCTGCAGGGGGCCCTCAATCCAGCACGCAGCACTGTCAGCAGGCAGCCTGCTGTCTCCTAGACAGTGAAATATGGCCACAATTAGCCCGGATACAGTTCAATTATGATAAACAGCGTTTGCACCCTTTAAGCCGTGATTAAAAGGCCTCCTCCCGTTGATAGAGAGACCTAATTTCACATTATTATCGCTGTAGCTTGATTATAAAGCACTCCCTGGATTTACAGTTGGGAGATGGATGTGGAGGCTTCTTTATCATTTACACATCAGTAATGATGCAGCCTTCCCTCCACCAAACATCCATCCAGTAGCGGTGGGGAGAGGGGGGCCTTGCCTGCGCCCCCCCTCCCGGGGCACCCTCTCCCCGTGTCAGCCGGGCCCTGCTGCCACACGCAAGTGGGCAAAGTCACCCTTACGGTAACAGCTTGATAAATGGGCGGGCGGTAATGAAATGGAGACATCAAGGCGTGGGGCGAGGAAGAAAGAGTGGTAATCGGAACGAGTGGAGCTGTCCCGAAACGGAGGGGAGCGGGAAGAAGGATCGCCTCTGCGCCGTGTGCTGTCAAGGGAGAAATTACACATTTACTCTTGCTTTTTCTTAAGGAGACGGCCCTCATAGATCAAAACATGGATTTACAAGCCAATTTTCAACATGAAATATAGACACTAGGAATCAATTTAAGCCTGGCTTCTATTTTAGCAAACGGTGCCTGAGTTTAGTCCCAGGTAAATAACACCAGCCGGAGCCTTCCCCCTTCCCAGCTTGCTGCTCTACAACGGCCTGACACTGGGAGTGACTGTGCTTGCTGTCCCGACCACCTGTCACTAGTCACCCTGTGGTCGGTGGGCAGGGGGCAGCACCAAGGGCTGGCTCTGGTGGAGACAGGGATGACCCTGAGCTCCAGGTCCTGGTTATGGATCAATCTCAGTGCAGTCCTGGTTCATACCAGTTATTTAGTGCCGGTGAGCTGGAGACTCTGCAATCACCCCACGTCACTGCAAGGTGATGCTTGGGACAGAGTGCCTGGCCTGGTGGGTTTGGAGCTTGATCCAACAACTCCTGTTTGTATTCTCTCTAACCCAGTATCTCTGTGCTTTCTCCGCAGATGACTGTAAGAACATTGCCAACATCATGAAGACACTGGCCCATAGAGGCTTCATCTTCAAGCAGACCTCCAAACCCTTTTGATCCCCAAGGCAAGCCAGGCAAGGGCTGCATGCGCCCGGCGCCGGCGAGGCGGGGAGGACGGGCTCCAGCATTAAAAAAAATCCGGCAACCGAGGCCAGAGGAACCGACACAAAAAAAAATCTCAATTTCAGCTGTTAACTCCAGTAGAGGTTGTATATATGGGAAGGCAAATCTGTGTAGACCTGATGTGACTCCCTCTCTGGGCTGCTCCGGACATTATGCCATGCTAGCGGACAGCCGCATAGGGCGCTTGCACCACATTTTAGACTCGTAGTTTGTTCTTTTTCTTTGGCTCCTGATTTCCGTCCCTCCCTCCATATCCCACCCTGTCGTCCCTCTCCCCCCCCCTAGCCAGAGCATCCCCCATCTCCACTCCGGCATGGGCCGTACCCACCTTTCCTTCTTCTTTTTCTCTGGTTTTGTTTTCAGGCCTCGATGGCTGCTGCAGCAGGGCCGGTGTGTGCTTGCAGTCGGGCAGCACTCACGGAGGCTCAGCGTGTCGAGACGGCCCCTTGCCCTCTCCGCCAGCCCCCCCCGCCTCTCCCCTGAGCGCCTTTTCCCCTTTTTGAGTCAACACTAACCCCTCTCTGACTCCTGTATGTGACAAACGCGATCCGTCTCTTTATGTTCAAGGTGAAGTGCCTGTATTCTCCGCTGCAGAGCCCCTGGCAGCCCCACCGCGGGCTGCGGGGCCCCAGAGGGCTCCCTTCTGTGGGGCGGGGGCCCGGCGGGCGGGCGGGCGGCAGGAGGGAGGCGACAATGTCCGCATGGAGCCCCGTCCCGTCCCCGTTCCGTCTGCTCGTGCCTCTTGCGGGGCTGGGTGGGATGCCCAGCCATGCCCCGTCCCCGCCGATCAATTCCAGCTCCATGGGGACAGGCCCGCCACAGCACCGCGTCCGTTGCCGGCGGTGGACGTGCCAGCGCGCGCTGGCCCCCGGCCCACAGGTACCCGAGCAGGGGAGCTGCAAATTGCCCCGGGCCCCTGAGCGCGCTCCCCTCCGACCTCCCTCGGTTCCCGAGCTGAGGCTCAGCCCCCCCCACATGCCCATGTGCTGTGCCCCTCGCAGGTCCCTGCGGACGCTCAGCAGCAGCTGGCTTGTTGCCTGAGAGAGTTGCCGAGCACATCCCCTGCGGCTGGGAGGGCTCCCGGCCGGCCAGGGCGGTTGGGGGGCAGCCATGGGGAGGGCTGAAAGTGCACATCCCCTCGGAGTCACCGAGCCCCGGGGCCCTGCTGAATGGAGCCCTCGTCCGGGCGCTGACCTGCAGGGAGGCTGCAGCCCCGGGCCCGTGCGTGCATGGCCTGGAGCGAAGCCGGTGACGGCAGCCAGAAGGGCAATACAGGCACTGAACTTGGCGGTACATGACTGCATGGTGTGTGGTGTTCCAGTTAAACCAACCGATAATGCAACCCCAGCATTTTCATTGTCTAGTTATTCCAATCCTTGCTGTAAATGTGCCACATGAATAAAGTTTGGGGGTAAAGGAACCCGGGCTGTGCCCATGCATGTGTGAGTTTGTATGGGGGAGCAGAGGCAGGGGTGTGCTCCCGGGGGTATGGCACGTCCATGACTCCCCAAAAAGGCAAGGTTTTTGACTCTGAAAGGGCAGTCGAGGTTCCCTGCTGCTGGGGGCACTGCCCTGCTCTCCAGCATGGGCACTGTGGGTGAACACTGGCTCTACTACCTCCTGGGTTTTGCTCGTGCCCCGAGGCTGCCACCAGCCCATCACAGCTGCGACATGGGTACACACCTGGTGCAGCGTGACAGCCACTGCCACATACCACTGGCATCTGTCCCAGCACTCTGCAGCCTGGCAAACTGTACCCACACAGCTGCTACAGCACTTGGAGCATCTTGGCTACAGGCTAAAGTCAGCACGGCTCTGGCCCGGGCACTGGGGCATCCAGCAGAGCCAGCATGAGCACAGCACCATGGAGTGCAGGAGCCGCACCCAGCTGTGCAAGAACTGCCACTGTGTCCAGGCACTCAAGAGACCTGCCTGGCACTAGGGTCCCACCAGGTGACAGGGACATGGGTACCCAGCTGGCACCAAGTTGGCAGAGAGAAGGGCAGTTAGTCCACTTCACTTGATCCATGTAAAGGTCACAGGGGTTTTACCAGCTCTCTCTGCAGCCCCTGATCAGCTTTATTGACCCATTTTCAATGGAGTTGTCTAATTAGTTTTTTATGAAAACTAAGAACTTGGCCTTTGCCCTTTATTCCTGCAGGCGAGAATGTGACTCAGAGGACATTGCCATGGTGGATCGATGGCCAGCTACACTTGAAAGGCAGGTGCAGGGGACATGGAGTGGTCAGTAGCCCAGAGCAGGGCACACAGCCAGGGCTGCCTGTGCCCACAGTGGGCAGTGCACAAACCCAGGCTCCCATCACGATGCCTCAACACCTCCAAGGCCCTGCAAAACATGAGGCACAGGGACCAGGCGCCCCTCTCACCACAGACTGAAGCCTTGGGCATGGAAGGAGGAGGAACTGTTCCAACAGCAAGTGCTGGGGACAACAGGAGTATTTCCAGCAGGGTCATCCCTTCATCAAAGCAAGGCAGCACTTGTAGGTATCAGGAACATGAGTTGCTGGAGGTGAGCAGCTGTACAAGGGCTGGACACATGAGATGCTGGAGGGAGCTCCCCAGCCCAGTGTGTACAGCATAGCAGCAGCCTGGAGCAGGACCTGGCAGTCTCAAAAGCAGCAAGGCCTGCTGCAACAACTCCAGCTGTCACCTGGTGACTGAGGTAGATGGGTTCAGGGATAGCCATGCCTCACAACAGGGTCAGCAGTGCCTGGCCTGCCGGAGGTGGAGGTGAGACAGCTGCATGCAGGCTCACCAGCGCTAAGGAGGGCTCTGCTCTACTAAAAGTGATAGGCTCTATTCATAGGCATGCTCACAAAAATCTGGCATGTAAAAAAAAGGGCCCTCAGAGCAAACCACGGACGGCACTAGTGGCCACAGGGCAGCCATGGGCTCATCTTCCAGCATCTGCTGCAGCTGCCACAGTACTCTGGAGTCAGATGGGTTTGAGGCCACAGCATTGGGCAGGGGATGGCTCCCACTTTTCTCTGGAGCACTGCAGTGTTTGACCCAGCAACACTCCACAGCTGAAGGCAGCCATCTGTCCCTGGGGGCTCTGGGACAGCTGGCAATGCCCCTCCACAGAGCTCCAAACTGCCTCCTCACCCTGCACAGGGGGCTCATGGCTTCACTTTCTTGATGGAGGAGCTGGAGGCCAACTCCCTTCACTTTCCCTGCTCCATAAGGGGGACAGGAAACAAAAGAAAAGTGAGGGTCAGCAGGGTCTGCAGGTGGGAGTGCCCAGGTTGTGGCAAACATACCCATCTGTCCCAGAGCCAACCCCGGGGCTCCAGCAGCACTCCATGCAGTACCCAATGGACCACACTGCCTGCTCGTAGTGTCCTTGCATGACAGGAGGGCCAGAGCTAACTCAGCAGTGACGAGGCTGGGATAGCACCCTCGCAGGGGATGTCACTTCCCTGACATGGACAAGGCTTTGGGATGGTCGAGAAAAAAGGGCTGAGCTCTGCAACAACTCAGTGGCCCAGGAGCCCTGACCAAGCAAGCTGGCATGCACCAAGCCCTAAGGAACAGGGCCTTGAGAGAGGGGCAGAACAGCTGTGCTATGGCCAGCTGTGCACGGGACAGGGCAGAGCTTGGAAATGCTCCTCTACCATCCAGACATGGCCCAGGAGGAGAGCGGGAGGCTGAGAGAGAACCACAGCTCCTCAAAAAACCCCACCTCTTTTCTGTAAAGCGTGTACCGATACAGCTGAGTGAGGCTGGTGAGCTCCAAAGAGCCTCCTCTTCACAGAGGCTTCAGGGCTGAACCTGCCCTAGGAAAGCTGGGGCCATTCTTACCAAAGGGGATGGTACCATGGGCACATCTCTGCACTGCAGCAAGGTTGTGCCAGACGCTGCAAGGACTCTCCAGCCACGACCACGGCGAGGTCAGCGCCCCAAGCTGAGCTCTGTGTGTTGGATGCTCCAAGCATGGCAGAAGCACCAGGTACCCTGAGTGCTGGGTGCTGTACGGACACGAGGTGCCCAAGCCTGGGGATCCCCATGGCACAGCACGAGACCAAGCCCACTTTGCACAACACACCACAGGCAGCAGCAGAGCCCAGCACTGCACCAGCAGCGTGACTGTGGTCAGGTCCCTGCCATGCCCGGCCCTGCAGCCCATCCCCTGTCCCCGAACAGCTGCAGAGCCACTGGCCCAGCTGGCAGGATACACTCAGACGGACAAGCACTGACCCACTCCCTGGAACAAGCCAGGCCTGCCCATCCCTGCTCCTGCAGCCCCGCTGGTCCCGCACGCGGTTGCTCCTGGCGGCAGTGCACATCGTGGGAGGCCCCGCTGCCTCCCCCAGCGGGAAGCGGCCCCCAGTTCCCGCCGGGCAGACGGCAAACAGAGCATGGAATTTGCACGGCTAAAAGTTAAATACAACACACACACGGATTTCGTCAAAGGCCCTGGCACCGCTGCCTTCGCGGGATCCGATTAACAGGGAAATAAAAGGGCCAGAGAACCCACACACCAGAGTGAGCAGATGCCCTATAAAAATCAAATACAGGGTAATCAAGGGGACCGAAAGGTACATTTAAAAAAACAAAAACCCACCCTGGAAACAAAGGAGCTGGGCTTTGTGGCTTTCCTGGGAGGGCTGTGGAATTAATGGGGAAGAGCACATGTGTTTGATAATCTTTATATGGCAAAAGACCCATCTTTCAAATATGTCACAAATTCATATTAATCACCTTCCTATTGCCTTCCGTGGCACAGCTATTCCAGTTGCCTCGGGCAAAATTGGGAACTGTCTGGTTAAAAAAAATGTTTTACATTATAATTTACAAGAGCTTACAAGTCTAGTTTCTTTTAATGGAAAGAACGATTAAAAAAAAGAGAGGAATATATATACACCCTGGTATATATACACTATATATATTAAAATATATATATATAAAAGACAGATATTGTAACTCCATCTGGAAAGAGAATGTTTGATCTTAACAATGTAACTTCTAACTTTCAAACAGGCTCAGAAAACAAGAAGTCAGCAGGAGTTCAGATAAAGGAAGCTTAAAAGTCAAATAATTCTGACTCTGAACCCGAGACTTCTTAGACTCAAGGTCCTTTCCTTTACCCATTAATGGGCTGACTTGTGAGCTCAGGAACAAAGTGCTGCAATGTGAGGATTTCTGAGAGTCACTCATTACAGATCACTGAGTGGAGTCTGAGTTGCAGAAATCAAAGGATCCAATCTGGAGTAACTGGCTGAACTTCTGCTTGGAACTAATTTGTTCCGAGTTCGGCTCACCTTTCACCTCCCGAAGGCCCCGAGTAAAGTCCCTACCGGGGTCAGCCTCAAACAGCACCAGGGGGATCCCAGCTTGGCTTTAATGGTCAGCAATGGGCACTACAGCCCCTGGGAGAAGGTGGGCAGGCAGCCAGGGCAGGAGAGAAGTGATGGACACAGTGGGGCAGGAAGGTGCTGTGCTTCCTGCTGTCCCATGGGCTCCCACTGCTGAGACAGGCAGATGCTTCTCCTAACCTGGGCTAACAACACTCTGCTGACAAGTCTCCCATCCCCACTGCTGGACAAGAGAGGGGTGGCAGACAGCTGTTGACACAACACTATCTCAAAAAACCCTGGTGTGCCTTTGCTCATTCACTCTAACTCGTGGAAATTAATCCAGGCATGCCGGGCATGGCTCAGCAGTCAGGACTCCCAGTCCTATTCCTGGCTTTGCCACTCACTCCCTCCAACATCTGGAGCAAAGTATTTCTCTCCAGGGAAACTAACCTGGCTTCAGGGGAGCAGCTGTTTTGAAGGCTGAACTAATCCATGCTTAATCCAACATGTAGAGTGCCATGGACAGGCTGTGCTACACCGCACATAGGGATTCTCTAACTCAGAGGAATTTGAAGCAGGGAGATTAAATTATTCCCCCAAAGGCCTCAGCAGCTCAGTGGCAAAGCACAGGCTTGAACTCAGGAGCTCAAGGCTGGCGTGCCAGGGTTAAACCACTGCAACAGCCTCCACGAGGGGAAGGGCAGGCGTCACCCACAAGCATCCCGAGCTGCAGGAGGCAAGGGAGGGAACGACCACCACAAAGCACCACAGTGCTTGCCCTCCAGTGGTGCTTGTTCCCAGCCCCCACACTGCTGCCCTGCTCGCAGGGGCTGGGCTGCCCTCTCAGTGCTGTGTTCTGGCCCTGCTGCTTCCCACACTGCCCCACCACACCAGGGCCTGGGACACCCTGGGGCGATCGCTGTGCAGGGTGGGGACACATGCATGCACCCCTCCAATCAAACAGCCAGCAATTGCCCCAGACACTCCCCTTCTCAGCCCTGACCCAGCCCACCAACGTTCCAGAGGCCAATTTTCAGACATGGTCTTGGGCAACAAGCACTGGAGCAGCTCCTGCCAGCTCTGAGCATGGGCAGGGAGCATCAGCAAACATGATCTCCACTCAGCTCAACCTATCCTTGGAAAGGCTGACTGTGGGCTGCAGGCTGCTGATCTCTCCCATCACCACACTGCCCAACAACCACAGGAAAGGTTCAGGGCAAGCACAGTGCCAGGCCCTGCCTGACTCTACAAAGATATCTGAGTCAAGCAGAACATGGTACAGCAGGCCCATTCTCCTCCTCTCTAAAATATCCCTCCAGCTGGGATACGATTTTCCCCTCCCCTCCAAAAGGTAGCAAAAAATGGTCACAGTGTGAATGTGCTTGACCTTTTGTCTTGGACTAATCTAATTGTGTCGTCTTTGTGTAATCAGCCGGTAAAGGTCAGTGCTGTATTTAACATGGGGGCCCTTTAGGTACTGAATTTGCCTTGCAGTGAATTAACTTGATTATATTTCTTTCAAATATGTCAGAGACCAGGTCAGTTTAACCCTCTCTGTGCTGCCTGGGCCCACCCCTTTGTTTCCAATTCTAGGAAGTGGCACTGAGGAACAATGTGGCTTAGAAACACATGCATGAGCTCCCTCATCCTGAAGCCATGGCCACCACCATCACCACCTCTCCCACCTTCCCAACAAGCCAAATCTCAAGGGAGAGCAAGTGTGCTGTAAATCAGCTCGAAAAGTTTGCAAACCAGGACACTCAGACCACAGGGAGGGAGGGGCAAGATTCCAGATTGAATGCAGTAGGGAAAAAAAAATATTCAAAAGACTCCTTTACAAACATGAACCTGTCTTGGTGGAACTCTTCCTTATGACTCCATATTGTCACAATCAAATAGGACATTACTCAAGTCCAGGTTAACGTGTCGCCTCTGCCATTGACAGATAAGATGTTCTCAAAATCCTGCAATACATTATACATTTTAGAAAGTTAGGGTCTGTGCCGCTACCAGGGGCAGTGTGTCTGAGGCGTCGGGGATGCCACGGTGTGGAGATGGGCAGCTTTCATCAGGCAGTTCAGCTCAGCTGTGCCAGGGGACTGCACAGAGGGGAAAACAGCCTCAGCTGATCCCAGGCATACCCTTGGCCCTGAGGCAGTGGTGTGGGGCTGGGCAGCCTGCCCTCCTGGAGGCAGGGAGGAGAGGCTGGTGATTCACATCCTGCAGAGGTACATGCACAGGACATTGCCACAGGGCTTGCACTGAAAGAACCCTTACGTCTGGCTTTTCTTTCTTGGCACTAGAAGTAGGGTATAAAAACAACCCTTTACTCTTCAAACACCTGTCCTTCCCCAGCCTCCTGCTTCAGGCAAGGCTACTGCTTGACTCCAGGGTCTCGGGCAGGTCATGGCTCATCACCTCAAGACTGCTTTCCCCACTTACTTCCCTCTGCTGAGCAACCTGTGTCTAGACAGAAAATGCCTCAGGCCTGCAGCTGTGCTGTTGCTGCCCTAGAGCAAGCTCTCATCACTCAAAGCCTCGCTGCCTTGGTCCACGGTGGCACCCACGTCAAGCCATCCGCCTGCATGCAGGATGTAGAAAGCCCTGCTGACCCCACCTGTAGCACCAAGAACACTGTCCAGCACAGAAGACAAGCCCAGAGAGCAGCACTGGGACTTGGGGGGGAACAGGCGTGTTCTGCTCCCTTGGACGCGCATGCCTGGAGGGAGAGCAGGGCAGCATCCCCAGCGCTTGTCAGGGCATCTGCGTCGGAGACCTGAGTGCTCCCTGTTCCGCCCCCACAACCTTCCTTCTCACCGAGTTGGGGGTCAGTGGTGCTCCTACTACATCAATGATCTGGTCCTTGGTATCTCCTTTGCCCTCCTCGATGCCAAGCCCTGTCTGGCCATCTGGATGGGCGCCTTCCACACTGAGGGGGCCAATGCTCCCAGCTTTGGCCAGGGCCTCATAGCGGTGCCGTAACATCTGCAGCTCATATTCGCAGTTGGCAAAGGCTTGCTTCAGCTCATAGAGCAGCACCAGGTCACTCCGCAGCTCATTGAACATCTGCACAATCTCCTCTGTGGGCATAGGGTTGAGGTCTAGAGAGAAAAAGGGGTCCTGTTAAACACCCAGATCTACAACCCTACAACAGAAAAAGCCTAGAAAGGTCCTGACTGCCCTTTCTCTCCCACAAATACACGCCAGCATCTTCACTCCCATCACATGCGTCAGTAGCAACTGGTACTCCTAAGGGTTGCACACCTGAATTTTCAGGTCATTCTTTGGTTCTGGCCAAGGACTAAGGGTGAACCTGCAAAGTCCAGGACTCAGCAAATGAAGGACGATGGAAGACACAGATAAGACCAGATGATTTGACCTTGCTACCCGCAGGTCACACGAGAGGAGCTCTGTCTTATAGAGATCTTGTATCCACACTGCTGCAGAGGATAGAAGAGGTCTTGCTGTTCCCTACACTGTCACCAACAAGAGGTGGACAGGCTGAGCTCCCTTGTCTCTCTTGTTGCTCTTCCCAGGGTATGACTGAGGCAAAGATCTGCTCTGCTGCTGTATTACAGACCTGTTTGTAACAGGGACTGGTAAATCACACCTTGCATTCTGCTGCACCTCATCACGCATACACACTGAGCCAGGAAGAGCTGCAAGTTTTGGAGAAAAGGATAAAGTTCTGCACATCTGCCCTGACATATGGCAGTGGCCCCTGTCCACAGGTCTGCCCACACGTGCAGTGACACTGTGGTTCCTGCTAGCCCTGTGTTCACCCTCACAAAGCCCAGGTGTGGTTCTGCACTCAAAGGTACAACAGGGCTGGAGAACCAGGAAGCCCTCAAGACATGTGTTTTGTAAGGCAGGAGTGGGGAGTCAGGAACTGCTCCTTATCCCCATGGAAAGTGAGATCTCAGAAGCATTCACATCCTGCCCCAAGGCTTCCCTAGCATGCACAAACAGTAACTCCCTCAGTTTTACAGCAGAAAAGGGAAACCATCCTGGCTGAGCCACTTTCACCAGCCACAGGAGGCCCTCAGAACTGCACACAGTCTCCAAAACAACATACAGACCCATAAACCAGTTGACCCAAAAAAACTAACAAGACTTAACAGAAGTCAGTGGTTGGGAGCAGGCTCAGTGATCTCTTGTAAAACACTAGTAAGGCTTTTATTTTTCTTCTTTTTTTTTCCTCTTTTCCTGCTTTTAAAAATCTCCCCAGCCAAGAGGGTGGAGGGGGGAAGGTATCATCAGGTGTCTAATCAAGAGGCACTGCATGCTGGGACCTGTAATACCTGCAAACTGTACCCACTGCACAGAGAGCAGCCGTTGGCCATGGGCTGCAATTCTTTCCCTCTAGCTATGAGCAGGTATTGTACATGTTAAGTGAACCTTTCTTTCTGCTGCTAAGACACTCGAGTTCAAGAGTGAGGGATGTGTGTTTACTCGCCTTTCAGCAGAGATGCTCCAGATTTTCACACAGCATGCAACCTATAAAGGGGGGATGAACAGTCCCAGATGCATTTTGGACTTGCCACCGTGAGCAGTAAATTAAGAGGAAATGAAGCTTAAAAGCAAGTCAGGGCAGCCCTGAACAATGCACATGCCATGGTCACTAACACACTTAGAAGTACCTCTCCTGGCAAGGCTGAGATTTGCCTTCCTAATACTGTGCTGCCTCTCTTGATGGTTAAAAAGGCCCAAACAAGAGAGAAACAAAGGCTCTTTTAAAAGATTTTTCTACTGGGAGGAAAAAAACCCCTGTGCATCTTGTTCTGGCTTTTACCCTCTTTCTTTTTTTTTTTTTTAAACACATAAAATATTTTAAAAACCATTCACATACTGTTATTCAAGAAACTGGCTGTATTACTAGGGGAAAAAATAGCCCATCTCGAGAACAAAGGCTAGCTCTGTGTGTCTCTTTCTCTCTCGCGTGCCCCCTTTACTCACCTACTCCGAGTTCCATCAGCATCTGCTCCAGGGCTTTAATCTTCTTCTGTCCCACCGAGCTTGGCAGTTTCATCTGGAACACAAAGGTAACAGAGCCACACAGCTCAGAGATAGCCCTCACTCACAGCCGTCTAGTTCAAAAGGCAAGAGAGCTTTTCTTTTTATAGTGCAGGGGGAACAAAAAAAGAAAGGAAGAGAAAGGAAAATCAAGTGGTAAGAGAGGGAGACAGGGGCTGAAAGTTTTCAGACTAGGTCCGAGGGCAGGTATTGAAAAGCCTGGTCGTGAGGGCTTTTATTTTCTCTCTCGTGTGTGTGCAAGACACGCTGTTTTACAGTTTCCATGTGTCACTGAATTAACAACAAAAGTTCTTCTTGGCTTCAAACCCTCTCCTGCGGTGCCCAGCCCATCAAAGGGCTCATTTACACAGCAGCTAATGTGCAATGCTGCCCTACTTTATTCGCTTTAGCCGGCCTGATTAGACTCATGCGCTAACAGACTCACTTCTCCTTTTACCTGCTGAGCCCCAGACCTGTGGGATTCATTTACAGAGCAAGCTTTGTAACAAAGGGGAGAGACAGAGAGAGCACAGTTACTTGACTGGCGGAAGTGTGCACACACATTTACATCGGAGCTAAGGGGCTAGGTGAGAGAGGAAGCATCAGATGTGAGCTATGAAAGGGAATTGGAGCTGGCCAGGAGAGGAAGAATGCATACACTTAGCAGGGTCCTTCCTCTGCATTCATTTGGGCTCTAGCAGGAGTGCTAGCTGCTCGGACCAAGCATTTATTAGATTACCAGCAGCACAAACGCAGCTGGCACAATATGGCAGGGAGGACAGGTTTCCAAGCCCTGTGGATATAGCTAAGAAAAAAATGAAAGCATTCAGCTATGCTAGAAGACACACCAAAAAAGAAATGATTCTCAACACCACATTGTGAAACGCCTTACTACACACAGGCACAGGCTGCCCTTCCATATCCAGCCCTGGAAAGGTGGGTCACACCTCGACCTGGGGATCCCCAACACCAACCCAAGCTGCCCAGCAGGTCACTGAAACAGCCAGGAGGCAAGAGCATCCTGCAGCCATCCTCCACACCATTTACTGATCAGTGGCCCAAACCTCAGCCAAAGCAACCATGAGTCTGCAACATGGCTGAAGGAACGGACACTCTGCACCTTAAACCTGGCCTGTCAAGTGAGTTCACTGGCAGGTCCCATGGTCACCTTAGTTCTCACATGTCACATGCTGAAGTTGTCCAAAACAGACAGCCCAACATCAGTTTCCCAGAATACACCTATCTTTTCCAGTGTTCCCTGCCCCAACACAAAAATGACAACAGCAGGCACCACCCGGAACTTCTGAATTTTTCTGAAGGCAGGAGGAGCACTGCATACACATACCCAAAGGGTGCTACAGCTGAGTATGTCCTATCAGCAGCTCCACAACCCCAGTGCAGGATCTGCTGGGAAATCCTGCCTTCTCCACCACATCACTTCAGCCAAGAAACCAGAGTTCGGATGCCACGGGCTGTTCGTGGTGTGTGCTAGGCAGCACCTGGTCCTTTTGACAGAAATTACCACCACAAGTAAGACTCCAGCAAGGGACCAAAAGAACTATCAGGGAAGGATTTCTAAGAAACCAACCTGATCCAAAAGATCCAAAAGGAGCACTAGGGAAAAACAAAATCCTGCCCTCGTGCAAACAGTTAGCATAGGTAACGACTATAGGATGCTTCTGCCTTTTTTTTTTTAATCCCAAGGGTCTTTGCCTTAGAGCTGGGATTTTTGCACAGCAGTTAATTTCATACTTCAGAAACTGAATCTTCACACAAAATCATTGTTTTAGCAGAAGATTGCCAAAGGTATCACATATTTGGATTTCAGTTAAGCCTTTGGTCCAGAGCCTTAACTTTAAGTAGAGTTCTGATTGCTGAGCAGAACTTCACTAAAATAGGCTTTCCCAGAAGCTCTACTGCACAGACTACCTGCCCAGGCTCTGCTGAAAAGCAGCAGGACAGAGTGGAGTCCCAGGATAAGGCAGCCCAGAGCAAGTGATTGCAAGACAGGTGATTCTGCTAATTTGGTGGGTGCCATGCTGCAGCTAGCAGCAGGATGGCAAGGAAGGAAAGGTCACTTCATATAGCTTAGTAGGAGGATGAATGATTTGACTGGAGCATCAGGAAGATAAAAAAGACAAAAAGCAAGAGGCTGTGGCCAAAGAAGTATCCTGCCCCATGAGGAATCATACAGAACATTTAAGATGGGTGACATATTCAGCTGTGTCTCAGCTGGAGGATGTATTGTCTGACCTAGCCAGAATGTACTACTCTTAACTCGGGGGACACAAGGAGTTAACAGAGCCCAGCATCTCCCATTGAAGAGCTCTGGACACACAATACTTGTGTGATTATCACAGCCCTCAGAGTCTGTCTTCACCCATCACTGACACCACAGTCTTTACAGCCAAAGACAGGATTCCCTTCTGTTAAACACCAGCTGGCAGAAGCATGCTAGACACCAAGCCAGCTTCAGGAACAAAGGACAAGAAATACGAAAAGGTCATCCTTGGCTAGGCTAGATGGACAGACAGGAGGTCTTGGTTTGCTGGTTAAAGGAAGAGCACATGCTTTTCTCTTGAGGCCTCCACTAGCTCAGGGAACTACTGGCAACACAAATGATTAAACTGGCAAAGTCTTCAACTGTGATGTTGTGCACATCCAGCTCACATCCCACAGGAATCTGGTCAATGAATACTGAGCCAAGGTCTTCACTGACAATCCTGAAGATTAAAGGATGGAGCAGGGAGACACAGGGCAAATTAATTTAACTTCAAAGAAAGGAACACTAGAGATGCTCAGGAGGAGTGGATCTGTGAGTTTAGTTTAAAAACATATCAATTAAGCTTCCTTTTAATTCAGGCAGGAGGATCTGTCCTGCAAACAGGAAGGCTTCATTGGTTTCTCAAAGCAAGAGTATATTTTAATTTTACCATCATTAAGAAAATGTTATGATTTATGTGGCTGCTGTCAGACTAATATCTTTAGAATTTAGCTGGCTAAGCCAATTCATCTCTAAGACTGATGAAGGCTGATTGCTCTCTATGCAAAATGTATTAAAACTAAATGAGCAGTCTATTACTCAAACGCTGCTGATAATCTGTTAGCCAGGGTCTGTTAGCTGGGCTGCCTTGTTGCAAGGGAAGCCCTCATGCCCTGTATAGCACTGATAAAGCCCAAGCTTACTTCAGAAAGCCCCTCTATGTTTTGGTCTTTTAAGCAGACGTCCTGAGAAACACCAGAGTGCTGGAAGTGGTGCTCACTTGCTCTCATTCCCAAAGAATGAGGCAATTCCCAGGGACCACAAGTATCAGCCAATGGCCTAGAGAACAACTCTCTGTCTTGGGATATGTGGCTTCTGCAAGCCATATCTCTGCATAAATGGAAATGTCATTCCAGGCAATCTTCTTGCTTATACCATAGCTCCTGGGATGTTCTTGGTGTTGTCATGGATCAAACTCTCTGCAGGGGTTGAGGAATACTATATTCCTTGGAGAACTCCAGTGAGCAACCACAGCTTCCGAGGTGAATGGCATTTGCCCTTTTCTTTCCTTCCTCAATAGACTATTACTGTTATTTATTATCTTTAAGTCCCCATATAATGATAATACCTGGGAAACAGATTGCTCCCATCAGAAATCTGATTAGCCCGGATTTTTGAGGTTACTATATTTTGGATGCTCTTCTCCTTTGACAGCCTTTCCCTACAGCCCTCTTCGCAACCAGCCTGTGCTTATAATTACACAAACATAGCTTTTGATTTAAGGACTGTAATCCTTTGTCCCTGCTATAAACAACCTGCATTAAATACCTGAACTGCATGTACCAAGAGAAAAATAAATAAAGAGCTACAGAAAATTGTGTGAGTCAACACCACAAAGCCACAATATCGGAGCCTACCTACGCAGACAGGAGCCTGGGATACACAGCCTCTGCTGGCATGCACTTGGCCTAGGAGGCAAGTACACTGGTACTGACCTGCTCTGCTCTCTCCATGAGGAGGACATTGCTTGGGAGTTGGGGCATATACCTTAAGTAGATCCAGAACAAAGGACCCACCACACCTTCACAGCAGGGGCTGAGAGACCAGAGATGGGCCCTGAGCAGTTCAATCTCTGTAGAGGGTTTCATCACAGAGTAAGTACCCTTGAGGTTTGGCATGATACAGGATTTTTATTTAATGTTCGAGGCATTCCGCCAACAAAACCTTGCTAATTCACACTAATGACTAGGAGACCTACTGCAAATTAATTGCTAATTGGCAAAATTCATTAAATCAACAAACAGGGTAAGGAATAACTGAAAATATAACCTCCCCAAACAGACTCCGTTCATTTATTTTTGTGCGCCATTCAGTTTCCATGATTTATGATAATACTTTTAAGCATGGCTGTAAATGTATTTGAATCTATTTTACCAGAGTAACAAAATCTAAGGAATAGCAGCACTTGCAACATAGTCCCCTGGTATGTCTTACAGCATCGCCACCTGGCAGGTAGAGAGTGTCAAGGGATTTGCAGTAGCAATGGAAGAGGTCTGTAGGATCCACAGACACATTCAGCTAGGTCCCTCAAGAGATTGTATCTAGGCGGTCACCTTAGAGGCCCTGCTCTCAATTCATCACTTTCTTCATAAACGCTCCTTTTCTGGTGCTCACAACTTCCTAGCCCCATCTCCAAAAATCCTCCTTTGTGCTGAAACCTTTTGTTTGGTATACTGCCAAAATACAAGGGTTTTTAAATTAATCAATGGTTGTTTGAATATTTCGAGCCTCCTTCCTGATGCTGCACTTCATTTTAATTCAGTTTTAAGACAGCTTTTTCCTTAAAATCAACCTTCCCCGGCTCTAAACAATATGATTGTCCTAAAATTGTTAATCCTAAAATCTCCACACATCTGACCTGTGTCTGTACAGCTGTAAACCATGGTTTTTATGCACCAGCACCAGTATTGTTCAGCATTATAATACAGCTCACTGACATTGAAAACCACCTTCTTTGTGGATTTCAGCGGCAAGAAAACTTTCTCATTAGGCACTTTCTTCATGGATATCTTTAGAGTACTGAATTGTTTAGTGGGTTTCCAGGAAGGAGTGCTAAAGTTTCATATGAATCATGTTTTTTGCATTTTCTGCCTGAAGGTCAAACTTTCCTGGGCTGCATGGCTCTACCTGCAGGAGCAGAGAGCCTCCACTCCTGCACAGTTTTAAGATTCAAGAACAAAAGAGCCATATTAAATAGTGTAGTCTTAGTGCTCTGGAATTTTGAAGTCCCCAACAGAGAAATTCAATTTTGGATACCAATGTGCACATTTCTGAAACTCTGAAGTGCTTCACTGCTCAAACTCAAGTGCTACAGTGGAAGGTGGATGGGCATATGCAATGGATGTATGCAAAACTATTATGTATGCACAACTATTCTGTGTCTCAGTGAGCATACATGCTTCTCTCTGCCCCAGCTTACAGCTATGGAATCTATGTTGTACATCTGTGCCTGCTGATCTGCCACACTAAGATTTGGACAGGTAAAAATAAGGAGTAATATCACTATGCCATCTCAACTATGCTATGTAAGGCATTAAACACATAGCCATCTCTCTGGGGTGGCACATGACCATCAACTTGCTCCATCAATGAGGTTTAATGCTAAATAAACCAATCTTTTTAGAAGAAAACATTTCTAGAATAACTTACATAAATGGTTATTTCACGGGTTTTTCTGGACTGAAGTCAGACATACCTCACAAATTCCCAAATCCATTGTGCAAAAATACAAATTCTGTACTTGAATCATCCTACTAAATTAAATCAGTTTTACAGGAATATACCTCATGAAAGCTTTATCAAGATGAGGGAGGCCAACAGAATCCAGGGAAGAACAGGACATGCAGGCATATGGCAAAGTAGCAGCTCACTGAGCCTATAAACATTAATGCCTCATTATTCATCTGTAGCACTGATTCAAGTGGTAAAGCTAAGGAAGACTTCCTAAAGGAACCAAAGGTCCTGGAGCATCAATGTGCAGGTAAAAATGTATTCAGGGTATTTATACTCTCCCACCCTTTCTTCTCCAGAAAGAGGGGTACAGATTGCTTTGACACAGCACAAGTGGCCTAAAATTAGTTACTTGGAATCCAATCAATGATGGCTGAGAATGTAAAAAGCACCAGCTTTCTCCTAATTGGACACACAGGCTGTGACAAGAAATAAGACACCTGAGAAGACAAGAAGAATTCACCCCTTGCCAGGACTGCCTGCCATTGAGAACACTGAGAACCTTCTGGCAAGCAAAGTATTATCTGCAACTTACCAGTCCTGAGATTCCCTGCCCTTAAATACTTCTGGCTTTAGAAATACTGTAAGCCTGTAAAACAAATGCAAAAGGGCTACAAAAAGTGTTTGTGTCAGAAAAAGCAGGAAAATACATGGTGGACAAGGAAGAACTGAAGAGGACATTTTTACTGGAGGGTATTTTATGCTAAAAGCACATTACCAGGATGACACTATAGAATTTTGTTTTAAGCAGACCAGCTTAAAAAGCAGACCAGATTCCCCTTGCAGTCCTACCCCTGCCACTCACTACAGGCACAGAGACCAAGCTGAGACCTGTAGAGGTGGCTGCAAAAAATGGGAAGGGCTGCAGCCCCTGAGCTACATGTGACTGAAACAATTCAAGAGCACAGAAGCTATGCTGTGATTGCAGGGAGGGCCCTAAGACAGGCCACAGGAGGCAGAACTCCAAGGATATTCTGGCATAGTACAAAAAGTTTATATAAACTTCCAGATCAGACACAAGAAACTGTAGCAAAACATGCATCTGATCTTGATGTTGCTTTTCTCTTAAATAATTTAACTGAATCTACACTTACACAAATCCAAACAACCACAGTGACTAATTACAGTCTGATCGTTATATTGGTTACCCTAATGAAAGAAAAAACTGATATATATGGAGCTCTGCACAAGTTGCATACAATAAAATGAGCTGATGAATGGCACCCAGCACTGCCTCACTATGAGCACACAGAGGTAGTCAAAGCTTCTCCAATTGGGCCAGGACTTAGAGACAAAGGTCCCTGAGGCCTCGTGCTGCACAGACACCGTTTGGTACTGGATGATTCAACAGAAGCAGCAACAGAGTGTCCCTTCCAGAACTACAGCCTATTTTAAAGACCCCATTTCTGCACCCAGAGTGCTCTCTTTTATACCTGGCAACCTACTAGGCTTTGGACCAGACACTCTCCCTCTGCAATGACCTCCACGAAAAAGGCGACGGATGCATTTTCTTTTACCAGTTTAACATTAAGTGCCTTTCAGTTTAGCTACAGACAAGAATGAAGAGAAAGAAGTGCTGGATTCACCTCCTCTAGCTCATTCAAGATTTCATATCCTTTGCTGGTCTCCTTAAAAATAAGCAGACCGATATTTTCACCTTATTTCATTCTCCATGGGCAGGAGTTTGATTAGGAAATGCACCAGCACTCTCTTGGCCCTACTTAAAGGGCCTGTGATACAACAAATAGATGGCAATGCCACAACAAGAATTCGATCCAGCCTGCATCATTTGTTCATAACTTTTATTCACAGAAATGAGACTACTGCTTTCCCTTCCACACCTCTGTCAGGCTCCCCATGGAAATTACTCTCACCCACTCTCTTGTAGAGTGCAAAACGTACAACTTTGCTAATGAAAAATTGCTAACAGAAGCAACAAGCACATCTCAGCTAACTAATCCATGGGATGTTCAAACCTGGAAACATAAACTTTCCTACCCAATATGGGTGTGCTGATTTCCATCAGATTGATGTCAGGATGCCTTGGAGTGCAATCAATACAGAACAAATAAATAATTAATTGCTCCAAGTAATTAAATTTATCAAATCCAAATAAAAATAACTGATATTTTATGGAACTGCTTCCAAAGCTGAACCTCTGAAGAGACAGTATTGATCACAGGACAGACAGATGTTTCACATGTTCACAGCCAATGAAGTCTGGGTTTGCATTAATGATAGGGAAGGAACAGAGCCAAGAGCCTCTGATGCAGAGTAAACAGGCAGCGTAGCGTGCTTGGCCATTTAATTATGGGTCAGATCAAATACACAGAATAAACACGTTTGAACATATACATACAATCCCATCTTCCTCTAGAAAGACCATTCACCTTGGACTTGCAGTGAGCACTTAGTTCTAACTCTGAGGAACAAAAATGGAAAATCTCATACACAGGCTTTTCCCTCACCACCATAGTAAATTCTTATTCATTAATCAGAGCTAAAAAAGTGCTCAGCAGGCTACTAAATATTTAAAAGCTGCTAAGTGTGAATATTTGAATCAATGGGTACTAAAGCTCTACTTGTAATTTTCCTTCCTCTACTTCTTTCTTAATTTGTTCAACTGGCAAATTGTCTACAAGATCCCAGTTAGCAGATGGAGTCAGGCTGCTGGCTGGAAGCCTTTTCTGAGGGGAGGAGGCCAGCTTTGAATGACTAAGCTGGGGCATCCTTCACTTCTTTCTGCAGACTGAGAACTTTACAAATTCCTTTTCATCCTGGAGTTTTGTTTTGTTTCCAGATGAGACATCACTCAATCAATTCTCTTCCAGTTCTTTTGTTTCCAAACCCATGACAACAGAGCAAGGACACAGACAAATCCCTCAACATGCAGGAGTGGGGACAAACATCCACCCTTTTCTATGCATCACCTTCCTTCTTAAAAGCACTGCTGCAACAATTCAAGAGCATTACCAATACTGTAAGTTAAAATTCACAGATAAGGCCAAGAGAGAAGAACAATTTAAAACACAGTGCAGAGATGTCAAGTATGACAAAGTCAAGCACTTTGAACACAATGAAGTTAAAGACAAAGGTTAAACTTAAAAGAAAGCTGAACGTGACAGAAACGCTGCGGTGAAATCAAAACAAATTCAGCTCTGCCCCACAGAAGCAACATGATGCCCAGATGGCATATGTGTGGTTACTCTTGGTTTGTCTGGGTCCTGGAAAAGACTCAAGTTCAACAGCTCCCTTTTTCCTTTCCTTTAGGCAGATCCTTAGCAAAGTATTCCTCCTCATAGCTGCCTGCTTTCCCTTTAGTCTCTTCCTGACCTTTCCCTGTACAAATTCCCTACCCATCTCTAATTTCCTCTGTCTCTTTGGATATCTGCCCTCACAGCTGAGCAGACCTGGAGTAACAGATCATTTTACAGAAGTAATACTTAGGATTAATAATACATTTCTGCTGTTATTTTCATAACACTGTTTTACTAACAGCAAATAAACTCTTGAAAGGCTTACACCTTTCCAAAATATCTGCTACTGCCTCCTGTTCTCAGTGGCACCAAGGCCAAACACTGCCTTAAGAGGAAGCTTTTCACAATGACCAGTTTCCCACTGCCTTAGAGAAATTTCCAGTCTGTGCTGTCTGCAAGCAGAGAGGAAATCCCATGCAGAGCCAAGGGCACCAGGGGCTGTGGCCTTCTTTGCCTGTGGCCACAGCCCCATGGAGAACAATGTGAGCCTGAAGCCACTCCAATAGGAGGCAGCTTGTAGAACTCACTGCAGATTACTCTTCAGCATCTGCTGAAGGAGAAACTTTCGGTTATGAAGAATAATGGCCGTAAGTGACCATTAATCCTTGGGGGAAAAAATAGTCTTCAAATTCAGCCTGTCCATAAGATTTTGTAAGCTTTAACGACAGGGGGAATTCAGAAAGCCAGGGCTATTGTCATAAAAACTACTGGGAACAAATTAAGTTGAATACGGATTCCTAACTTTTTCTTCAAGGACTCATTTCTATAAATTAATTTTAACTCAAGATTTCAGACTAATTGTAAATCCTCAGGAAAAAAAAAATCTTTAATCAAAGAGTAAGTGCTATTATACTGGGGATGATATGGTACATTTTTCACACATGACAGAGGTTGAGCCCTGATCTCAGTGTAAAATCCAACTTCGTCTAACCAGGAAAGCGTAAAGCACAGTAGCAAAGTACAAAAAAAAGGAGGACAATACAAGCCTTCAGGTGAGGAACAATTTAGGTCCTTAGGCAAAAGTACTTACTGCAGGATGTCACAAGCTTTTAGAAATTGTTTTCCAATGTGCTGAGGGCAAAACATCTTACACTGGATGTTGCCAGAGGATGAGTTTCCAGAACTTCATCCCAATTTCTCACTTAGTCCTAGTCAGCTCCCACCCTGATCAATTCCACACCACAAGAGTACAGAGGGTTTGCCACAGAAATCCCACAAGTAAAATAATTTGGGGACTAGCATGGATTGTCAACTCTACACCATTTAGCACTTCAGCACCTCTTACCAGGTCAAAAGCCCCATATTGACCTCATGAAATTAATTCTCCCCATCATGCATCTGTGAAGCAAGTGAGTCTAATAGCTCCTGTTTTAAAAACAGGGAAGACTTAGATAAGGAAGCCAGGTGACTGTCTAAAAACCACAAATTATTTAATTTTGCTGGGTTACAGGTTTCGCATTTTCAAAAAACAAAGTGTTGTTTTCTCACCTAGATCAGTGATTTACCATCTTTTTTAATTCACAAACCAGCAGTACTTCTAATAACAACCTTCATCTCCTTAAAAATTCCATGCAGAGCATAGAAAGTTGCTCTAGGCTGCTCCAGGAGCTTGCATACTGCAAGCCAAAAGCCACTGAATTGGACTGCCATGCCTCAGCTTACCACTGCATTTTGTGAGCATTGAAGTGAACAGATAAAAGCATGTAGCACCCATTTTCATGAAGGTTGGGATTTGAATTGCCTGTTTGGCACACAAAAAGGCTGCTGGCTTTGCCAGATGGTTCCATCACTGATAGGTTATTGCTCAGCTTCTCTTCCAGAGGGGGTGAAAAAAACAGAAAAGATGAACCACCACTTATTAGTTTTCAAAATCCAAATCAATCTCCATAAATTACTCTATTTATCTTGGTGCTGGGGAACACATCTGCCACGTCTCCATAAATCTCAACACATGCACTGCAGTCTTGCTTGTCTCTGTGATTTCCTCAAGGCTGTAGTCCCTCACTCAAACAGGTAGCCTGCAGATGGTGGCATTTGTACACTCCAGGGGTCCCTCAGCAATGACCTTGCTGAGGCATCCTGCCTCTAACACACACGTGCACCTGTATGTCGAAGCAGCATGATCCCAAACACATTTCTATTAACAGCCCCAGGCTGTTCCCAGCAAGATCTGAAACTATTCTGACATCAAAAGAACATTGAATAAAAACAGTCTTTTAAATTTCTACGCTAAGCGAGGGTGCCAGGCAAGCAACCTACTTATCCAACTTTACTATAATAAAGCAACTAAAAATTATTTTATTTGTCTAAGAGGGAAAAAAAAAAAAAGTACTTGTACTGGGCATACAGGATTTTGCTGTCGAAACCCCTCTGAACACATTCAGTCAGCCAAGCAGGTTTAACTTACTCAGTATCCCAAAACCTGTGGCTAAGAGGCAGGTGTCAAGTCTTGCTGATAAAAAGCAACACAAGAACAGCAAGAAATGTCTTTTATCAGGAATATCTCTACAACAGAATGAATAAAAAGGCTTTTCCAAAAAATATTTTCTCAGATAATGGAAATACAAAGGCTAAAAATTGTATGTGTTTATGTGTCCTTTTTTTTTCAAGACATCACCTGAATATTCAGTTCTTAAAGATGATCTTTAAGGTCCCTTCCAACTCAAACCACTCCAAAAGCGTCTCTTGGCTGTTAACATGTGCTCTATGAGGAATATTAGTTTGGGCTGTGAGCTCTGTTTGGACTAGACAGCTCCATTTGGGTCTGCCTCACACGTGTCTAACGGCAGAGCAGGCACACCAGTAACAAACATCAGCAAGTTCAGGTGCCTCTGCAAGGCAGTGAGCTGACTTCCACAGTGCCAGCATTCCAGGTTTCTGAGTCTCCACATTTATGGAATTCCTTTCTTATTTTAGAGACAAGAACTTGACTTTCTTTAGCTAAAAAAGGAGAACAGATGAGGAGAGAGACAGGCAGACTTAAAGGCATTAACAGAGATCCCACGGGACCAGGACAGCAGCCTACCCTCTGGCTCCGCAGCGTGACACCTGCAGATTTGAAGTCAGGAAACTTGATGCCAGCAGTCTCAGGAACAGCCTGGAAGAGACCGAAACAGGATGTGTTGATGGAGGAAACACAAGATTTCACATAGACACTATCTGAAGGGGAAACACTGCTTCCTATGACAGAGAACCACCTGCTACAACCACGTGTCAAAGCTGAGGCAAGACGAAAATCACAAGCAATGGGATTCAGTGGGAAAATCCCAAGCAATTCACTGAGAAAAATACTCTGGTTCAAGATACCTTTGGAAAGCTCAAGCATTTTTGGTCAGTTGGCTTGAATGCTTTGCTCTGCAGACACATACCCATCCACACAGAAAGCCGCCATAAAAGGTATACATGCATATTTCCCCAATATTATCCTTATTTAACTCAGACCCATTTCACTGATCAAAACAGCCCAGAACTTCACTAATCTTGTTTTTTGACTGCTAACTCTCTAAGGAATGAGCTGAGAAACCTCTGATCTGTACAGACATGATCCCACTAATGAGGATGCAAGGACTGCCCCCCTCCAGGGAGGCCTGCTGCTCATACACGTTTTGCCATTTGTCCACTCATTAGACACTTTTCTTTCTTACTTCTTATTTTAAGCATAGCAATAAAATGCAGCCAACTTCTAATGCTGTTGCTGCTAACACTAGCAAACATTTAAACTATTAGACCAGACTATCTGCAGGGCCCTGTACACTGAATGGTGTGGGGTCCATGAATGGGTCAGCAACATTCATGATTTAATCTAAGAATAGCCACAACCTCTGCAAAACACATGTGGAATCATGGTTTTCCAAAATGAAGAGTCACCTCAAATCTCCCAAATTCTCTGGAGACATCGTTTGGCTCTGCAGAGAGGCCCTGCAGCTTGCTCTTTGTTCATTCCAGACAGGGCTGAGACAAGCAGGGCTGCCATAAGAGATGCTGAAGGGCAGTGACTCAGTTTCTCAAGTTCCCTGCCACTGACCCTCACATCTCTATCAGCTATGTCTACGTCTTGGTCTTGTGTTAGCCAGGCATTAACATTATTAAAGTTATCTGTTGTCAGTCCAATAATCAGAGGCTCCAGGAAGATATTCCCAAACATGACCAAGAACGAAAAAGCATTCTCTAAATACCAACAGGGCTCATGAACTTGTAGAGATGACTTTGATCTTCAGTAGGATATAGCCTCCCTGCTTGCACTACTAGAGACAAACAAGGCTGCAATCAAAAAACAACCCTCTCTGCTTTCTTTGGATGAAGGCCGGCTTTCAGACCCCTCGAACTCTGCTCCCTCAGCCTGTTGCTGAACACCCTGAGAAGCAGTGTGGGCAAATCAGCATCGTTGCCTCAGCTGAGCCAACTCTGACTGCACTCAGTGCATAAGCAATTAAATGGGTTCTTTTGCCTCGCGTGCCTGTACAGCCTGTACATGCTGTAAACGCTTCAACCTCAATTGACTCTTTGGTAAATGATTTTCCTTTGTTGAAATGATGCTGATGCAGCTCCCGATTCAAATTCTTAGTTAAAATGCAATTTTTTTCTTAACATTTCTCAGCTATACTTGGTAATTGACTCCTAATGGACTCTGTCATGGTTGAAACGATGCTAGTGCAACAACAGAAACGGCTTCTCTGCCCACCCTGGCATGCCTATGCATTACATGCCTGCAGACAGCCAACATTTAGGGGTGGACTCCCTTGTCCTGGCATCCTCAGCATCTTTCTAGCCCCATTCTCTAGCCCTCCTTTTTAATTAGCACCTATGACAAACTGCCTCCTTTAAGAGGAGATATGCCAGCCATGGCTGAGCTTTCCCAGACCAACCCTCAAGGGAATTCAATGCACAAGGTTTCCAGTGATATTATATTCGTCACATAATAGGGACACACATGGGACACAACACACAAAAAGAGCGTTTTGAGGAAGTGGTGGCCATTATGTACAGTTCAAGCAGTAACTGTCCTGCATTCACTACTTCTCTCACCTCCTTGTGTAGAACCTTTTGGAGAAAAAGGACAGAAGCACTCTCTGTTCACAAAGTACAGGGACAGGAATTCCCAGGGACTCACTGGAAACATCTGAGATTTTTTTAACAGCCCTTTCCTACTGAAGGTGCTGAATTTAGATCAGTCCATCCTGTCCTCCTCTTCCCAGAAAGGGAAACTGAGGTAGCATCAAATGTGAACTGAAACCTGTGTTCTGGGCTCCTTAGACTTCAGCTCAGTTCAGGAAGAAATACTGACAGCTCCCAGAATACAAGAGTCCCACAGCAGGGCTGCTCTGATCACAGCTGAGGATCAGGAGAGGGGCATGTACTGAGCTTGGGGAGATGCAGGTGAGACTCAGGAGATGCAGAGGAAAGGAAAATCTGGACTAGAAAAAAGGCAGGTGAAAGACAATGGGTTTGTGGGCCTCCTCTCCACAGCAGTAACAGAATACACTTGGGAGAAGCAGGGATGCTTCTCTGTGCCATGATGCATGAATGGCTGGCATCGTTTCATCTCATTTCTTAGGGAGGGAAAGAGAAACAGGACTTAAACCAGCATTTTTCAAATGGGAGAGACAGAGAGCACACCAGACGACACTGACAATGGTTGTCTTACACCGATCTGCCTTCCAAAGATCAAATAATAATAACCAAAAAAACATCTGCCAGAGGGCAGCCAACATCTACTCTTCCTGCCCAAAAAATGCCTGATCCCTCTAGGATTGCTGAAGAAAACATGTTACCCAGCCAAAGCATAAACAGGGGAAAGAAAAAAAAAACAAAAAAGAAGATAAATGTTTACAGGCTTCTCTGTCTCCTTCTTCTGTGGCAGCTTCTTCTTGGGAGCCTTGCGCTCGGCACGCCTCTGCTCAGTGGTGGTGTCAGCAGCTGTGATGAGCTTCTGCAGGTCTTGGGTTCTCTTTTCTCTCTCTTTCTTCCTGGTTTCAATTTTGCGGAGCTCCTGGATGAGGTATTCTTCTTCTGCCACCTGCAGACCACAGCATGTCAAGGCAATCAGGGAGCAGAAGAGGCTTAGCAAGTCAAGGGGGCCATCTACCGATAACACCTCTGCCCTGGGCCCACTTGAGAATGGTTTTATGCTCCTGCCTAACATCCTGGATTTATAGAGCATATTATGCTCCATAGCCTTACCCTGCACCCATAGCAGTGCCACTCCACAATCTGGCAGGTGCTGTATCACAACATCCACAATGCACCTTTCATCAGCATCCATAAATGACTAATCCTATCTCCAAAGAGACCGAGAACACAGACAGATGGGTAAGAAAGCTCAAATACACTGTAGCTGCAAATGCAGTGTTGTGAAAAGTTGGCTGCTCTCCCCAGACTTAGCATACAGAACCTAGAGCAGTTATGCCTAGTACTGACACTATCAATGGGGAAAGCACAAGCAGAGTAATTACACATATGAACTTGTCCTTAGAGGGAACTACTAACTGAAAAGGATGCTCTCTCCCAGCCTTTGGGGAACACACAGTTTTTCTTAATCCTGGGACCATTACATAACTTCAACAAAGAGGAGAACAAAACATACAGATTTTACAGTCTTTGACGCTTTCTGGCAAGATATTTTCTCTCAAAGAAATAATTCTCTCTGCACAATACTCTGGGACTTGTAAGGACATCGAGCTGAGAATTCGTTTCTTACCCAGAGGACTAGTCCAGTAAGTGTCATCAAGGTCCCAGCAATTACCAGAGACCATAACTCTGCTCACGTAACCCTTTCTCCTGTATAGTCAGATTTCTCAGTTATTGTTCTTTTAGATCCCTTAAAGTGACATTAACCCAACAACAAAAGCAGTATTCAGGTATCGGTCTTTCGTTGTCCAGCCTTTTCTTCCCTTTCCCACCCTCTGGCCTATATCATGCACCTACTGATTCAACTTATAAATCTTTTGGAGCAGTGATGCTTTGTTCCCCAAGTTACCTGCTCTGGTGTCCTATTGTAAAGCCTTTCCAGTTGTTCCTTCCTTCGTCTCTCATGGCCAGCATCAAAGACTGGGATTTTCAGGTCTGTGCCTGGAGCTGCGCGAATATTAGCCAGCTTGGCACAGATGTGGTAATAACGCTCCTTCAGGTCCTCCACTGATCTTTTCTGTGGAATACATCACAGGAGGACATTACACAAGTACCAAAGCAACTACCAGAAGGAAGCTTTGCCAGTGCTGGTGGAATGACAGAGTAGGAGTTTCTTAGTGGGCCATGTGAATTAATTGCCCTGGGTTCACAGCTATTGCTCTAAAAACACTGACCAAAGGGTCCCACAATTCTGCTGAGGTTTTAGAGACAACATGGCAGAGAAGCATCCCCAGATAAAAGTATGCAAGCAGAGTCGAGAAGACCTTTGAGCAGGAAACTGCAACAAATGTACAGGAGGTCTCTGAGCTGCTTCAGTCAATGGTCATTCAAGCCACAACCAAGAAGGTTATCAGCTGCAACAATTCATTACCCATCAAGTCTGATCTGTGTTCCATTACCCCAACACCAAAGGTGTTCGGGCTGCTCAGCTGGGCAGACTCTTGTTATTTCACTTGGCTACAGGCTCTTCATGTGAGCATTTCAGAGTGCAACAAAAACCTCCAGCATATAGAACTGTTCTGTAGGAGTCACACCATTCCCTAGGAACCAGCAGTTATAGGAGATTTACAGTCATGACACCAGGGTTGCATTTTCAGACCACTGATGGCCTCTGTTTCACAGCAGGAGTGGTGGAAATCCACACCAGGTCACACCATAAGTCAGGATTAGCAACAGGGAAAAGTCCCAGTCACCAGGGTTTGTTAGCAGATCCTTCTCCAAGAGCCTAGACTGGAATTCAAAACACTTAGCCTGCTCAGCTTAACAAACTCCCCAGCTGCCTTATCTTCAAGGAACAAGGAGCTGTTCTTCTGGCAGGTGTAAACCTTCTAACTTTCTAATAAAACACAACAGCACAAGTCACAGTGGATTTAATTACAAACTAAGCAAGCAGAAATGCCCTGTGCTGGAAATTCAATATTCCTCGCTGCCAATAATTCATTATTTTCCCCTAATTAAGTTGATATAAAGGGTAATTTTGTCTTTTAAGTGCACAAACCCCTGCACATGCCACAGCAGCAGGTTTCTAGCAGCACCTTGGCCCCCAGAACTCACCTTGAACTGCTGGTGATCGTAGCGGTCGTGGATGACCACAAAGCGCAGATCAAAACGCCGAGCCAGGTCAAAGAGGTGGTCTGTCTCAGCTTTGGTCCATGCATCATCGTGGAGATACATCTGGTACTCCTGCTCTGAGTAGACAGGGACCTGCACTGTCTGTGTAGAGAAAAGAAAACCACGGTAGCTCTCCTGCAGCACTGCCCTCCTCACTGCCAGCTGCTAAGGGCCAAGATACCTGAGCGAGAACACCAGCGCAGCACTGACAGCAGGGGGCTGCCAGGACCCTGAGCAATGAGTCCTGGCAGGAAACATGACAAGCAGCCAGAGGACTTGATATGAAACAGGGCCACAAACATGACATTCTGGGGAGCCTACACGGAAATACTACTTGGGAATCTGAAACCTATTTCAGGTTGCTGACACAGGTAGAGGTCAGCAACCCACATCCTGACTATAGGATTCAAAATTATCAGGCCAACATTATAGTGAAACCAAGGTTCAGCCAGACTTCCTGCATTCCTCCCATACAGCACCACCAATACCTTGGCATAAACTGCTCTGACAGTTGACTCTTTACTTGGGTTGTGACACACTTACTTGTATGGGAAGAACAGGAAAGGCAAGGAGCAGTAGTTCCCCAGCCTTTAGCACACCTTCTGCTTTGATAGTCAACCTACTCCTTTCATGTTTGGTGCAGCCAAAGATCTGAAAGGCTGAGTACTGTTCAACTGAGGACCATAAACTCGGCAAACAACTTTGTCCCCCCCTTCCCCATCCAGCCTTTCTCCAGCAGAGCCACAGGGCCAAGCAACAGTCCAACTCTCACAGTGTTCCAGGTGCCTAAAATGCCAAGCCCACACCACTGTCCCCGGCCTGGAATCGCTCTGCAATGGATCTATCCAGGACACAAGTATCACATGAGTACTAAAGGAACAGTAAAAATACTTACAACATTAGGGGAAATCCTAGCATGTGGTAAAGCAAAAGTGTAAACAAGCCTGTGCTTTCCTCCCTTACCTCTTCCCACTACTGATCAGCCTGAGGAGGTCCTGCCTCCACAAGAAAACATGATGTGCCTGTGAGCAGCACATGAGCTTCAACACCTCTACGGCCTCATGTCCTGCACTAGGAAAGTCATCCTCATGAGCTCCATACAGCTTGGAGAAGCATTTCTGAGCCTCCAAGTAAGTCACTTTAGATCTACTGCCCTTCTTCCACCACTCAAGACACAGAAGCTTAAAGGTGAAGCATACCTCTGCACCTCAGCCTTCAAGGACCACTTCCACCAAGAGCAATGCCATCCTACCAGACACTGTAAGGATGTCCCATGCACATCATGAAACAAAACGATTTCTACAGTAGCACACATACAGGAGAGGAGCCAGAGGGGCCCTCTGCAGTGGATGGAAGGGAAGGTTGCAGATGCCTCACCAGACAAGAGAATGCCACAAGAGCAAAGACACTTCCAAAACACTTCCTCAGCCCCCACTCATGGCTGCGCAGGTGAGAACCACTGAGAAGTGAGAAAGTGGGAAGAGATGGAAAGCTTGAGCCAACCAACCATGGGATGGTTACACATACGATGAGAAGGCAAATATGACTCCCAGAGAAGGATTTCCAACAGAAACTGACAGTGTTTCAGTTGCACAAGAATACTGGCAGGAATACCAACTATAACACTACTGATCCCTGGTCAGGAAAGATGAACTGAAATGGAAACAAGCACAGAGAAGAGCAACAAGGATGAGCAATGGGGTGGAGGACTTCACTTCTCACAGCAGACTGGAAGAGAAAGAAGCCTACCAAAGGAAGTCTAAAAGGGAATCTGCAAGCTTCAAGTATGCTAGATGAAGTGAAAGGAATACCCATGGGAAGAAAAGAATAACTGAAATAAGAACAAAGAAATTGACTTGCAAAGAAAACCCAATCTAACATGGAAAATTTAACCTGGAAATGAAATGGAGCAGAGACAGTTTGGAACAGCTTCCCAAGGAAGCATAGGGGCAGGAAAAGCCAAGTGCTTTACAAGAGGAACTTGATCAGTTTATGTGAAGGACCTGAAAGAGCCAAGATGACAATTCCATGGCCCAGAAAACCTCTCTCAGTCCAACATTTTACACTACAAACTCACACAATGATGAGCGTTAAATTAGCTAAAACTGCTCAGGATCCTGGAGCCATGACACAGCTCTGTAAAAAACTTCATCACAATGCCTAGCAGTGGTGAAAAGACAAAGTAAACAGTAAAAATGATGAGGGAAATAGAGTAACACAGCCCATGTACAAACCCACCACGCTCTCATAAGTGAAACACTTACTCCTAGTCCACCCATTTCAAAAGAAAGGATATTTGAGAACATGGGTGAGACAGTGCAAAGGAGGGCATGTCAAATTACGGAAAACACAATACACAGTGAGAACAATTTACTACATTATGTAACAAAAGATCTCAGAGACACTAAATGAAACCTCAGCAGTAGTCTGAAATGAGCAGAAAGCACCTTTGCACACTACATAAAATTAACCTGAAGAACTCATTACCGTGGGACACTCACAAAGCACCTTTCTGCCCTGAACATATCTAGCAAGAATTATTAAAAACAATTCCAAGTTAAGAAATCCTTAAGTCAAAAGCCACCAGAAGCTTGGAAAAAATATATTTGCCCCATTCTCATGCTCTTCCTCTAAGCCTTTACAGATGGTAGCCGAAAAAAGAACCTCAGCTGAGAAAGAGCTTTGCTCTAACAGCAGCAAAGCTGCTTTTATACTCCTATTTCACACCCTGAAACAAGGCTCAGTGTACACAGTGAAACCCAAGTTTACATTTTGGATCTCACAGCGAAGAGCAAGGATTTGGTTTGGAGGCTGGAAGCACACCAAAAAGGGAAAGCAACCCAGCAGTGACCCAGGAGCTGGGTTAAGGAGCTTGAGCAACCAACAGGACAGACTGCACAGGAAAACAGGATCACACCAAGGGCAGCAAGAGATTCGGGCAGCAGTATCAAGTATGTGAGAAGGAACCCACAAGAGAGTCTGGAAAAGTAAATAAGATTCTTCTGACACAGAAAATATCTTCAAAACTCTTCATCAGTGCCTTCAACCTTCTTAACTACAGAACCACAAGGGTAACAACTTGCTTCTAATACTGTGTAATTGTGCCTGTGCAGATGGCAGAGGGCTGCACCACTAATCTAAAGGTTACAGCCTTGCTAAAGGCCCTGTCAATTCACAGTACCTGATAAAGTTAAGGAAATGAGAATCGTATAATTACAACTCCCATGTGTGGCCCCCTCTGATAAACTCAGATGAACTCAGCCAAAACCAGTTCCAGCAGCAGAGTCTTAGAGACAATTAGCCTCACAAAGTTTCACTCAGACAGCTAGGTAGGTGCCTCGCCTGAGTCATACTTCAGACTTCCACCTCAGACATCAGAGAAGAGATACCATAGGAGGCTCTTACCAATGTCCCAGCAAGAGGAAAAGCATCAGTCAGAGCTTGAGCCTTCTAACATACAAGGTCAACCAACCACTTAACTCTGCAGGAAGCCAGGCTTTGTTAGAGCTGATGCTCTGTGGGCTACAAACTTAAAATATTGTGTACGGTTACACACAAGCAGAGCTTTTGTGGAATCATGTTAGCACATGCTTTTTTTTACCCTTTCAGATTTGCATCATGAAGGGAGTTAAATTACATTATGGAGGCACCCTAACTCTGCTCCTTCCTAACTTTGGAGGTCCTGACTTTGAAGTATAAATCTTGATGTACTTTTCTTTGTGCATACACATGAAAGGCTCAACCACTCAAAGCAGATACATCTGGGACAAAAGACAGCAGGAGATTACAACAACACATTGTGGCAATTTAACATAAGATGCAAAGAACAGGGTACTGCACCACACCGATACCACAAGAGCAATTTCAGAGGGAACACAACGTAATTCAGCATCTGTGCTGGAACCTTGCTAAAAGGTTGCAAGCCAGCTTTTTGGCCATGAAGCTCAAGCCATTTTTTTCACACTGGGAAAAATAACAAGACATGGCTTTAATGTCTCGGTCAGAATAGAGTACCTTTTACTACCCTGAGCCTGTAATCAGGGGGAGGCTGTTGGTCAGGAACTGAGTTAGAAGGCAAGAGTGCCTCCTCACCTAGTCAGTGACTGCACACCTGAAACACAGGGGCTCTACCCAAGCTCTGACCACATCCTGGCCCACTTCACTTGGATGATTTGGAGACATCAGCCCCTGGTCACATGGCTCCAGGCCATGCTGCAATTTAAAATGCCATTACTAAATCTAACTCAGCCTTCACTTGTTGAAAGAACCAACTTCCTCTCTTGACAGCCAAGAAGCTGACTGAAGGGTATTTTCCAGCTTCTATTTATACATTCTTGTTTGAAAGTGCTCCCACTTACTTTATTGAACCTGGCAAAAGGGTAGTCCTTCCCCTCCTCTGCTGCTCTCCTCCAGTGGTAGAACATGGCTCCATCTTTCCTCGCTGGGTTGGTGAAAGGCATCCACTTCCAAGGCCGGACTTTCTTGGACCCCAGTTTTGCTTTGACTGTTCGATAACCCTGAGTTGTATCACTTGGCAGCAGTGGAGGTGCATCCCTGCGGTGGAGAAAAGTGCTGGCTGATGAGAAGCAGTCCAGACAAACTCAGAGAGTTTTCAGACTCAGAGTGGGATCTGCCACCACAATGTTTAAGGTGGAAAAACTCCGGTTTAGGCTTTGCACTTCCCAGACTGCCATGCTTCTCTCATCAGAGGGCAGAATACACAGCATGGATGGGTTTGAACAGAACTATCTGGGAAGCAAACTATGCAAGAGACCTCTGAGGCAAAGACACAGTCCATAACAAGCTAAATACAGGCTGCAGAAATCTTTCTGCAGAAATAAAAGCAGATACTATTTCCAGGTGAGATTAAGGGAGAATGATACCGAGGGTAAGAACACTGGCTTGTCTGCCCAGACTATTGTGCCTGTATCTAATTCATTTCCTGCATCATGCAAACCCTTCAAATTTAGAAGACAGACACTGTCCATGACTAAGAAAAGGGCAAAAGCATGGGGCAAACACAAAAGGGAAATCAGTCTGGGAAGCGAGACTGGGCCCAATTTCAAGAGGACACTGCCCTGCCACCAAAAGCCCAGGCAACCCCACAACCTGCACAGATGACCATAAGCTCTTACTTTTTGTCAGAATAGAGAAGTGCATAAACTTCTCGGTGCATTCCTTCTGGCCTTTTAAATGTCAACGTCTCTGAAGATTTCTTGGACTTTTTCTGAAATAAAAGAATTGCATTTTAGATTCAGAAGGAGTAACTCCTGAAGGAACGTTACACTACATAACCTGGTGTCCTGTGATGGTTTTTACTTTTATCTGGTTTTAGACACCTTGAATTTCTCCAGGAAAGTGCCTGTTCCTGGTGGAAGACACTGACAGACCAAATGTGCCCACTTTCAGTGATAGCACTTACCAGCACCCAGACACTTGCTGTTGCTGATAACACTTAAATTCCAAGCTGAACATCTGGTTGTAGTTTTCTGGGGCTGGTGCACTAAGTCTCTTCTTACTGGGTAGGCACTGTCCTCACACAGAGGTATTACTGCACTTAATTAAGTGATTCTCTGTCTTCTAGAGAAGATAATAAAAAATGTCTTCACATCCTCTCTCAGTCCTTGTCACCTTGTTCTGCAGCAACTTCAGTTTTTACCTGCTGTGATCAAGCCCTTGCAGTACCCCCTTGGCAAAACTACCTCTATCAGCTACAAAAACTCTCTGGTCCCAACTCTGCTCTCCCATTTATACAGCAAAGATTTCTCTTTTTTTTACACAGTTTCTTCATACAAGGAATTCAGTGTACACAACTCAAACTGGCCTCTAAAACCTTGTCAGAACTGATGGTTTCTAAGACACAGTCTCATTCACATCACACACACAACTTTATAAGGATTCAGGCAGGTAGAGTGACAGCCACACTTGATTTAAGTGGCACAAGTTTACTGAGCATTTGGTCTAACTGTAACATTCTATAATCAGTAGAAATGTCACTTATCATGTAGCTGTTTACCACAACATTTCCAACTCTTAAATCAGAATATTTTTCAGTAGTGAAACCAACACTGTGTTAAACAATTAATAAATGGTGTTAAATCCATACCATCACCTTTACCAAGAAAATCCATGGGAAAAATAATAAGCTGTCACCTTGGACTACAACTACTTTCCATAAAACTTCACGACAGACAAGCATTATATCAGCACCTTTTCATCCCCAATCAAACACTTCTCTCCTTGTGTCCATCACTTTGCCCAGGAGAAATGTAAGGCCAACTGAGGCAGTTACCCCCAGGTCACCACACACCCTGGCTGAACACAGGCTTCTGGAACTCCCTCAAAGTTCCTAGATTTATTAAAAGTTAATATCAGCAGGCCAGAGATCAGCTCAGCCAGCTCTTTTAGGAGTTGAGAACAAATTACTTGGTCCTGCTGATTTAAATGTTTTTATGCCTAATAATTTTAATTTAACATTCTCAGTCACTAATGGACTGGAAAGTACTTCACAGTTCTCTCATGATTTCAAGACATCAATCTGCTTCTTTTCTAAATGAGAGCAGATCTATTTCCTGAGCAACTGCTGCACTGTTATTAGCAACACTGCACTCTCCATGTGATAGCATCCTACACCTCTGGTTTGGCTTAATTTCTGTACTTTGTGCAAATTCAGAATGTTTCTCTCACAGCCACGGAGTGGCCTCCTGCACCCCTCCCAAAATCTCACACTGTACCTCCCCTTCCTCTGCAGCAAATCTGGGGAGAAAATGATGTTATCCACTCCAAAAGGAGAGACAGCCAGCCACCAGTACTCCTCCAGCTCTCTGCTGGCTAACAGACAAACACATTTAAACCGGAGGACTCACAACTCTGAGCACTCATTGAATCCAGCCCACGAGTTGCCCACAAGACCCAACACACCTGGTAACTGGAGATTTCACATTTCAGTCTTTAAATGACTGAAACTCCTTGGTTTTCCGTGACTCCAGTTACACTCTGTGTATCCTACCCCTAACCAGGCAGCCACAGAGACAAACGTTTAAGTGGAGGCAAATGATGGCAGCCAGGAAGAGCTTTTAGGAATGGGGTAGTTGCATATCTTTAGTTTCAAGTTGATTTTTTAAAAAAAACCAACACATACAGACTTTGCTTCAAACCAGACCATCCCTGTAGCTCGGAGCTCCTGGGGGTTTCATCTCCCTGGGCTCATCTCCAAGCACCTCCACAGCTCTTAACTACTTGTGAATTGACCTTCCCAACACCTCCCAAAACATGGGCCACAACACAGAAGGCAACAACACAAAGCAGACACAGAGTAACCCCAGAGAACTCATCACAGGACATTTTACACCCTTAACTTGTTCACATTCCCACAGGCAATGCACCCCAGTTGTCCCAGATGACACCTTCCCCACCCAGGGAATGCTCCCTTGGTTGGAAGACAGTTACCATTCAACCAACTCAATGTTTTCTTTCTTCTAAAACAGGGCTGTTTTGTGTTGTATTATTTCCACTGGCCTGGGGACTAGAGATGGTAAACACACTTCATTAAATGGGAATTTTAGGAACAGCTGAAAATGTCCTGGGGCCAGGCCCAGCTTACCAGGACACATTTACAAAGCTCCATCTGAAGCCCCACAGCAAACACCACAGCACAGTTAACTACAGGACACTGGGAACCCTCCAGGCATTTCCTGACACTCCTAGAAAGCACGAATATCAGTGGACCACGGCAGGAACACACTTTATTCTGTTTTGGGGTTTTTTCCCCCAATATTCACCCCAGACAGCGCACGCAAGGTCAGCCAGCGCCCAGCACACACGAGGCAGCCCCCGGGGGCACCGCAGGTCACCTTGTCCGAGTTGATGATGTCCTTCTTGTTGATGGTGCCCGTGTTCTCCGACTCCACGCCTCCCAGCTCCAGGATGTCCCGTACATCTGCCCCCGTCGCCATCTCTCCGCCTGCCCTCTGGCCTTCTCTGCGCCGTCCTGTCTGTCCCCTCCAGCTCTGGGAGGGCGGGAAACCGGGGGTCCGGGGTTAACTCCGGCGGGGGGACCGCGGACACCCGCAAACGCGCATGTGTGTGCGCGCAGACACGGGCACACACCTACACCTGCACACACACACGCACAGATGTGCGCACACGCACTCACACGCGCGGATCCGCACAGACACGCACCCCCCTCAGCCGCCTCCCATCCCCCCGCCAGGCCCAACAACGGGGCCTTGCACCCGGCGGGTCCCGGGGACTCCGCGCGCCGCGCCCGCGGCCCCGCGGCC
>VXBA01004302.1:447550-479298 GCA_013399895.1 Serilophus lunatus
GCACCCGCAACTCCGTGTATTCCCTGCGCTGTAGGTCGTAGTGGCCGGGCAGATCCGGGGTCAGCAGCTCGGCCACGTAGCTGTGGCCCTGGCCCTCGGGGTAAGGTGCCGGGAACTTGCCCGGCGTGGAGTACGAGCCGTCGCTGTCGTAGGTGGTGCCGCAGCTCTCGGGGGTCTCGGGCAGGGGGTAGTTGGGACCGGCCGGCACCTGTCCGCCGCTGCTAGTGTGCGCCAGGATGAAGTCCAAGTCCACGAACTTGCCCAGGTCGTCCTCCTCCCGCTTGACGGCAGCGGAGCCATCCTGTTGTAGCATCCTCTGCGGGGAAATGGGGCGTCAGGATCGGCGGGGCCACGGCTGCAGCGGCACCCGCCGCCCCAGCACCACAGCCCGCGCCTCCCGCTCGGGGCGGTGGCTCCCCCCAACCCGTCCGACGGGTCGGCACCGCTCCGGCTACGCTGCGCCGCCCCCGGGGCGCCCTCCGACGGCGGAAGAGGGGCCACTCCCATCCCCAGCCGAGCTAAGCCCCAGTCGGGACGCTCTGCCCCGTATCCCTTCTCGCCGCCCCCTCCCCAGTGCCAGGTGCTTACATTGAGCATGTCGGCGGGCCGCTCCTCCAGCGGCATCAGGTTGGCGAAAGTGGAGATGGAGGGCAGGGTGCTCTCGTCCACGGCCGCCGCCATGGCGGGCCGGGGCAGCGGGGCCGGGGCGGGCTGGGGAGCGCGGTGCGCGGATCCCGGCACCGCTCCGCTCCCCGCGGCGGCAGCGCTGCTCTGCCCGCCCCGCGCCCCTAAGCTGTTAACAGCATGGCTGCGCCCCGATTGGCCCGGCCCCCGCTGATATTCAGCCCCGCCACTCGCCATTGGCTCCGGGATCGCCTGGGCCACGCCCCAGCCCGCGGGGTTGCCCCGGCCGTCGGTGGTTGCCGCTGCTCCGACGGCGCTCGCCGCCGGCGCGGGGCAGGACAAGGACGGGGAGCGGACAGCGTGGCTGGTGCTCTGCCCCGCGCTGCGAGCGTGTCCCATGGCGGGAGGAGGGACAGGGGTGCCAGTGTGGATCGTGAAGGCCAGAATCCTGCTCGTCCCCACGGATGGGGCAGCGGCGCCCTCACGCCTTGCCCATGCTACGAGCAAGGAAGGGGGCTGTAAGTGGCAGAGCCGGGAGTCCCCCGGCTCTGTGCCCCGAGTAGGGCAGGGGCCCCCGTGTGTGGACACCGGGAAACGCGCCGGAGAGATCTGGTGCGGTGGGTGCAGGTGAGCGCACGCCAGCCCGTGAGCTGGGCGCGGCACTCGCTATGGCGGATTCCGAGCGCGTCAGCGAGCGAGATGCCGTCTCAACAAGGGGTGCTTGTGCCACCGTGGGAGCTGGGCCGAGTAGTTGAACCCCGGTTCCCCCACAACCCCACGCCTCTCCTTTCATGTAAGCGCACCGGCCCTGTCGATGGGGCAATCAGCAGCCCAGAGCGCACCAGCTCCCATCTGGCCGCGTACACGGTGTGCGTGCGAAACGAGATAACTGTCCGGCAGACCCTGTCGGAGGTTGGCATCCTGCCTGTATCGCCTCATCTCGCCCCACAGCCCCCACGAGACGTTTGTCTGCCCTGCCTGGCGACTAGCTGTGCCTGAGCCTCCGACTGCCCTGCCACAGGGGGCATGGGCTAGCTGGCCTGCCCTGCCCACCTTGCAGAGTCCCTGGGACAGTGCTGTCCTCCCGAGGTTTGCCTATGGTAGGGGATGAAAGGAGAGCGGGTTGTCCCACCTCATAGCAGACACTCAGGTCACCCCCTCCATCCTGGCTAGTCGGATTGTGGCACAGAGACCCAGGGAACTGGGGGCTCTCTGCCACCCTGTCCAGCTCACAGCAAGATCTCCATTTGGCTTCCAGCCAGCCAGTACCAGGAATGGCCCTGCTACTGTTGCGTTCATCAAGAAGCAATGGCCCTTATCTCTTGGAGCCTGTCTCCTTGCTTTCTGGGGCTGTCCATCCCTAGATACCTTTCTAAGAACTGGGGCTGCTGCCTGTGCTATTCAGAAGTGAGGAGTCGATTTAAAAAAAAGCATATAAACACCAAAGGTGAGGTGTGCACACACACACCACACGCACATGCTGCTTCTGAATCCAAAGCTACTCTACCAGTTGCTTTCATCACCGCACTTTAATTATAAGGGTGGAGCATTGCAATAAATTATTTCAGTAATCCAGTGGAACAACAACAATTCAGATCTTCCCCCTTTTACCAAGAATCCCTGCCCTGGTTTCCAGAGCACATGTTGGGCTGCTGCCTGGGCCCCATGTGCCTGACTGCCAGTGAGGCAGCAGGCTTATTAATGGCACCCTTTGAGTCAAAACATACGGACTCCAAAGTCCTTCTTTGGAAAAAGTCACCTCTAAAGTGGCAAAGAAGCCATTACTTGAAAAAGTCATTACTTGAAATCACTTTTAGCCTGGCTCCCAGAGTAGCTTATTTAAGGCACCAGTTAATCCTATTATTTGTTTCTTGGCCAAATAATAATTAATAGTGAGCATTCCTGCCCCAAACTTTTATAGATAAGTGAGAGAATATACCATAGGAGACAAACACTAATTCCACTTGGTTTTCCCCTTTTTCCAGGCAGTTTTGGCAACTGCACCTGTGTGGCTTATTCTAAGAGAGGCATCACCAGCAGATCAGCTTAATTTTACAGCAAATATTTCTTACAAATATGGGATATTCCCCAAGAAAATCTTATTACTCTGGTGGGAGGGCTGATGTGATGGAAAGTAGCAGCATGCCAGGCACCACAGCAAGACAAGCAGTGGCAGTGCAGGGAGCCAGGAGGGTGGCATGGGAAGGGTTTTCCTGCAGTGAGCCATGGAGTAGGTATTGGGGGGTCCCTGCCACAGCCCTGTCATCCCCTCAGCCGCAGAAGGCCTCTCCGAAACGAGAGGGAGGCAAGCGGGAGCAGCCAGTGCACACATAGTCCACTGTTGACAGAAGCCCATTTAGGAAATGAAGATTATCTCCTGCGCCACTCCAACAGGCTGTAAAGTTACTGACATCCCAGGAGATCAAACGGCGGCCAGGCAGGACAGCAAAGAGAGGGTGGGAAGGGCTGCCCACTCAGGCAATGGCCAAAGAGGAAAGGGTTAATGGTTATCCTTGCTTTAGGGACATCTAACAGCAGAGGAGTGAGGACAGGAGTGAGGAGCATGACATGCCCTGTGTGACACAGAGCCACAGAGGTGGCTCCATCAAGCCAAAAGCATCATCAACCCTGCCAGTGCTGCCACGGCACCCTCCCCAATGCCACACAGCCTGTGCTAGGTGGGCAGGGTGGCAATGCCCTGTGGCACTGCCAAAGACGTTATTAGTGCCCAGGTTGCTCGGCAGGGCTCCCAGGAGACCCAGAGGAATACTCTACCCCACAAAACATTGGGAATTGAAAAACACCTTCACCACATCCTCTTCTGTGCTCTATCACCTAGAATTGGGGAGCTGGAGTGAACTCAAGGATTCTACTTTGGAGCATCTCCAATGACTCCTCCAACACCAGGCACAGTGTCATAGCCCAGAAAGTTTTTGCTTTGGTAGAAGACAAACCCCAAATCCCAAAAGCTCCACAGGGAACCCCATGGGGAGCCAGCAAGGGGTTACACACTACAGGACACCCCAGACTACTGTGATACTCCTTGGTTATGTCCGTGAGTGCAGAAAACAGACCTGGCTTGATTTTACTCTCTGTCTTCCCCTTTGCATGGGACTGGCCTGCCTGGAAAGGGATCCAGGAGCCCCCAGACCTGCTTGCACTCCCTGAAGCCCCCTTCCCCTCTTGAAAAGAGGAACTGAAAATGAAATTAAAGCATAATTCAATCCGGAGCAGGTCCAGAGTAAAGTCATCTGCTCTTATCGTGTGCTGGCAGGCTCTTCCCGCTCTGCAACAAACACAATGTTATCAGGGCACAGAGGGCAGATTCGTTTGCACCGGCCGAGCAAGTTGCTGTGTCCGCCCTGCCTGCCTCAGACCGGGGGAGCACCGAGATGCACGGCAGAGGACCAGGACTGCCGGGGGCTCAGGGAGGCAGGCAGCGCCTCGGTAACACAGTCAGGGAGCTCAGCCCCGGGGCAGGGCGTTTTGTCTGGGGGCCATATCCAACCTCCCTGCCCAGCATTCTGACCAGGGGAGGCGGGTCAGGTTTCTCCTGGTGAATGTCACTATGTAGTAAAGGGTTCAGGAGTGATGTCTTTGCCTATAGGAACATACATGGCCCCATCTTCCATGGGTGCTGCCCAGCTGCCCACCCAGGAAGGCTGCCAAGCCAGCAGAACTGGGCATCCCAACCTCCGGTACAGCAGCACAGCGGCACCCCCAGACCCCACTGCACTGCCTGGACTTCATCCTGCTTTGATGTCTGCCTGCTGCCTGGCTGTGCCCTGGTGGCTGCGGGGCCAACGCAGCCCTCTCTATCCTTCTTTATATACCCCTGTTATTTTTAACTCTGCCTACGCAAATCCCGAATCCGGAATGAGCAGCGGCCAGGGGCCAAGGGGAAATGGACATGGTGCAAATTTCCTGCCCTTTTTACCTCTCTTCCTCTATAACATACAACGTTTTTCCTCCACTTCTTAACTTTCACTGGTACAGGAAAGCTGAAAGCACCAGGCTCTGCATAGAGCCACAAAGTCCAGCCCTGTGATGAACAGGGTATTCCCCCGCTCAGAGGGGACATCATACTCAGCACGGTGCTGAGAGATGTCCCAGTCCATAACACATGCCACAGCCTCCTCCATCATCAGTGTGATGTGTTGGAGGCATCTGAACAGCCCTAACAGTAGCAGCCTCATGTGCAGACACGTGTGCTCACGTGCCATACCAGGGGTGCATCCTTCCCCTGGGCCCAGCAAGAACCCTGGCACTGACCACAGCAGCTGGGACTGGACCACAGCTACCACACACAAAAGTGATGGACAAGATCTGTAACACCCCAGCAGCTCTAGGGGTAAAAGGAGGAATTGCTGTTTTCTTGTTCCTTGTGAGCAACAGGGAAGACCAGGAGGAGCACAGGACATTTTCCCCAACAACTCTGGTTTAATCTTTGAAAAAAAAAAAAAAAGCCACAGCACACAATGCCAGCAGTTTGCACAGGGAGTTTTGCAGCAGGTATCATGGTATGGCTGCACTGCACTCGGGATATGGATATTAGAGCCCTTCTCTAATGTCTAGTAGCTGTATATCATGTAAAAGCAGTTTGACCTCAAAAGTTCCAAATGACACCAGTAAAAATTGCTACCACTCTTCTCCGAGCAAATCTCCGTCCCTCCTCTGCAGCAATACTCTTAGGTATTCAATCTCCAATGAACCTGGATTCTCAGTGTGCGGCAAAGCCTTTCTTGCCCTGCGCAAAGGCAGGGGAAAGTGTGAGTGCTGAGGCCAGTGCCAGTCAGCCCTGGTTCATGCCAGTATATGCCATTTCCCAGCATGGAGAAAGCTTGACTGGTCCTAGAAGCTGGCCCTGGAAGCTGGTCTGCAATGCAGGCACTGCTGCCCCAACAGGAAAACAATTTTCCAATGGGAGCTGTGAGAAAGGATTGAGTGAATGATCTGCACCATGAATCACTGTCACCAATGGGGACACAGCCTGACATGAGGCAGTGGGGAATGGCCCAGGGGACAGCAGGACAAGAAAGGATCCAGAGAGCTCTTTGTGGAAGCTGTTTTCCAGGTCGTCTGACTTTATTATTCCTCACATGCAGTGTAGATCACACACCATGGCACATTGCATGGAAAAGTCATCCCACTGCCATACCATGTCCCTGGAACACTGCACCAAGGCCACCACTGTGGCATGGGATGCTGGCCCTAAGAATAATCACAGACAGATGACATGGTACAGTTGCACATAAGCAGCCCATGAAAGCACATCCTCCCACCCGTGGCACTCATGGCAGTGTCTGGCAGGAGAAGTGACCACCCTGAGCTGGGAGCAAACCCCTCTGCACCAGTATTACATAGGGCTCCTTTCTGCTCCAGGAAGTGACATTTAATTAACCAGCCTCCTGGTAGTAAATAAGTTTCCAACACATTACAAAAGACTATATTAATTTTTTTTATCCCAAACCCTGCTCATGCTCTGCTCTGGTGAGCTCATCCCCTGAGAATACCGGCTCCAAAATAGATTCACTCCCTTGTTGGAAATAATCAAATGGGAATACAAGCTGGCCAAGCCCAAGCCCAATTCCTCCCTTTGTTCTGGGGCTCTGGCAGTGAAGGGGTTCGGAGAAGGGTGACAGGAACTCGCCTTCTCTTTAATTGACCTTCGATGATGAAACAATCAACCAAATGATTTAGAAATGTGCATCCAGTGAGATCATCAGGAAAACTTCTCCGGGAAGGAGCCTGGGGAAAGGAAGGTGCAATAATTCACCTGCCCCAGCCACCTCAGCAGGCCAGACTGCATGGCACATCATGGCACAGCTTGGCATGGCACGTCATGGCCACTAAGCACCCCTTGGGCTACCTTGCTGTGGCTTCATGCCAGCAGCTTCCTTGCTGGGTCCAATATTGGGTAAGGGCATAGCTAAACCTGTCCCAGTAAGGACACCTGCTTCTATGGAACACACATGCTCCTTGTTCCCAGCCCAGCCCATCCTTAGCTGCTAAGGTGCCCATTTATCCCAAGTCAGCACAAAGTAGCAGTGGTGCCTTGCCTCTATCCCCAGTGTCACTGCAAATGCTTCCACCCTGATGGGCACCTTGTATTCCACTGTGTTGTGGGAAAAAAACCCTCCAGACCCCACAGGCACTGTCTTCCTGGGGATTTCCATCCTTTGCACCCTTTGCCTGGCTTTTCATAGCCTAGCGGGAAGGCAGCCACCCAGGAAGGGCTGGCATGGTTCCCTGGCCCTGTCAGTGCTGCTAGGGCTGCCCCAGCTTCCCCAACCCGGGTGAGGGCAGGTTCCAGCTTGGCATGTGGCAGGGGCTAATTTTGGCCCAAAGGGTTTCCCTTCAGAAACCCTGCCTCTGCAGTGGTTTTGAAGACAATCTTAGCCAGAGTCTTCCTTCCTCGACTGCCAGCGATCCAGAGCCAGGCTGGTGTGTTTGTGTTGTGTGTGCATGTGTGTGTGTATCTCCAAACCGCAACAAATATTTCATATTCGTTTTCTTTCTTTCCCTTTTAATTTTTTTTCCCCTCTGAGCCCTTGGCTGTGGTATTTAAATAGTAGGTGTGGTCCCGGTGCTGTGTGCCAAAACCAACACCAGCTCCGGAGCAGATAACCCTGCAAATGCAGCAGCGAAACCACACCGAACTGCTGGAAGAGCCGTGCCGGGAAGGGCAGTGCTGCCGGGTATGACCATGGCACAGCCCTGTGGGCAGGCAGGCAGCAAGCGGCCGCAGTAGCCATGTGGCTCCCTGGTCAGACATGAAGGCTCAGCCAAAGGGGCCAGGGCAGAAGGTGGTGGAGTCAGCATATCCAACTGAAGGGCCACACACTAGCTGCTCACTTTGTGCAGCCAGAAGCTGTTTGTGATGGACACAGATGGTCTTTGGGTTGTTTTGTTGTTTTGGGGGGTTTTTTTAATAGATCAAGAAAACGCATGTAGCTTAATTGTCTGTTTTACATGTTACAAACAAAGAGATTTTTTAATGTAAAATGCTACTTTTCTCCCCCAAAAATCTAGAGTGTGAGCAAGAGGGAGGAGGAGTCCCTGAAGTGTTTTAAGAGCAACTTGCAAAGAAACTTTCTTATGCCCTGATGTTTTTCTCATCCAAGCTGAAAGCCCTGAAATACATTGAACGTCATGTCTTTCAGCATGAGTCACTTGGAGAGAACCGTCTGCGTCACCTACCCTGGCGGTGCTGGCACTGCTGATGTGCACCAGGGATAGTGGGGACAACAGGGATGGAGGGGATCTCTGGGTGCTCTTTGTCCAAGGATGGATAGAAATAAATCCATTCAGGCAGGAGGGGAATGAAGAAAGATCAGTGTAGACACAGAGCTGGAATGCTGCCCTCCCTCTCACTGGGGCAACAGGTTCCTTGGAGAGTTCATTCTCCAGAGGGGACCTGGTTGTCATTTGCAGGCTGTGGAATAGTGGACCAGTGTCATGGGAGAGAGACTGAGGGAAGCCTGAGTTTTCCCAGATCCAGCACTCACATCCTGCTCTCTCCTCCGTGCTCCCTGGGTTGTTCTGATGTGACAACCCTGCTTTTCTCCTGCCCTAAGCTGATACCTGTGGGAAGCAGGCAAAAAAGTGCACTGCCATTCCACAAGTGTGGTCCTAAGAAGAGACCACCCTGGGGTCTTAGCTGCTGGGGACAATGCCAAGAAATGGGGATGCTCCTCTCCAGCTGGAGCCCAGCAGTCTGCCTGGGAGATGACTGAGATTAAGTGTCCCCCGGCTGGACAGTGCCTGAGGGTGACCACAGGCTGCTTGTCCCTGAGCTGAGCTGGTGCATGGCATGTGGCAGATGGAGCCAACACACCGCTCCCTGCCTCCCAGCCCCGCAGCAGCTACGGTGCTGGAGAGGAGCCGGCCAGGCATGCAGTGCTTCGCCAGCAGCACAAGGTGCACAGCAGGGCCAGGATCCACCCAGCCCGTGGCAGAGTAGGAGGGTCCTTGGCAGGCGAGGTGCTATTTTAAAATCCACAGCCTAGCCGGCTCCCTGCCCAACCTCAGCGCGTGTTCTGGCTACGGGCAAACAGCCTCAAGCACAAATCCAACCTCTAGTGGCCTCCATTTTCCCTGGCTCCATCTTCCCTGCCGCATCTCAGTCCTGCTCCACCACTATCTCCCACGTGGCAGCAAATGGCTTGATGCAGCCATGGTGTCCCATGACTCCTCAGGGACCACTTGGCCCCACTGGCACGTGTCCCAGCGTGGAAAGGAAAATAAGGTTCGGATGTCACCTCCCCAGTCAAGAGTGGAAAAATCTTTCCAAAAAACATGCTTTTAATTCCTCACCAAGCGTGGCCGATGTTGGAGTCCCCAACTCCACAGATTCCCAGCCAAACAGAGAATTTTCCACCTACATCAAAGCAGAGTCATATGGTTTTAGAGGAACGGATATGGAGGTTGTGCCCTATGCACCTGTCCGCCTCTCTTCTTGTTTTGGAAAACTGCGGTGACCATGAGGCACTGTGCAGGACCCTGAGGTCCCCTGCTCTCCACCATGTTGATTCAGTCCCTCCTGCCTCTCCCAGCGCCCTACGGGCTGTGGGGTGCAGGGGGCCTTTCTCAGGATGGCCAGCCCTAAATCTCTGTCCTCCCTGAGACATGGAATGAATGAGTCCTGACTGAACTCATGGTGCACGTGATGGTAAGGAGGCTGCTGTGCCCACATCATGGGATAGGAAGAACTGGAAAGGGTGGAGAGAGGATCTAGTGCCACTGCTGCCCCCCATTCATGGCCCTGCATTCCTCCTGCTCTGGTGTGGAGGCTTCTGGGAGACATGGATTTTCTAATAGACTACAGTGAGGCCCTGTGGGACTGTAGAGCTCTCCATGGAGCTGGGAGTTTTCTTATTGGGCTGTCCCTGGGTCAGTGAGCAGGGGACCACAAGGGTAGACCCCAACTCCACATCCCAGGCACTGCTCAATACCAAGCCCTTTATGGAGCCTGTCCTCGCAGATTTGCAGCCCAGGCATAGGGAGTAAGAGCCACGAATTGGTGGCCAGCTCCCCCTCAACCCGAGGGAAAGCCCGGATCAGCCCACATATAGTGTGGGAATGCAGGGCGGTATGAGGTGACCTGTGGCCAGTATAGCGGCACAGGGATGGTGCTGGGAGAAGAATGAGGAAGGTCTTCCTCGCTGTCCTGAGTGGTTAGGCACTGCCACATCCTGGTGGGACTGTGGACCAACCTTGCTCTTAGCTCCTGTGTGGATTTAGGGAGCCAGGATGCTCCTATATGATTTGAACCTGAGTTTGCCCCATTGAGCCTGTTCACTAGGTGCAAACGGGGCCACAGTGGGCACAGGGGCTTGAGGGACACCCGGGGGGCTCTGGCTATTCCTGGTCACCTCCCCCACACCACTCTTACCCTGGGAAGGGGTATTGCCTCCTTGAGCCACTCCAGTGGGGGTCAGGTGGCTGCACCTCCCCACTACCCCAATCAGATGCACTTCAAAGCCGGGGCAGGAGCACGGGCCGCCTGCCCCGAGGACATTAGTGTTAGGCAAGGGGACATGCAAGCAGCCCTGGCTGGCGGTGGGGATGGTGGGAGATTCCTCTGGAAATCTACACTTCCCGTAAAGAGGCTGATTCCGGGAAGGAACCCCGAACCGGAGCCATCAGCGGGACCATTACGGGCCACTCCAGCCACCTGTAAACTTTTTAGTCTCCAGCCAGGTCTGCTTCCAGCGACAGTTGTGTGGGGATTCTTCTGCCCTCCGAGTACACAATTGCAGGGTCATTTGCATCTAAAATGGGAGCTAGGCCCTTTAGCGGCTCGTCTGCTCCTGATAGTGGGGCTGGGAGCCTGCTCCGGCACTAAACCCGCTAATGCAATCAGCGGGGCTGGAGCTCTGCACATCAAAGGTCCCCGACTCCCTTATAGCAGCCTCCCGGCCACAAACCTCCCACCCACCACCTTTCATCACTGCCAGGGTGGCTGTCACCCCCTCTTGGGAAGCCCTGGCTGATGGAAGTCCAAGAAGCAGGCATGGTGAAGGGCCACCAGCCCTCCTTGGACACAGGATAGGGACAGCTGCACTTCTCTCATAGAATCAAAGGATGATTTGGATTGGAAAGGACCTTAAAAATCATCTGTTTCCAATACCCACTGCCATAGGCAGAGACGCCTTCCACTATATCAAGCTGCTTAAATCCCCACCCAGCCTGATCACACAAGCACCCCACTGCTGTAGTTTCCTTCCCCGTACAAGTCCTTTTGTTCCCATGCAGGTTGTGGAAGAACATGGCCGTGGACAGATTGGGGAGGGGGCCACAGAGGAGCCATGGGGTCAGCACAAGACAGGAGCACCCACAAACAGTGTGACTCATGTGTGAAGTAACTTAGTAACGTTCGAAAGGAAAAGGACTGAGACCGCCCTGGACCACATTCCACGCGCCAGGGAGTGGCATTGTCTTGATCCCTCTGCAAAGTGTCCCTAGAGGAAGGATTGCCAGCCCCGGTGCCACATACTGACAGGGAGAGTGTTGCTTGGCATCTTCTTAACAGGACGCCAGATGCTGGAGTCTCAGCTGGGTGGGACAGCCAGCACCTTGGGCTGGCCTGGATGTGGCTGTTACATCTCCCAAAGCATGCTTGCACGCCAGCCAGCATGTCCTCCTCTTGGGAAAGTGCTTTCCTCCTTGCTCATCCTCTGCATCCCCCAGGGTGCTTCAGAGAACCTTCCCAGGGTGTGGAGAGGCCGTTGCCTAAGGTGGCATCACACTGCACCTGCAGGAAGGACAGACCTGAGCCGTCTCTGCATCTGGAGCTATGCACTGAGTGCTCCCACACCAGAGGCTGATGGCCCTACTCCTATTCAGGAAGACCATAGAGGCCCCTTGGGTCCCTGCATAATCCTTGCCATAGGCGTGTGCTGGAGACCGTGCCCTGCCTGGATGAGCTCCTGACTACAGCTCTTCTAGTGTCCATCTGCAGCAGAGTCTCAGGTCCACTGAAGGGACAGTGCTCTGTCTCTCTCCTGGAGGAACACAAGGACATCTACTCACTGGCACAGGGGTGCTGGCTGCACTGGCTTGGTGCCAACCAGGGTGCTGGCCCATGGCTTCTGATCTGCAGTCACTTCTCATGGCAAACACAGCTGCTTCCCCATCCTTCTCCTTACCCGGCTCTGGCGCCAGTGCCCGGGCCAGCGACTGTTGCCATATGGTGCTGATGTGTACACAGCGCCTGGGTACATACAGTGTGGCAGGAGCACTTGCACTGGGGTCTGCCTGGCCTTAAGGGAACCCAGCACCCCCCAAACGTCTGTACCCTTTGGCAAGGAGCAGGGTAGGGGCCCTCAAGTGCCCATAAAAGGAATGGGGCCCTGCTGCTGGCTGACTCATGTCCAATCTGGGCTGCTGGAGACGGGGAGAGTCTCTTGGCATGGTCATGAGCCCCTGCTCCACATGCCTGGGAAGAAGCCCTTGGAGCAGGGCAGGGTTTTGCCATGGCTGCTGGTGGCTTGGTGCAGCCCCGTGCAACCAGCGAGCACAGCGGGATGCCAGGTGACTATGGAGGTCCCACCCTGTCAGGGAAAGCTGACAGTGACTCACCACCCTCAGCAGCTCTGCCTACTAATGACTTCTCCTGCACCTCATCCCATGGCTCTTGACAGCCCCTGCGTCCTCCATACAGCAGCAGCCATGGACTCAGATCCTGTGGGGTGCTGGGAGAATGCTGGCAGTGATGACTGCTCCCCATGGGGGATGTGGGCCTGAGGAACCCCACACTGCATGGGAAAAGCTAAGGTATTGACAACCTGCTCCCCTGCTCTGGCTTGGTGCTGCCAGACCCAGGACAGGGGCAAGAGAAAATCATCCTCCACTCTTTTTTCCCTGATTTTTCCTCCTCCTGGGGGAAAACCCAACCCCTTCCAAAGGGTCCCTCCATCCTCCTGCTCCTAGCCAGTGCCTGGGGCATGCAGCAGGGAAGTCCTTTCAGGACTATCCTGGACCCCAGAGCATCACCAGAGGCTGAGCTGAGCCCTGCTCAGCCAACACCTCACTCAGCTGCCCCGGGGCTCTCAGCAGTGTGCGCGTCCTGGGGGAAGATTGCAGGCAACGTTTGCATGTATCCAGGGAGGATGGAAAGTCACGCTGGGATGCATTTATGTTGTCAGTCCCGACTGTGAGAAGGGGACTCCTGGTCGGGTCGTGGGAGATGGGTCAGATAGGGATGAGGCAGCAGACAGGAGGTGTAGCGGGGGGACCAGCTTTGGAACTCTCCCCAGGAGGTTTCCCCAGTAGAGTTTAGCTCCCCTGCAGCATGGCTGCTGTGGCAGCAAGTGGGTCCCTTCAGTGCAGTGGTCTCCTGCAGAGAGTGATGTAATCTGGTTTCGCCGTATCTGGGGTGGCAGCAAACCCAAGAGCAGTCCCTGAGAGAGCGTGAGGCCCGGATCCCTGCACTGACTGCAGCAGGGCAGTCATGGGATCAGGAGATTCGTAGCCAGGGTATGGCAGGAGGCAGGCTGGGGGCCAAGCCCTGCCTGCTCCAGCCGTCCTGCACAAATCCAGAGGAGTGAGAGGAACAGCATAGATGACAGTTGGGAGCTGGAGGAGAAATTGGGGTTAGGGGGGGCTGGTAGGGCGGATGGTCAGGGCTGAGAAGTTGGATCCCACCTCTGCTGTGGTGGTGATGGGGGGATTACCTGGTGGTTTGCACCCTGGGGGCCGGGTATGGTGAGGGGAGGAGCAGAGGGATCAAAGAGGCGGGGGAGAGGAGCAGCCCGTGAGTTGTGGGTCATTATCTGTTATTAACATCTGTAATCTCCCGAGAGCAAACTGAGATTTACAGCCTGTCATTAGGCTGTTACTCAACCTGTTGTGCAACAGCTCAATTTAAAAAAAAAAAAANAGGGGGAAATCTCTCCTATTTAATTCAAACAGCCTCTGCCTGGGCACTCCAGGAAGGTATGGGCTTTCAGCCCAGGTTCCCAGGCTAGCTGTTGGGATCCTGCTGGGATTCCACTGGGAACCGGCACTGGATGAGGGTCCTGGGTGGGCAGAGCAGTGGGTGCTGCTCCCCACCACAGCTCTGGACTACAGGTTCTCAAAGACATTGGGGTGCAATTGCTGCCTCCTCCCAATGCTGCCTCCATGTGAAGGGGGTACTAACTGGTCCCTAACCATTCTTTGTGGTCACTCTCTGGGGAGAGGTGGAAGAGGTGGAAAATCTGAGTCAACTGCGGTTCTTATCCGAGCATCTTACCTTTTGTTTGATGTGACTCGCACTTGACTCACTTTGACCCCACAGCTTCCTGCCCTCCCACCTTTCACTGCCTGTGGCCCAGAGGGTGCTCTCTACCCCACGTTGTTCCTACCCCAGCTACAGCTTCACTTTTTGGCTCTCATCCCTTTTCCAGGCATCTAAACCTGTACCAACTGCAAACACCTCCCTGGCCTTGAGACAACACCACTGGGAGTGCTTCTTGGTTCCTGAACCCCTCTGATCCTGGGTCTTTGCCTTTCCAAAATGTCCCTTGGTAGGATGAAGACAAGCAGGCAAGACTCACATACGTTCCCCTCAAATCAAATCTCTGGTCACTATTTGCATCCCACCTGGACCCCAAGAGCCTGCCCCTTGTCCAGGATGGGGTCATCAGCATAGAGTTGGGTGGAAGAGAAGATGCCAACAAACCTCCTTGCACTTTGTAGCTTGGATTCGGCCTATGCCGCTAAGTCAATGGCCTAACTCAGCTGGCGTTTGACCCAGTGACTGAACACTATGGTTAATTGGATTGCAGCCGGCCTTGTTCCTACCCTTGCTGTCAGCCCAAGTCCTGCCCGTGCTCCCTGGATGCTTCAGGAAAGCAGCTGGCTGGGATCCACCTCTTTCCAGCATTTTCCTCTCCCTGAGGCATTAAATCCCGTGGCCACTTCCCTTGGCCACTCACTAGCCCTGCCCAGAGGGACTCGCAAGCTCTGCCCCAGGTGAAGAATTTGGCCACACAGGAGCTGCTGCCGCCGTCTCCATCCCTGGCTGAAGGCAGCATCATCTGCAAATGCTAGTGCTCCGGGTCTTGGCAGCAACAGCTGGTTTCCAGGGCCATCCTCTGCCTGTCCTGGAGTGGTTGGAGGCACCTGGGAGCAGATAACAGCTCATTCTACCTCCAAATGACACCCAGGGAGGACTGGAGGGTCTCTGGGCAATTTCTTCCAGCAGCACGATGTCTGTTTGGGAACAAATGCACCTGGGGAGGGCTGGGACTGGGCTGGGGGGGCCCACAGGGCAGTGGGTACACAGACAACATCCATGGGCACCAAGGCAGTGGCACACCACGGTGGGGGACAAAAGCGTAGAGCTGGAGTCCCTGCTCCCCATACCTGGCTCTCCTGCAAGGCCAGGCTGCTTCGGTCCTCCCAGCCCTCCTGTTGGTGATCACTACTGGAACTGCCTCCTACAACACCCGCCAGTGCAGGCCTGCAGTGGGCAGGGGCTGTGTTTGTGGCCCCTGGACTCCCAAAGCATCCTGGCCTGTTGTCGCTGCTGGCTGCGCAGGCAGCCGCACCACGCCAGCCTGCCACAGGGTTGCTCAACACTGCAGAGGAGGGCGACCTGAACCTGTCCCCACGACCCACGCAGTTAATGAGGGCCTTGGCAGTGCCTCGTCAGCAGGCAGCCTCAGTGGCCCGGCCGCGCGTTGCCCAGCGCGGCGCACGCGGCGCTGGAGCCCAGCCGCTGGCAGGCCCAGCCCTGCCTGCATCTCACGTGGCACTGCGGCCAGGCTGCATTTTCCACATTCCGCCCAGCTCTGAGTCACCCGCATCTCCGCTGCCAAAACCTGTACCCGTGCTTGGCTGTGCCAGCAGCCTGTGATGGCTCCGGTGGCTGTGTGTGGTTCCGTGCAAGATGATGGGCGTCTGTCCCTACGTGTGTATGCTCCAGGGTACTCTCCCTTGCCCTGGAGATGGATTTCCCACCCTACACCCCACCAGAGTGAGGCAAATTCTCCTGTCTTGCCCAGGGAAATCTTCAGAGCTGGAGGCCCTGCACCTTACATGGAGAACCCACCTTTGTACCCTTTGCCCCAGGCATCCCAGGGAAGGAGTTTGGCATCTTCTGCCACCGCTCTCCAGCTCCCTGGCTTCAGGCAGTGCATGCAGCCTCACTAACCTCCTGCTACCTCCTGCCTCTATGCACTGCGCTGCTCGACTCTTTTTTGAAGAGTTCAGCAGTGCTGCCAGCAGCTTCACCTTGCCAGCAGCCCCAGCCGCTGCTCAGCACCATGTGCAGGGGCTCACGCTGGTGTCAGTGCATGCAGTGACTTGGCTGAGCCATGGCTGAGCCCAGGACAGTGTGACCACACGAGTGGATGTTGTAAAATAAATGTTTTAAGGTTGCTCAAAAAAATCACCGGCAAAAGTATTCAGTGAAATCAGGTTTAATATAAAGGCAATGGGACTCTTGGCAAGGTTCACTCTACTTACTAAGTAGTTAAAATACACAGAGAAAAAGCACACAGAAATCTAAAATCAGTATCAGTCTGAACTGAAATAAATGTGAGACTCGCAGATCATAGTGTGGCCTGGGGCAGGGAGAGAAAGGGGGGAGATGCAACACCACAATGGAAGAGTCTGAGTGACCAGCACACCACAGCACCTCACCAGGCACCCTGTGAGAAAACCCTGTGGGATTGTGGGTGGGGGGTCAGTGTGCACATGGGATGTACAGAAGTGTGGGTATGTGTGGCAGGTGTCTGTGTGGTCTGCAGGTGTCCATGGTAGTGTGCCATGAGTCTGTATACCCACATGATGTGCAGGCACACATGAATGCAAAGAGAGACCATGGGGCAGGAGGAGGAGTGAAGTGAAAGGCGTTGGTGAGTGGGCACATGAGGTTTTGCACAGGGGAGGAATGTGGGGAGATACATGGTGTGGGGTCTGGACTCACCCAGGTATGCACGGATATGGTGGGGTTGTATATGATATATGCATATATAGGGCATGTATATACATGTGCAGGATGTGCATGCATGTGAAGGGTGCACATGCATTGTGGTGGGGGAATCTGCGTGATGCAGATGCGTGTGTGGGGTATTGGTGTATGCACAGCATTTTTGGAAGGGTGTGGGGAGGCCTGTGCATGCCTGTGGAATATACGTCCAGGCATGCGCCTTGGTCCTGGGCAGGACAGTGGAGTGGAGGGTATGGGGGGTGTGCATGTGAGTGGTGTGTGTGTGTACACAGGAAGTGCTTTGCAAGGTGCACACGATGGCAGGTGTGTGTTTGTGCAACACACAAACATGTGTAAATGTCCACAGTAGTAGTTCCCAGCACTTAGCAGTGTGCCAGGGAGCACCGGTTCATTCAGTGCCAGCAGGCCAGTGAGCTCTCGTGCGAGCAGGTGGCTAGGGAAAGAGCCCAAAGCCCTTCCTGGTACCTCTCCCACAGCAGTGGCTTCAAACCATGACACAAGGGCCAACTGTCTCTTTCCGGCTGTTTCTCAGCCTGTCAGGCCAGTCATGTCAGGTCTTGCTGTGATTTCCCGGATGGTTGCTTGGCACCTTCCTCTTCCCCATCCGGATGGACAAGTTCCTGGAGCACCAAGCTGGGGCAATACATCTCCTTAGCTTTTGCCCTGCCTCCCCAGCTCCATGCCCTGGCTTTGGAATACTTCCCCAGTGCTGGCCACCTTCCTGCCTGAGTGATGCTGGGCGGGCATTGAGGGAGCGAGGCTGCGAGTGCTGGTTGCAGGCAGGCACTGAGTCACGCTAGGGCGGGAGGCACGGGGACAAACCTGTTGCCTCTGCCAGGCAGTCGGGGCGGCTGGACTGGCTGGGTGAGTCAGGCCCGGGCGGGCAGTGTGGGCGCCATTCATTTGCCGCTGTGGCTGGGGGACGTGCCGGGCGGAGAAGTGCTGGTGGGGATGGACATCTCCCGGTGCTGGAACCTGGAGGGAGGTGCCTGGGGCTGGGCAGGAAAGCGGGGTCTGCCTGGAGCTGGAAGCTGAGCAGGCAGAACTGGCACTGTGATGGCTTCAGTGTACCCGGCTCTCCCTCTCACTGAAAAGGACCTTACTCACCATAAGGGGATGCTCGGCCTTGGGGAGAGGCCAGATCTCTGGCCAAACTCACACTGCCCATGGAAATCACCTTCCTGTCCAGAGCCACCTGCAGCTCTATGCCAGGGATAAGGACGCAGATTTGAGCAGAAATGAAGCGGTGGCCACAGGCAGGCACATTGGAGATGCTTGCCATGATGAGCCCTGCTGTGCCTCACTGTGCCGAGGGCAACTCTGGCCATGCCACCATTTCTGTCCTGGCAGTAGGACAGCTCACATACCTGCTCATCCACCCATCCATCTCCACATGGGGAAACTGAGGCAGGGAATGTGGCAGAAAAGACTTGTTGGATTAAGCCCCAGAGAAGCCATTGTCACTGAGCCAGCAGTCTTGCCCAGCCTCATGCACTGCTAGAACATCCTTTGGAGAGAGCCAGAATATGCAGCTTAGGTACTGTGGCAATGCCGGATCTATTTCAGCATCCCCAGCAGTCAGAGGTCAGTCCCGGAGACATCCTCCTCCAGGCCGTACTAGGCTATGGATCTGTGTCCTCCTGGCCACACTGGGTAGCACATGGGGTCTTGGCTAGGGCAGGGGAGGGGCAGGCCCTCAGGCACCCTGACCTGCTCCATTTATTCCCACAGCCTGTGATTAGCATTACTGCTAGGGTCCCTAATTACCCACAGCTCCTTCTGCCAGGAGCAGGGGCCCGGTGGGGCAGTCCCCCTTCAGGGAGCCAGAGGGACCCCCAGGCCAGAAGTCCCCTCTGGTACCCTGCCATACCCAGGGACTGCATGCCCACTGGAGGGACAGAGGGGCTCCCTTTCATCCCTGACATTTCCAGGAGCAGAGGGTACCAGAATGCAGGAGGCAAGTGAAGTTGCAATCATTGTCTCAGCCCATGAGATGGAGGAGTGAGGCTGACCAGCCCCCTTGCTGAATCAGGGTCTTCTCTCTGGCAAGCGAGGCCAGATCCTGGCTGATAGAGGAGGAATAAAGCCCCTCAGTGCCCGGAGGCTGGCCTCTTGAGCTCTTCTCTCCATCCCTATTGAAGTCCCTCCCATCCCTGCCATAGCCATCTGGTTAATGCGCCCTATAGTTCCTGCTGGGAAGGTGCTGGGAACCTTGTCCTGCTGTGATTGTAACCCTTTCCTGCCCGGCCTTATGCAGTGTGCCCTGTATCCTCTCCCTGTCAGCAACCAGAGAGTGAGGATGCACTAGCCACAGGGACCCAGACTTTGAAGCAACTGACGAGTCCAGATGCCCCAGCAGAGCCAGGATGTGCCCAGATTATGTGATCCCATCCAACCCCACAAGTGTCCTGCGGAATGGCTTGAGGCAGGGCCACGTTGGAGAAACCCAAAGGTCCTTGTGATCCCTGCAGGGCAGCTGGGTGGGAGTGCAGCGATGGAGCTGTGACAGGGGCCAGGCTGCACCCTTAGTGGGTATCTGGGGTGCAGGTCTGCCTACCATAGCCAGTGGCTGGGGCCCACTGTTCTATAAGGCAGCCAAGTGGATTGCCCCAGGTGGGATAGCAGCAATTTTCATCACTGGAGGAACCTAATCCTGAGTGTGAGAAGGTGTCAGAGCCTGGAACACCTGTACACACTTGTGCACAGGGCTGTATCTGCCTGGCACACACTCAGAGGCATGTGCAGAGCATGGGCAGATCCTCTGCAGCAGCAGGTGGGCAGCACCTGTTCCTCCTGTCCTGGCTCCAGCACCCCTGGATCACAGCAGTGTCTAGAGCAAGGCTGTTGGACATAAAGCTACCCAACAAACCTACCATATTTCTGTTGTCCCCCACATTGTCTCACCGGAGCCTTCACCCCATGAGTGATGTTTGCCTGGGGCCAGGACAGGTAAAGCAGGATCCCCGCCCTGGTTTGTCATTTTGTCTCTAATTGGATCCCCTGCTGTTCCCCTTCATCAGGACTGAATGAGGGCTGGCTTATGAGGGGAGTGTGATTACTGGGTCAAGGGGCTGGCTCTGGACAGAAGGAGGCTTCCCAGAGCCAGGTAATGACAAGCTTTTGTCCCCTCTGCTCCTGCCTCCGACAGAGGTGGATGAGGATGCCTCAGGCAAAGAGTGGGTACCAAAGAGCTGAATTCAGCAAGTCCCAGCCGTTCCCACCCCCCTGTAGTGTCACGCTAAGGGGCTATCTTGGCTGCTGGAGCTTGGCCAGGGACTCAGGAGTCCAGACTCTGGTTCATCTGCCCAGCCTCAGAGTGTCAGCTGGTGGGACATCCTAGCACTGTCGTCCCCAGGCCTGAGGATACTGGAGCCAGCTGGGAAACCCATCCAGCCATGAGGTCCTGTCTTGGTACACTACATTTCTAGTGGTCAGGGTGTAGCAGGATGGGAAGAATGCCTGAACAGCAGGCTCCAACCTGCATCAGCCTCAGGCCAGAGCAGCACAGGCTGCAGAGCCACAGAGGGCTAGTTTCCCCCATGCTGCTCACCCATGCCAGCATGGCAGCACATGTCTGATGGCACTTTTCAGGATACATGTTAGTGCCGTGGCTGCTGGGACCCTGGAACAGGGTCTGACTCTGCATGGGCTGAGCTGGGTGCTGTTCCTGAAAAGTGCCAGGGCAGAGCAGGGAGAGCAGCAAGACCAGCTCCCATTCCTGTGGACGCTGAGAGTGCTTTCAGCCCTTTGAGGATGGAGGTATGGGTACCCATTTTAGCCAAGACCAGCCAGGGCTTGGACATGCTTCAGCCCTGCTGAGGTCCTGCACCCTGTGAGACTGCAAGGATGTGAGGAACCGAGGCTGGACACAGTGTGCAGGACCCTACTGCAGCCAGCACACAGGGCAAGTGCTGTGCCTGCAGCCTGGCAAGCAGGTGGGTGGAGAAGCAGATGAATCGCGTGTGGCAGTCCAGGGATAATTCACTGCTCCTGAGGAGAGAAATCTTCCACCTGGAAAGGAATCTGCTCCCCTCCACCCTCAGCCTAGGAGGCTACAGGGCCCAGAGGGGCAGGGAGGGGTGTGCAAGTTGTCTGCTGGGTTGTGAACCTGAACAGGCAGGGCAGGCAGCACCCTTCACCAGGCAGGACACTGACAGTGCTGCCATATCTGCATGGGACTCTTCCACCTCACAGATACGAGTCCTGACTCTCTGGTGGGATGATGGGGAGGAAGCTGGGGTTGGTGTAAGCGGCTCACCCATCCTGCAGCTGAACATGCACACCCACCATGGCCAGCATTGCCCCTATGCTGGGGGCACGTGCTGGAGTGAGCTGGAGGGTGCTTCCCAATCCCACCAGCCCCTGACCACCAACAGCCCAGCAACTCTTGTCCCATGCTACAGTGGCAGCATGATTCTGACAGGGTGCTTAGAGGCCCTGGCAAGGTGCAGTATATGCACAGCTTTGGGAAAAGACTGTGCCAGGCAGTGCTGAGAGGGCTGGGAGCCAGAGCGGCTGGAGGGCTCATGGAGAGGGTATAGCCTGCTTGCCCCAGCCCGTCACTGCTGCATTAGAGAAGCTGGCTGTGTGGCAGGCCCTGGCATGAAGCAGCGTCTCTGCTGAACAACTCTTGTGTCTTAGCATCTCCCAGGGGTTGCGGCGTGTTCCTCTGTGGATGTCCTGGCCTTCAGGCTGCTGAGTAAACACACTGACAAGTGTGTTTGGTGTACACGTATGTTTGAGCATGAGCATATTGGCTGTGCACATGACACATCTTCAGCCAGGTCTAATTATGTAGTGAACTGATCAGCAAATGACCCTTCTCCATTGTCTTTCTGGGCACAGTAAAGGAGACAATGAGGATCAGTGAGGACACAGGTCCTCTCCCAATGTCCCTCTCAGCCACACCTGAGTCACAGGCAGCCTCACACCACAGTCTGAGGGTAGAAGTCTGCTGGAGGAGAGCTTTTCTCACCTTCAGTCAGGTGCCCCCATCCCTGTCATCCTTGTCCCCACCTCCTTGCTTCTCTGGGAAACAGTCTGAGATAATGAGGTCAACATGCTAGCCAGGATGCTGGAGCAGGCTGCCAGCCTGGGGAAGGTTGGGCATTCAGGGAGGTGGCCTTAGCTCCCTAGGGTGGACAGATACACCAGAGGGGCACAGGGACACCCTGTTGAGCCAAGGGCACAGGTGGCCATGTCAGGCACATTGCTTGCAGTGGGCAGGACTGTGGCAGTGTGCGTGGTCCTCTCCTCAGCACTGCCACACTCCCCTGCTAGTCCCCGTGTCGCCTTGCTGTCCTGTCCTGCACAAACATTCCCTCACTCCCGGCCATGGTAAATATTGTTGCAGGGCAAACAGTGAATCAGCCCTCTTTGTTCGAGTGCTGCTGGCAGTCCCGTCTTGTTCGACTGCTGTTTAATGACCCTCCAGTTGTGTACCCTGGAGGTACTCATTAACCTCAGGCTGCAGATGGCGAGAAGGATGGATCTGTGTTAGCCAAGAACAGTTTGCTGGTGTTGGGGACTGGCTCTGGGCAAATTCTGGTGACCTTTTACCAGGAGCGGATGTGCCAGAGGTTTCTCCTCACACCTCTGCAAGGTGCAGCCAACCCACTGAAAGCCCAGCATGCCTACAGGCTCATGTTCTTAACTCAACCCATGAACTCTATTTTCTTTCTTGATTCTCCTTCCCATACCATCAGTGGCTCAGTGGGAAGGGAAAGTGAGCAAGTGTGGTGTGTAGTTGCTGATTGGGGTTAAACCTTGACACCACGCCACAGTATAGCACAGTGGGGCTTGGCTTGAAGCAGCATTCCCTTCAGAGCATCCCCCTTCAGCTCAGTCCATGCTCTTGGAACAGCCATGGGGCACAGAGGAGCTGCTGGGGATGCTCCAGTCCCTGTGTGAAACAGGAGGGTTTCAGAGACCTCATGATGGCAGACGTGGTGGGGAGGGCTGTGCAGCACATCTTGGTCAGGTTGGTTAGGACTGTGGAACTGAACAGCTGGACATCCTGAGAGGTGCAGAGTGCAGGACAAGGGCTAGAAATGGGTAGTCCAGGATGGACTGGGGCGAACATGGGTACTGGGCCCATGGGAACCTTCTGCTGGTGCCAAGAGGCTGCTTCCACTCCTACCACTCCCTTGTTCCTAGCTCCACCCCAACACCTCTATGTCTACCTCACACTGTAGTCTGGCTCCCCCTCCTATTGTGGTTCAGGCTTTGCCCCTCATAGTGGCTGTGTCCTTGCCCCACGTTGGTCCCATGATGATAGGTCCCCAAAGGCCCCAGCAGAGGTGGCACAGGTCCCCACGGTAATCCCCAGCTGTAGGCTGGTGCCGCACACCACCCACAGCAGGTTCCAGGAAGCAAAACTCTATCCCCACACAAACCTGTTTCCAGGATGCTGGGCAAATGGGGCTAGTAGCAGTTGACAGCACAGAGCCTGGGGCCATCCCCTCACCCGCCAGCAAACTACAAGAGTCAATGTCTTTGGAGGAGCAAGAGTGTGTGTCTCTTGGATCTTTCCCCTTGAGGGCCTAGTGGGATCGGAGCTGGGCCATGGCATGGAATAGGACCCTGTGCCCGTGTCCCTGTAGGTCAGTGCAGGATCCAGCTGTGCTGCCAGCAGAGGGGTCAGCCCAAGGAGGACCACAGAGACTGTGTGGGGTGCCTGGCATGCTGGATCAGGGCTGCCAAGAAGGCCCTGATAAACATCTAGCCTCTCTGTTTATTTACGACCGAGGATATTTATACCACAAAGTCCTTTAAATATAGCTGGGGACACACCCAGGCACCATTCAGTGCTGACGGCTGTATGGAGCTCCCAGTGCAGCCTGAGCTGGCACACCAACTCAGAGAGTGGGTACACCAGTGGCACCAGATATGCCCCAGAACTGGCACCCCCAGGACTGGCATTCGCTGTGGGGTGCAAGGCACAGCACCATGGCTGTGGGGACAGCTGCATTTCTTATGAGGACAGGATGAGTCTGCACCCCAGAGGAACAGGATTCCCAGTCTGCTGGCACAGGCTCCACGCACATGCAGTGGGGACGCCAGTGCCACCAAGGGAGCTCCATATCTCCTCTGACACAAACTGACATCTTCCCGCTCTGGTGCTCAGTGCCATGTGGGGCTGGTTGTGGGGTCAGAAACAATCTTGGGGCTACGTCCCGAAATTACAGCCCGGAGTTCAGCCGTGTGAGCCTGGAGCAGCCCGAGGCCGTGGGGTACGCTGCGCCATCCTTCAGCAGGCTTTGGTCCCTGTCCCTCTATCCCTCCGGGGCCTGGTGCTGGGCTGGCAGGGCTGTGCTGAGCATCTTTCGCTGCCGGCGCGGTGTCTGCCTCCCTCTGCCGGCAGCGGGGCACCCGCCGCTCCGCTCTGCCGCTCCTGGCTCTTGGAGCTCCGGGTTTTGAGATCGCGCAGCCCCGAAGCAGCACTGTCCCCGGCCAGCCCGTCCCGCTTCCCCTTTCTTCCCTTTCACCCCGTTTTCGGTGAAATGAGGGATTTTGCTGCCTGTTTCTGGCTGCTTCACGTGTCGCTCTGTCCTTGTGGCTACGGCATCGTTTGCAGAGAAGAGGTTTGTCGTTGCTCTTGCCTTGCAGCGAAGTGCAGAGCAGCCTCCAGGCTCCCACAGACCTGGCTGCCCCATGTCCCGTGTGGACCCTCTGCGAAGTGCCATGGGCATTCATCCATGGATTTGCAGCTCTGTGCTGTGTGGACGTGCCACCATGCTCATCTTAGCAGACTCCCTGTTGGTCTGTCCAGTGCATTTAGCAAGTGAATTTCTTGTCTTGGAGAGGGACCCAATAGTTTTGGACAGGCGAGGTCAAGTTTCCACGAGGCAAAGGCAATGTGCAGTAGGATCCCTACCCACTTAGTCTTTATTAATTAGATCCCATCTCTAACTCCGCTGTTTCTCCAGGACAGATGTGATGCCCACCAGCCTGTGATTGCCCTTGACAGCTAAGACAGCCCCGTGATCCTTCCGTAAATGTGCTGCACTTCATCCTACTCTGACACCAAGCCTTTTACCTCCAGCTTGTCCTCTCCTGCCTCCTGGACTAAAAAAAAATCCTAAACGACTTTGTCTCTGAGCAGTGGGAGCTCAGGGCTGGCCATCCTGAACAAGGCATGACATGCCTATCAGCCAGCATCCCACCCTTCTCCATGGGGACCATGTACCCGGCTACTTCCCAGGTCTGGGCCATCCCTCTCAGCCTTTTTCAGCTGTTCCCTCTGTCTCCTACTTCCCTTACTGCTGCCAGGTCACATTAACAGTTGCAAAGCTTCACGGCAGAGCTTGATGGGATGAGTGTCCTGAGGACAAGCAGCTCTGCATAGCAGAGCCTGGCTGTGCCCGGGGGCTGCCTGTCCCTGTCCTTAGACATTCTGGAGCTTGTTTTCAGGATTGAGGACACTCTCAGCAGCACAGGGCAGGGATATCTGGATTTTATCTGCTGTAATATCTGATTTTATCTGCTTCTCCTGCCTCCAGCTTTACACGTGGAGCTCCTGCAAGCTCTGTGCAGGAAGACACGAGACACTCTGGGTGAAGATGAGAGTTCGGCTACAGGGCAGCACCGGGACATACCAGGTGTGGAACATCCCAGGAGGAGACAGCCTTTGTACCTGCCAGCAGCGAGGGCGAAGGGGGCTCACGCTAGGCTGTACCCACCGCCCGTGGGGGACAATATCCCTGAGGTGGCCGTAGGAGCCGGGCAGGATCGGGACCCGCTGCTCTGCCGGCGACTGCAGTGAGCGGCGGCTGTCCGCAGAGGGAGCGCGGCCCTTCCCAGCCGCGCTCCTCCTCCTCCTCCTGCTGCCAGCTCCCCTTCGGGCCCCGCGACCTCTGCCCATGTGGGCCCTCAGCATCTCCAGGCCCCTCACAGAGGGAGGTGAGCTGCGGGACAGGCAGGCAAAGAGGTGACCCTCACCGAGCAAGTTTGGATGCCTCTTGAGCTCTGTCCATGCAGCACGGCTGCTTGCATCCTTCTGAGTGTGTGCTTGGGCCATCCCTCACAGCCTCATTAGGGGTCCCCAGCATTCAAGTATGGCTATGACAGCTGGCAGCAGCCGTAGCAACTGCTCATCTCTGCTAGAACCAGGAATTTTATTTAAAAATTACCTGTCCTGGGGTCTATGGGCTTCAATCACGGAGCCCTCCAGCATCCCCCTCCCACTCTGGGACCCTCAATCCAAATGCAGATGGTGTTTGTTTTGTACCATGAGATGCTGGATTGTTATGGTCTCAGTAAAAAAGGCGCTCACACTGTTCAAGTGACATTTAAAATACTGTTTAATAGAGCTCATACTATGGACTGACTACTACAGATAATCTTAGATCCTTTGATGTGCAGGAACCCTGAGCTGCACAGCATTGAACAGACCTGCAATCCATGCACAGAATGCCATACAGACCCTGTTATCCCAGTATGGTAACTTGAGCTATTATGGAATTTTCTTAAAGAAAACAGCTCTATTCGTTATTTTACTGCCATTCTGATTCGATAATATCTTCCTGCTGTTTCAGATAAAGGCACAGATACACACATGGCAGTACCAGGTAAGAGCTCCCTGCAGACTCCTCTGTTGTGGTCTGGTTTCTAACCTGGAGCCAAGGGATGCCCACAGCATAGGTTTGGACTTGCTCAGGCTTGCTGTTACATGGGTCACTAACTCCTCAGCATACCAGGATCTCCTGGCAAGCACCACAGGAACACCCTGGCTGTAGCAGCATGGAAGACCTGCAGGGAGTTGGGCTGTTTCCTAGGGCCCTAGCCTCAATAATGTCACTGTGTGTCCCTCCTCCGAAGAGAATTTCAACAGAGGTCAGAGGATGGGCGAGGAGAAATGTCACGGACATGCCTCAAGAGGAAATGAAACCCCTGTGTCACGTAGGGAGGGTGGAACAATTCAGGGTGAGCTGGGTGGGCAGCACCTTGTCCTTCTCATTGCCTTTAAGGATGGAAAGGAGGTGGCCTTGGGGCCTGCCTCCAGGGATTCACATCAGTAAATGTCATATGTGGACAAGTGCCAGCTGCTGCTTTGCCAGGCTGGTGTAGCCGTTGTCCCTTGTCCCTCACCCCTCTGTGCATTCTATGTGGGAGTGCCACTACCCTGTTCTCCAGGGACACTCTCCAGCCTGGGCTAAATGGTGTGACTTATGCCTGGATCCCTGCCTGCCCACCACTCCCCAGGGATGAAGCACCGGCCTCAGGCAGGGCAGCAATGCCACCCACAAGAGCCAGCTGGCTGGGCCAGGGAGGGGAATTTGGTAGCAGAGAGCTGTGATCACAGTCTCTGTAAAAGGCTGGATTGTGGCAAAAGGGGAATGGGATGGGGAAGGGGATGGGGGGCACCCTGAGGTGTGTGGCTGGCTGCCAACTTGGAACAGAAGCCTGGACCATTTCTGTGAGCCCTGCCCAACCTCCAGGCATCAACTATCCCTGGTGAATTTGATGAGTCCTATGGCTGCAGCCACACACCCTCCCCAGGCAGAGCACCCATGGGTGCACAGGGAGACAGTCTCTGGGGTGATGCTTGCCCCAGCCCGGGATGCTCTGCAGCCTGTGGGCAGTGGGCTGAACATTGCAGCAGGATGGCAACCACTTCCAGCTGCTCCAAATCCAAGGGATGCTGTCATGGGATAGCTCCTAGCAGCCATGCAGCAGGAACAGCTATTTTGGGCAGCCCAGGGCACCCCAGCTGTCATGCTGTCTGCAGCACAGTGCAGTGGGGCAGGGACCCGGGTGCTCCTCTTAGCAGCGTTAGGGGAGGTACACATGCTTCCTGTGAGGTGCCCAGCACCTTGTTGTCCCCCTCATGTAGGGGAGAGCCACATCCTGGGGACAAGGTAGCTCAGTGCAGAGCTGATATGTGTGTTTCTGAATCCAGGTTGTGACCATGGCAGAGGGAGAAACAACAGCCTCACGACCTGAAGCCAAAGTATGAGCTCCTAGCATTGAAACTATTGTCTGTACTTAGGTCTTTTCTTACTAGCCACTGTGATGTAAAACAAAAGGCCTCTCCTGTGATCTGGATGCTGTGTGTGCCACTGGAAGAAGGCTGCAGGGAGGGCACAATGAGGCAGTGTGGGGGCCAGTTTCAACCCTGTGGCTTCTGTCCCCTGGACGTCCACACCCATCTTGTTGTCCATCCAAAACAGAGCTTACCCCAGATGACTGGATCCTCCGTGAGGGAATTTTCCGAGGTCACTAGCAGGCACGGGAGTGGAAAGTCCCCAGAAGCTGTGGCTGCTGGGGACGCAGCTACCTGTGGCCAGGAGCAACGATGTCTGTGGCATTTCCTCCCATCCCTGACGCCACTTGCCTGTCCTGGCACTCGTCCAGGCTGTGGGCACTCAGCAGAAGCCTGGAGCTGGAGAGGGTGTGAGCTGCTGGTAAAGCCTGGGGCAGGGCATGGCAAGGACAGGGGGTGGGGAGCTAAGTTCAGGGCTGGGTGAGGGGCAGCTCTTGGTGCACTGGGAACAGGGGTCCCAGGATGCAGCGAGGTGCCAGAGCAGGAGCATGGCACTGGCCCTACAGCATTGCAAACACAACACATCAGGTCTATGCTGGGGAGCAAGGCAGCTTTCAAAAGGTGGCTTCTAATTACTGGCAAATCAGGGACAATTTGGAGGTCTTTCCATGAGCTCAAATACCATCATGGGAGCTTTGGGGCAGGAGATAACATGCTGTCCTAGAACACTGCCTTTTCTCATGTGTCGGGGAACCACACAGGTGAATGACAGGCCAGAGAGAAAAGAAAGATGGGAAAGCTCTGGGGAGATGGACAGCCAGCCTTCTTGTCAGGCACACAGTGGGGGACAGCATTAAATCCTGCTCCATTTGATCCACCCCAAAACTCAAGGACAAGCTCTAGATCACGGTAGGGCTCCAACCACTTGGGGATCACCACAAACCCATGCTGCAGACCTAGTGCATGGGAAATTTTCAGAGATTGCTGCTGTTTCGACCGGCCCATCCCTCTCACAGGTGCTGGGAGCTGGCGTTTCCTCCCTACCTTTCACCGCTCTGGATCCCTGCCCGCATTTGCCCACAGTTTCCCCAGCAACATCACCCATGGATATAGGAGAGGAGAGGCCGTGCTGCCTAGGCAGCGGTGCCACCTTCATGCTAGCCCATGTACCCCACGGAGATGGCACTGACTCCTTGAGGTCACTGCACCTGCCCACAGAAACAGAAGCTTCCAGTCCCACAGACCTGAATGGCACTGAGGGGGAGTGCTGCGGGCATCAGCTCCACTACTGTGAGAAGACTTAGGAGACACTGTGACACCTATCAGCCTGGGGAGGGTTGGTGAGGAAGAAAAGAGATGGGTTTCTCAAGATGGAGAATGGGGGAATAATTGCTACCAGATAGGGAGAGGTAGGTGAAGGGGGCACAAGCATAGGCTAGAGCACCCCTCCTAAATCCCTTTGGCACTGCTGCCTCTCACCCCACAGATCAGGCTTGGCCCCTGCTTTTGCTCTTGGCACCATGAGACCCCAGGTAAGCCCCAACCAGTGCAGCAGGACCATGGCCAAAGCCATGAGTGCACCAAGTGCCCGGGTTCCTGGGAAGGAGGTGTTTGTATCTGGGTGCAGGGTGCTAAAAGGGCACTGCAATGCCTTGGATGCTGCAGGAAGCAGCAGTCCCTCACTGACTCACTGGGAGCTCCAGGGTCCCTCTTCCTCCTTCCTCACATCAAGTGCACAGAGGAAAGGCACAGAAAGGGAGAGAAATCCTGAGAAGCGTGTTTGAAAGCATGAGTTTCATCCATGGAAATCCATCCCTTAAGGATCAAGTCTGCAACTCCACAGCTGGCAGCTCCTTTCCAAATCCCAAACCCTCGGGCAAGGGTGCAGGTTTCAGCCAAGTTCTGGCTCTGGCGCAGGATGCTGGGTGTGGGATGCTGGATTTAGGTGCTGGGTGCCGGATTTGGGCTGCAGGGTAGGGTGTGAGGCCACGTGCAGCTAGGAGCAAGCCTGCTAGTGAACAGCCTGGCTCCTGGTGCAGAGCACCCATGTGCGGGTGCTGGGAGGGCGTAGGAGTACATGAGCACCCGCCTATTTCACTGCTGCCTTCCCCTTCCTGCTGTGAGAGCCCTGACTTTGGGTTTACCACACTTGCAAAACGAAAGCAGTGTTGCGCTGGAGCCATTTCTCATCCTACAGCCCAGCAACCTGGTGAGTCTGCTGCTGTAGGGCCTAGACAGACATCCCTGAGGCACCCGTCCCATTGCTGCCCCACCTCCACTCCATCCCTGCAGAGGATTTCCTTAACCAGGCAGCAACCCACAGGGACAGCAGGGATATGTGGAGACACAGGTAAGGGATGCTCCCCAAGTTGGTTGAAACACCAGCGTGTCAGCCCTGGGACAGAGTGCAGGGCTGTGGAGGCAGAAAGGATCGCAGAAGTCTCAGTGGGAAGGGTTGCGCTATTGTGCACTTGGGGTGCTGAGCTGTATCCCTGTCACGGTACAGTGCATCCCAGGAACTGGGAGAGATCTGGGGAGCAGGGCAGAGTGCCGGAGTGCAGGCACCCGTCCCAGCACGTGGGAAGCCCATCGAGAAGGAGAGGAGGGGAGGGAGGAAGGGAGGGAGGGACGGAGGGGAGGCATCGGCAAGGGGCCAAGCAAGGGGCGGCCCCTGGCGCACACGTCATGCATTACTGGAAACATCTGGCCTGGGATGCGGGGGCGTGCACTGGCTGTGCACATATGTATGCACATGGGTATGGGGACACATATGTATTTATGGGTATGTCAGTATATCCATCCACACCTGTGTGCACTCATGCTCACATGTGCATACATACCTATATATATGTACATATGGGTCCACACACGTGTAGACACATACACAGCCATGGGTGTTTGCATACACATGTAGATGTCCACACACATGTGTATGCATATAGATGCAAACATGTACAACTACATGTAAACACACACCTAAATACACAGGTGTAAATGTACGGATTTACATGCATACACACACGCGTACATGTGCCAGCAAGCACACTTGCTGAAGCATGCACAGCCATGGACATACGGGTGTGTGACCCACACATGTGCAAAAGACTCCCACGCATATACAACAGTCACACTAACCTCACGCATCCTGGCTGGAGCCTGCAGCCATCTCACTCCCCAGGATCTCCATGGTGCTGTGTCCCGTGTGCACACTGTGTGTGAGTGTTTCTCTGCGGGTGAAAACACGTGTGTGCGGGGAGGCACGTGTGCCCAGTAGGAGCCTGTGTGTCACCATATGTCCCTTATATGTTCACATGTGCCACACGCCTGTGCAAGCCTGCACAGGATCCCCTATGCTCACATGCCTGTGGGCTGCTGGTGCTCATCTATGCCTAGAATGTCATGTGTGTGCCCAAGTGTGCCAAGTGCAGTGTGCCCACGCGTGCCCATGTGTGCAGCACGCCCGTGTGTGTGGGCTCGGGTGTCCATGTGTGTCGCGTGTACCCGTGTGCCCATGCGTGTGTGTGTGTGTGTGTGTGTGTGTGTGTGTGTGTACCCCGTCTGTCCGCGGTACCGCGTGTGCTCCAGCACTCCGCGATGCCTCCAGTGCCCCCAGCGCAGCGAGGCGCGGTGCAGACACGGGTGCGGGTGCCGAGGCGGGGCGCTGGGGAGCGCGGAGAACCGGGGGGCGGAGCACGGCGGCGGGGGCGAGAGGCGGTGCCAGCCCCCACCGACCTCCAAACTTTCATTAACTCGGCAGCACCGGTGGCGGCGGCTCTGGGCCTGGTACGGCACCGGCACTGACACCGACACAGGGCTGGGCGCGGCGGAGCGGCGCCCCCGCGGGCCCACCCGGCGCATCGGGAGGGGCCGGGCGGCGGCATGGGCACGGTAAGGGGCGCGCACCTCTGCCGGCACCGGGTACCTGGCCCGTCCAGCGGCCGCAGCAACACTGGGGATGGGGCCAAAGAGGGATGGATGGGCTGCCGGAGAAGGGCGGGAAGGGGACGGGGGCGGCGAGGGCCTCCAGAGTGGCGGGGTCAGGGACATCGGAAGTGGCACCGGGAGCGACCACCCGTCAGGACGATGTTAGGAGCGGGATAGCGGGATGCCAGGCGGTCCCGCATCTGTTGCTCTCGCGGCGGCGCGGTGCCGGGGGAGCGCGGGGGTGCCGCGCGCAGAGCGGGACCACGGCCGCTG